>JAOANR010000015.1:41231308-41686224 GCA_030278955.1 Hygrophila difformis
CCTCCCTTAGTTGGACCATGATCCCCCTTCTCTCATTTTGTGAAGTACATAATACGTAGTTTTATTCCCTGATAAAATATAGTACATTGTTCATTTTGATGGGGAGAGTTTTTTGTTGTAATTTAATTTCCCCCCCGGTATGTAAATTTAACTTATAGTACTTTACTAATTAATGAATTTAGATTTTCTATAGAAATCTAGCAAAAATATGGAATAACATTTATAAGGAATACCTTTAGTACACATATAGCACAAAACTCTCTATACAAATGCAATACGATACGATAAATGTAAAATGCACATGCTACAAACAAGAGACCGGCGATCTATTTTTGCAGCGAATGCTACAACTACGGCCAATATTAGAAAAGAAAAAATTAAAAACCGATTTATTAGACTACCGGTCTGTCTCAAAATTAGCCCGCCGAACAAGTTTCATTTATCCGCTAGAATTCCTCCCGCTGTTGTAGCATCCGCCAGATCGAAATCTATCGTTAACTCGGCTAAGTAATCATTAAGCTTGGCCGCTATTTCTTTCCGCTGTGCTTCCCGGAATCTGCGGTCTAATGGCTTTTCAATCATTTTGGTATAAAAGATATGGTTTATATCTCGATGACAACTAACATATTTTATCCCTGACATGGCAACATGCACAATTACTGTTTATCCAAGGCAATCTTCACTAAAGCCATTATTGGTACAGGCGTACAACAAATTCAATCTTTTCAAGCCACTGTTTTTAGGATATAAGATTGCTTCGGTGATTAGCGATTACCAAGTTACAAAATTATTTTTAGTAATCTAATTACTAATTTTTATGCCCTAAAGAGTGAAGTGGCAGCCACAACTTCTTAGAATTAAATCACAAAACTTTCAGAAACTAGAAGAGGATTATGATCACTTTTTATCCAAATCTTAGGTTGCTGGTTCGGCCATTGTCTCATCTCAGCAATTGTAGTAATAAAAAAAGCACAAACACAACATACCTACAAGTTCTTGCAGGTTTGGTACATGATTTCTTCAACTTCCTTCCACAGTGCAAACTCCATTTGAGCCATATTTGTCCAAAGGGTTCGTTATCTATAGGTCTGCATCTGCGCTAATTAAATCATGTTCAAATTGCCATAATCACCACCTATGCCTATTATCAGTAGTGAAAAATGAGTAACACATCTGTAATGCCTAATTCCAAAGTGAACATTTCAGTTTATATGCCAATGCATAATGCTCAATAAATGCAAGATTAAAAAGAAAACTTGATATGCAAGAGGAGTAAAGGGGCTGTGGAGATATAAATATAAATAAGGTAAGATACATTTTTAATGGCAAAGGCTTGCATGAGTGAGTACATGTACATCTGCAAAAAGTCTCAACAGCAGTTTTGTAGGATGACTTTGGTTATTGTACATGAGTAACTATGCAAATGCTGATGTTCATAACTGGTTGTACATCTTAGTTTTAAGCAAGACTGGTTGAATTCTTAGAGTTGGAATGTTTTTGACTATTCCACTCACATAATACCTATGCGAAGAAAATAATTTTGATATATTTAAGGAAAAGTGATGACTAAGAATTAATAAGCTGGAAATCCGATTTACAATAAACCAAAAGAACATCAGTACAAACTACTTGTTGTTGCATGACAGGACAGTGAAAAAAGCTATGCCCAAAGGTGCACAACACCGCTATGAACTTATCAAACATCACATAGATAGAAGCCCTTATGGCACTTTTGCCGATTGCTTTCTTTTTGTCAAGAAAAGCAAGCATCGCTGGCTCAAAGCCTTAATGAAATCAACCTCAATGCCAAGCTGCAACTACCGGTTAGGAAGCCTTCTTGCCGATTAACTGGAAATCCTTGGGCGGCCAAACCTGTGGACAAAGATGTGCAGTGTTGAACTAAAGAAAGGGATTTTCCATATGAATAAGCAGCTACGCTAATAGAGACTGCATTGGAGGAAATATTAAGATCAATAATATCAATTCCAAGATAAACGCATTCAGGGTCTATTGCAAAAAGGGACTAGCGCTTTACCACAAGGAAAATTCTAGACTGGAGAAGTGCATATGGAACTGGACCGAACTGTCTTGAATCACGACTTTCATATATATTATCTCCCTCAACCCAAACATGCCCCTTCGGTACCTAAACCATCGAAACCCAATCTCGAATTATTTACAGAATGGGCATATGGCCATGCAGGGGAAATAAGCAGAATGACACAATAAAATATATAATGCAAATGTATTGCCTATAGCACGGAATATTTAACCCTAAACCCTGAAACCCATTTCCCATGGAATGATGAAAGCGAAAGGCACAAAGAATTAAGAGTTCTTTGTGATCGTAAAGAATGCAACGGAAAAATTACCACAATAGTCTTGTTTTCGTCACTCGTGTTGGGATCCAGTAGATATGAAACCTTTTCGCCTTCGACAGCCTTGACCCTCTTGGCGACAACCTTTTGAGGTTCGTCAGGGGTCCGCACGACAACTATGTCACCCGCCCCAATTTTCCCTAAACGCCTCGTCACAGTCTCCACCAAGGCGATGTTTCCGTGATTGAAGGTCGGGAGCATACTGGGACCCACCAACTGCAAGTGCATGACGAAATCGAGCAAGTCAATTCAAACATTCATGGCACAACCACAAGAGAATAGAAGAGACAAGATAACCTAGTCCTTACCTTAATACCGTCGCAGAGGTAGTTTCCAGAGACATGGAGGAAGCAGAAGAATTGGGCTACTCGAAAGGTATTGTGCAGCGCTTCCCTCACAAACGGCGCCACTTCTTTCAGCCTCTCCATTTCCAGTCTGCTCGCGCAGCCGATATTTTCCGGTTGCCGGTTGGAGGAAACGGCCGCCGAATCGGCGATTTGGCGGCGAGTGCCGGTTTGTGATGTGATACCCAATTCAATATCTTTTTTTAAGAAAAATTGGGCTTAGTTATACGCTTCAGAACCTATTGTAGACCCAATACGCGCAACAAGATTGGGCTGAACATTTAAAATTTCTTGGGCCAGGTTTCTTAATCTCGGGATTCTTAGAGAGAGGGACCCATTAAAATATAATATTGAGATCAAAGACCCCTTCACATAAATGTTACAAATAGGGACCCATAGTTTCTAATACTTAACAACAAATAGAGCCGAACCGAGCCGAGTTGGGCGTGTTTGAGCTCGGCTCGTTAAGCGCTCGAGTTCATCTCGTGTTCGTTCGTTAAAGTATTCGAGCCTAAAATCATGTTCGAGCTCAGTTCGTGAAAATGTTCATGAGCTTGAGCTCGTGTTCGGCTCGGCTCGTTTAGTTCAAACGAACCAACTTATTATTTTATTTGGCTCGGCTCGTTTAGCTCGAATTCAGCTCGTTCGGCTCGATTTAAAATTTACCTAAATTTATAATTTCTTTCATAAATAAATATAATTTCATCTCATCAACATCAAATAAACATCATCAATCAACAACAAGACAGAGAATATCATACACATCAATTCACCTAAGAAACACAAAGAATTTCATAATAATTGTCACAACATCCATATACATATTCACCAACATCTTCATCTTCTTCATCCCTATTACCTCGCTCCACAAAGAAATGAGATTTTTAATTTATGAAGTAAGTAATTGTTGTGTACTGGGGAATAAAAATAAACTTCACGACAGTTGCATTGATTGCAACCATTGTAACTTCAAGGTATGCGGAACCATACTACTAGAATTATTTTCTTTCAAAAGAAAAAAACAGTCTGCGCTAATTTCTAAAAAGTCATACTATAACTCAAGCAAAGGCTCAACACCCCCAATGACATTCATGTCCACCTCCGACATCATAATCAACAAACTACTTATTTGAGGGACTCACATATTAATCCAGTGTGTACACCAACTCATAAATATACAAACCCTAATAAGAAAATCAACTAAGATGTGGGAAAATACTGAATAGTTCATAATACATGCAAGTATGCAACAATGGAATCCTTCAAATATACTTAACTCCTATTAGGCTTTTCGTACATTCATCGAAGTAACTGTTCCCTCGGAGAATTTCATCCTCATTTGGATGTATGGATTTTGGCCAATTTTAACCCCAATTTTAATAGATTTTACAACTTTATCATTTCAAATTCCTGCAAATCCGCTCTAACTCTTATCATAAAAATTTCATTTGCAAATCCACATCCAATTGAAACAACCGATTCTAAAATCATCGTTTCTCAAATACTTTATACTTTCATATAAAATTCATCTATAAATCAAATAAAGCCAATTTTTAATGCCTAGCATCTATCCGAAAATGGGAGCATAAACAAAACAGACCAAAGACTCACCAGGGAAGACAACCCTACTTCGGTCCATCAATTTCTTCTTCCCTCTCTCAAATAGTAAAAGCGATTCACGACCGTCTACTACCTCAAAAAGAATAAGTAATTGTTGGGAAAATATGACTATCAAATCTATATGCTCCCAAACAAAAGAGATCTACAATCCAAGAACAGTAATCAAGGAAAAAAATTCAAATCATGAACGCAAGTGGTAAAAGAAAAACAACACAAATCAAATTCATCACAAAACAAATCACGCAAATGAAACACAAATTCAAAAGGAAAACAAACAAAATAACTAAAAAGAAAAAAGAAAAAACGAAAACAGAAACATAAACAAAACACGAAGAAGATTGCAAAACAGATTGACAAAAACGTAAATGGATATATACCAAGGTGCGTAGACTCAACAACGATGAAATCGAGCTTGGACACGACGTCCGTGAAATGCGTGTGGTCCAAAGTCAACGCCTTTTCCTCCTCCGTCGCCGACGAAACACTCAGCAACGCCGCCACCACCAAGAAGCAGGTCCAAATCCTAGGCGTAATGGAGGGAAGAAACACTGGGCTAAACTCACTGAACTAAAGGAGTAAATCAACAACAATCGAAAATCCATCAACAACCATCCAAAATACAAAAAACATACCGGTGGAGACTAAGATATGGGTAGAGTCGCAGAGGGTCGGTATCCGTCGGATGAGAGGATTTGATGGCCGGCGGCCGGTGGAAAGCACGGGGACGGCAGCAAGCCAGTGACGAGCCGATGAGATCTGGAATGAAGAACGGGGTGGGGGACTGTATAAGAAGTACTATGAGGGTAGAATACATAATTAATAATAGGTTTGGGGAGAAATGTATAATATTAAAAACTAGAAGTAAGGAAGCATTTGTTTTTTCGATGAGAAGTAAGGAAGCATTTGGGAAACGAAATTGCTTATTGGGAAAGAGGTTTCAGGTTTCCCTCCTCTAATGTCTGTCTCTGTTACTTGTTTTGGGGATACACAGAACGAGAGACGATGATGAGTTCGTTCCCACCTCCCCGCCCGCCGGACTCAATCCACCACCGCCTTATAGAGTTTGTCAAAACTGCTCTCATCAACATCTTCGTCTCCCCTTACGCTACTGTATATCCGTTTTTCCGTTTTCTTTTGGATTTAGTTTTCTATGCTTTTATGTCAATGCTCGTGCTTCTGTACTTTGCCTTTATTTTTTAAAACAAAAAGTACAATAAATTCCTGTGTGCCTGTTTCTAATTAATTACTGTGTGTTGAAAGGTCTGTGATTTGTATTGTGGGAAAGTACCTGACGAGGAAAAGTGGGATGAAGCTCAGATTGGTCACTACATTGGAATTGGTAGTTTGCTCTTTTTTCTATTTGGTTCAATTTTATTTCATATATGTATTATGTTGTTTACAAATGTATGAATAAATGGGTGTATTGAGTTAATAATTTGAGTTGCTGTAATTTGTAGTCAATTTGAGTAGCTCTGCTAGCGTGCTACACTTTGTTGTGTAATTGTTGTTTTTAATTCCTTGTTGCTTGAAAGTGTTGGATAAGGATGGTTTTTGTGATTATTGTCATTTAACTTTGCAGATGTGTCTACTTCTGGAGTGAGTGAGGTGCGGGAAGCCTGGGAGAGCGCTAGGAAGACTTACACTTCTGAGTTTCTCGAGTGTGATCCTTGCATTGTGAGACATTGAAGCCACTTGTTCACTGACGTTGCATGTTTTCTTATGGTTTCTGTCTGAAATTAAAGTCAAATTCTCTTGGAGAGATCAACCCTGTCCAAAGTAAAGTTACTGGTTAAGTTTCTTTTCAGATAATTAGAGAGATTGATTAGTACGGAAGGATAACACGAGTGCAAGAGACTGTAAAGGATGAGGCTCCTTTATTTCGAGGATAAAATTTATTTGTTTGGTGGTAGAATACAGGAGGAGACATTAGGTGCTTTTACTTGAAACTCTAAAAAGGGAATAATAACATGCCGTGAATCCTTTTTAATGTTATACTAACAGAATGAAGAAAGCTGATTTGGTGGCGAATGTTTGGAAATGTTGCATTGAGCCTTATGAATTCAGTTTTGCTCTGGTTATGCTACACTAGTTATCAAACTCATGCCTTCTCCAGGATGATGTAGACTTGCATTGGAAAAAGAAAGAGAACCAAGCTGATATTGTTTTCTGCATGCAGCATTTGCCAGTAAGTGCCGCTCAGTTGTGTTTCCCCTGGCTTGTATCGTAATGGTTGAAAAAAAAAATAGATATGAACCTTACATTGGTGTGCTGGCAGTTGTGTGTTGAGACAGAGGAGAAAGTGAAACGACTGCTTCAGAATGTCTCGTTGTTGCTGAAGCCAGGAGGCTATTTTCTTGGTATAACTCCTGACTCATCCACTATCTGGTATGATACGAAATTATTTGATTTTTTCCTTCACATAATCTATACTGATCTTACTTTTAGTTATTTTTTGTAAACAGTTTTTGGCATTGAAGAGTTCATAAAGTTTGTACTATTTTTCTTTTTTTAACTTTCCATCAAGAATGGCCTAACAAACCAAACACTGGATTGATTCCATTTTCCTTTGATAGAAATCTCTTCTTTTATACCTACTTGCTCTGCTGTTTCCTTAATTGCTTTCATAGTTTACATCTCATAAATATGTGGTCTCACTATCAATACTCATAAATTGAATAAAACTTAGTCTTTTCTTGAGTAACACAAAATTTTGAGATCTTTTGTTGTGACATGAATTATTGAATTTGCTTCAGTTGGTCCATGGACTGGTATTGCATGCTTCACTGATGTTTTAAACTTTACTGGAATGCTTTATTGCTTTCTAAGTCATAAGCTCCTGTATTCTTTGAAGGGCTAAGTACCAGAAAAATGTTGAAGCATACCACAATAAGGGAGGTGGAATGAAGCCCAACATTGTTCCCAACTGCATTAGATCTGATAGTTATATGATCACTTTTGAAGTTGAGGAAGAGAAGTACACAACCATATGATGTTTATCTCTCCATTACATTATCTATTTTCTTGAAACACTCAGATGTTTTCATATGTATAAATCATTTTCAGGTTTCCATTTTTTGGTAAAAAGTACCAGCTGAAATTTTCTGGTGATGTGTCTGCTGAAACTCATTACCTAGTGCATTTCCCAAGTTTGATCAGGTTCGTGTTCAGAGTAACATCATGTTTCTAGTTTTTTGTTGTATTTTATTTTTTCTGAATCATTTTCTATATGAAGTAAACTGAATATGTATTCATGGCTTAAAGCTGGTAGCTAGCTTATTGTAAATCATTTTCTGCAGGTTGGCTAGAGAGGGTGGGCTTGATTATGTGGAGATTCAAAACTTGACTGAATTTTATGATGACAATAGGTAATAGATTCACTTCAAACATCATTCGATGTTCATCCTGTTTGTATCCTGTATATGTAAATAATTGAATTCAAATACTCTAATTTACGCAAATGGTGATCTTAACTTATATATGTCCATTTTGCGAGTTTGGAATTTGCAGTGGGAATGTTTTGGAGCGAGTGCATCCGCTAGCGGATAACAAATATCATCACGCTCCGAAACATCCCCAGTGTAGATTATCAAAGATATAAATAATAAATTAACCACCTATTTCATGCTGTTGAACTCTGGCCAAGGATGTGACATGAAAGTCCGATGTGCGTTCTTTTTTATGCTTTTGACTTTTGAGGAGGTGGCCGTTGAAAATGTTGCAGTAAAATTGTTGAATAGCAGTTTTGAAGGTTATTTGAGTAGGAGTAGCATTTGGAAAATGATGGTTGCTTTTATTGGACGTTCTCTTGTGTTGAATGCAATTCAAATGTGTTGGATTTTGAAAACAAGAACTAAGCACTGTATACATATATTAGAAGGTTTCATGCTTTGTTCCTGTGACAGCTATGGTACATGAGTTACATCTGGTCATGAAATTGGATAATTGCATTTGCATACCTTTTTTTTCCCTAAGATTGCAGAAGAAGCTTGCTCTGTGTATGTAAATGAAATAAGCTGTCACATTGAATGACAATGAATGGAAACCTTAAGGGAGGCTGAATTATAAGAAATCCCACTTGAAGAGGATATTATTGCCTTGAAGCTGCTTGTGGTTGTAAATGTTGCTTATCAGATGGATCTTTTTGAGCTGTAACTTTGTTGTTGATGATGTTTCTAATATATCGAGATTCAAGTCCCATATGTCTTTCGTTTTTGAGAATGGTGCAATATGCTGGGTGTTAGCGTTCAAAGAGTTGACATTTTTGAACTGTTTACTTCCTCCTCCTGGTTTTCAATGTCCTTTATGATTTCTGACCTTCTGACTTGGCAATGAAGACCACAATTTGCTGGCATGCTGATGGATGCTGGTCATAACCTCGTCGATCAAAGAGGGAGGCTTCTTCAGAGATCATTTGATGTTTTAGGTGATTCCCTTCACATAACAAATCATTTCATTAGAATTCTTCTGAGTTCCTGCATATCCATACAACAATGATTTTCATTAAGTGACCCCCTTACAGGTTTATACACGACATTCATCTTTCAAAAGCCAGATCCAGATATTGCTCCTCCTCTCATGACACCAATGTTGGAAGATATTAGCCACAATCTTGATGAGGTAAGTGTCAGAGTTTTATAAGTCCTTCATAATACCTGCTGTTTATAACAAATTGGGCGGGTAGTGAATGTGGCTTATATGTCACTACCCTCTGTTTCTAATTTTTACTTTTTGGGGTAGATTTTTATTTGAGTATATCATTTGGTATCGTTCTGAGTCCTTCGTTGTTATCCGACCTTTTATTTGAACACACCTTCTTCCCGGTAAATGCAAGTTTTAGTAGTTTTTAGTGTTTTAGGAACAAAACTGAATTTGATATGTTCTACTCATTCACCAAGATACTCTTACACTACAAATAATAATGTGCACTGTGATCAGGTTTTTTGAAAAATCTGAGCCTTTCTATATAACTGAACTAATGAAGAGATGTTTATGGCTTTATGCTTATTTACGTGTGATTGGGGCATCATACACATTCAATCAGTGCCAAGACATGCAATCTAATTATCAGCCGGTGACTGCCTTTAGGTGCAACAATGGTAAATTGGCTTCTCAACTCTCCAATGCCACAATTTCACAACGAACACAAGTGCAGTCGCCAATTAGTGTTGCGGCCTCACTTATCCAATTTCTTTGTTCGTTGATCATTCTGTCAGCATCACTTGCACTGTTGCAGATACATTTCACCTACTTTCATGTTTTTCTAATAATCTCTGCAACGAAACAGAATTTACTATTATTCCAAGTGCAGTTACAAAAATTTACCACTGTTTTATTCACCATGCATTAGTTCATCCAATGCTCAATATTGGTAGCAAATCCGCTATGCTCCACTATGATATATGCTAATTAAAACGACACTACTTTGCTGCCACAGAGAGATTGGCCACCAGTTTCATGGATGGACGATGACAAGAATGTGCCTGCACCTGCACCTGTGACTCTGGCTGCGCCTGTGCCTGCCCCTGCACCTGCACCCACACCCACACCCACACCCGTAGCTGAATCAAGTTCGAGTTTGAGTAAGATAAGTGAACAGAAGGGCATACTAGGGCCAGGGCCTGCAGAGCTACGGTTTCCAGAAGCTATCTGAAATGTTAAATGTAGGAGAAAGTAGTAGGAGGAGGAACCAACTAAGGTATGTCATGCCCAACACTCAGTAGCTAGGATCACATTCACACTGAGCTTACTGATGATACTAGCCTCTTTTATGTACTAGTACATGTTAATTCCTGTGGAATGCTTTATTTAGTTTGAGTTAGAACTTAAAAATATGTACTATCATGTAGTATTATTGATAGGCCAAGAACACACAGAAAATCAAACAGAGTTGTTGGCTGCCTCGAATGATGGTGTAATAAATTCACATTTTCGAACACCCTCCTTGCTGAAGTGCAAAAAGTGGTCTTATATCCCACTTGTTAAGTTTCAAATCACTTTGGCAAATATGGATTTGGCAAAAAGATTCTCCCAAATGCATCTACGAGATCGGCCTCACCTTCTTTATTACTTCATTATTCCCATGATCTATCTCTGTCGTATATCCACCTACGACAATGAAGCATAATCCTTTGAAGGCTTTTCTCATGGCCAGCCACCAACAAGCTTTTTGTGTTAAACAAGCTCAAAGCTTCGATGTAAATAACTGTCAAGTGTATTGCAGAGAAAAACGAATGAATGTTTTACAATACACAATGACTGGAGTATTTATACACATGTACTCCAATAAGCATAAAGCGTAAACACGCTTATGCACAAACAAAGAATAAAGAGGAAAATACAAAGTTGCCCCTAACTAAACAAAGCTGAACCAATGGAACACTTAGCCAATCCCTGTGTGAACGTGCCTTTGATCAGCTGGAGTTTCTGGAGTGTTCCCACCTTTGTTACATTCAACATCCCCCCGCAAACTGAACGTTGCCAGAGGTTCAGTTTGGAGCATAAGGACTGAAAAACCTTGGGAGGTAGACCCTTGGTGAACATATCCGCTAACTGAGATGCAGAGGGTACAAAGATAGGATCGATGAGCCTCTTTTGAAAGTAATCTCGTACAAACAAGCACCCTATGTCAATATGCTTGGTCCTCTCATGGTGCATAGGATTTTTAACAAGTTGTATGGCCGAGAGGTTGTCACAGAAAATGGGATAGGGACCAGGCAAAGAGAGTTTGAGTTCTGTGAATAAGGAGCCTATCCACAGGAGCTCTACTGCAACAGCCCCAAGGCTTCTATACTCGGCCTCTGTGGAGCTTTTAGAAACATAATCTTGCTTCTTAGTTTTCCAAGCAACCAGGCAATCTCCTAAGAACACACAATAACCAGTTAGAGATCTCCTTGTGACTGGACAATTCCCCCAGTCTGAGTCACAATAGCCTTTGATGTTGAGAGACAGGCCAAAAGGAAAGTGCAGGCCAATCCTGGGACTGTTATGTAGATATTGAAGGACATGGATAACTCCTTGCCAATGCTCAGTGGAAGGAGCATTCATGTATTGACTGAGCTGTTGAACGCTATAGCAGATATCAGGCCTAGAGAAGCCAAGATACAATAATTTCCCTACCATCTTCCTGTAAAGGTGAGGATCTTCATACAAGGGACCATCAGCAACCATGGTCTTGTGAGCTTGACATGGTGAGTGAACTTTAGGGTTGAGTGGCACAACAATTTCAGTTAGCAAGTCGGATGTGTACTTGGTCTGAGATATAGAATAACCTGAGGAGGAAGTTTCAATCTCCAGACCAAGAAAATAAGCAGCAGGTCCCAAATCTTTAATTGTGAACTTGTGGTGCAACTTGTGCTTGATGTCACTGATTTCAGATGTATCAGCACCAGTGATAAGCACATCATCAACATAAACAACTAACATCACCAAGCCAACATCAGTGAACTTTAAGAATACACACTGGTCATTGTAGGTAGGAGAATAACCACAACTCTTGAGAAATTGAGACAATGCACCATACCACTGTCGAGGGGCCTGTTTAAGGCCATATAGAGACTTCTTGAGTTTGCATACTTGATTGGGGAGGGCGCCTAGTCCAGGGGGACATTGCATATAGATGTCCTCTTCAAGATCACCATGAAGAAATGCGTTGTTAACATCAAGCTGTGACAAAGACCATCTAAAGGAGGCAGCCAAAGCAAACAATAACCTCACACTTACTGTTTTGGCAACAGGAGCAAAAGAGTCCTTATAGTCTTCACCATATTTTTTATGGAAGCCTTTAGCAACTAACCGTGCTTTATATTTGCTAATACTTCCATCAGGATGATGTTTCACCCTAAAAATCCACTTACAACCAATGGGACGCTTATCAGCAGGTTTAGAAACAACATCCCAGGTTTGATTTTGCACCAAAGCATTTATCTCAGATTGAACAGCAGCCTCCCAATGAGGAATCCCTCTGGTTTGTTCAAAGGACTGAGGTACAAATTCTGGGTCTGTCACAGATCCACAGTAGTAGTCCTTGTATCTAGCAGGCATCCTTCTTTCTCTTTGAGGTCTCTGTGAGCATACTACAACAGGAGCAGGTACCTCATCTGTGCTTGAATGAAGAGAAGGAGGTTGGACCATAGGAGATGGTCCAGCTGAGGTGGAGAGTTCTCTAGAAGCCTCCACAGAAGTATGTTCATTCTGAGTCTCAGTAGGAGACTCAGTAGAGTTAGTGGCAGTGGTTTGCCTCATTGGTTCGGGAGGAACCAAAGGAGATTGCTTTATCACCTGAGGTGCAGTGGGCTCCTCAGGGAGAGGGTGTATATCCTGAGCTTCAGTGGGATGCTCAGTGGAGTTGTGATGCAGGGTGTATATTTGGGAAGGTGAGGTAAGGTTACTATCTTTAAAAGGAAAAATAGAATAAAAAAATGTGACATCCCTGGAAACATGTATTTTCATAGTAGCTAGGTCAAGAACTTTGTATCCTTTCTTGTTAGGTACAATACCAAGATTAACTCCTTTCAGGCCTCTGGGATCAAGCTTGCCAATGTGAGATTGTAGAATCTTCATGTAGCACAGGCAGCCAAAGGTGTGAAGAGGTGAGAGATCTGGTTTATTGCCTGTTAAAGTTTCATATGGAGATTTCCACCCTAAGACTTTGGAAGGCAGTCTGTTAATGATGTATGCAGCATTAAGCATGGCATCTCCCCAGTAGATCTTGGAAAACTCCAGACGTGAGGAGCAAACTTCTGGCCACCTGAACCAAGTGTTGGTGCTTCCTTTCAACTCGACCATTCTGCTGAGGAGTGTAGATGCAAGAGGTTTGGTGGATTATCCCAAGACTCTGCATCATGGATAGGCATGTTTTGTTGCAGAATTCCGAGCCATTGTCTGATCTAAGCACTTTAACCATCCCATTGTATTGAGTCTTTACCAGGGCAAAGAATTGAGATAAGAGCAATGAAGTGTCTGACTTTTGTTTCATTAGAAATATCCATGTGGCCCGAGAAGCATCATCAACTATTGTGAGCATAAATCTGAAAGCATTTCTATCCAGGGGAGTAAAAGGTCCCCAAACATCACAGTGGATCAAATCAAAGGGATTCACAGCTTTAGAATTACTGGTAGGAAAGGGAATTCTATGCATTTTAGCAGAATAGCAAATGTCACAAGGAATGGAAGTGGATTCATCAACTTTAAAACCAAGATGTTTCATAACAATGGTAGAGGGATGGCCAAGTTTGTAGTGCCAATTTATTACAGGATCAGATGTAAGACTGTTTAAAGAATTAACAGGAAATAAAGCAGAACCACCAACATAAGAACAACCTACAGTGTAGAGTTTGTAGTTCAATGAAACTTTGAGTATGATTTGATTAGACTTCAGGTCCTGCAATGTGCAAGAGGTAGGATCAAAAATTGCAAGGCATTGCAGGTCATGGGTAAGTTGACTAATGGAAATCAAATTCAAGACAATACCAGGTACATAAAGTACATTTGGTACTGTAAGTGTATTGTTCAACTTCACTGAACCAATAAGTGAAGGGAACTTGGTAGTGCCATCTGGCAGAGTTATGGGATGATAAAGAGAATAAGGCTGAGGGTCAAGCAATAACGAAGGTGAAGCACAGATGTGACAGCTAGCTCCTGAGTCAATAAGCCATAAATTACTCAAATTAAAAGAAGGAGTTTTGAGAGAGCTACCTGCCAAGTAGACTCCTCCAGCATAATCCATGGGTGTGTAGATATTGGTAGCTCCATTGTTCTTAGCCATTTCTCTGAACATTTCTTCTAGTTTGGCTATGCGGTCTGAATCAGAAGTGGTTGATCCTTTAATTGCTTTGACTGAATCAGCAGGTTCACTGGGAGTCACCACAGCAGCAGCAGTAGATCTGTTCCCTCTCTTATCTGTCAAGGCCTTATACCAGTCGGGTATCACTCCAGTAAGCAGAAAACAATTGATTTTATGATGTCCTTTCCTTTTGCAATGGTCACATACAGCATTCTTGTTGGCCAATTGATAGCATTTTTCTTTGGTGTGCCCTACTTTCTTGCAATAGCCACAGATAACACTGCTACCTCGTCCTCCATTTGATTCTTTCTCAGAGGCAGCAAGGGCAAATCCAGTAGAGTTAGGGTCATTTGTAGTAGTACCTAAACCTCTATTCTGAGTTTCAACATTACACAGCATAGCATGAGCTTTAAAGATAGAAGGCAAAGGATCCATTAACATAATTTGGTTGCAAACATGTGTATAGTCATCATTAAGACCCATAATGAACTGTGTTAGCAGCTCATACTCATCAGCATCCGTCAAAGCTTTTAAAGTCTCAGCACTACATGTTTTGGGAAAAGGTTTCAAAGCTTTCAAAGTATGCCATAGAGACTTCAACTCATTAAAATAAAGAGTTACAGATCTGCTCCCCTGAGTGAGATTAGCAATTTTCTTCTTCAACAGTATAGCCTTAGGACCACAAGTGATACCATAACACCCTTCCAATTCCTTCCAGAGCTCAAATGAAGTTTCAATGTGTAGATACTGACTGGTAATTTCAGGAATCATCGAATTTTGTAGCCAAGACAGAATTAAACAGTCTACCCTAATCCATTCATCATATAGTGGATCATCACTGGTAGGGCATTTAAAAGTACCTTCGATGAACTTTATTTTGGTTTTGATGCGAAGAGAATTTCTAACCGCAATTCGCCATGAATTCCAATTTGTACCATCAAATAGGATTGGAGCAAGTTTGAGATGTGGTTGATCAGCTGCAGTAAGCACCAGCTCAGCCGGCGGAGGTAGTGGAGCTGCTTCGACGGACGAATCAGACTCGGTAGTTGTTGATGCCATAGATCAACGATTCAGTAGAAAACGAAGAAAAATTGGAGAGTATGAGGTAAACAATCGAGAAAACGAGATTCGAATCAGATGAATTGGAATGAATCGAGCGCCATAAGCTCTGATACCATGTTAAACAAGCTCAAAGCTTCGATGTAAATAACTGTCAAGTGTATTGCAGAGAAAAACGAATGAATGTTTTACAATACACAATGACTGGAGTATTTATACACATGTACTCCAATAAGCATAAAGCGTAAACACGCTTATGCACAAACAAAGAATAAAGAGGAAAATACAAAGTTGCCCCTAACTAAACAAAGCTGAACCAATGGAGCACTTAGCCAATCCCTGTGTGAACGTGCCTTTGATCAGCTGGAGTTTCTGGAGTGTTCCCACCTTTGTTACATTCAACATTTTGCCCTCCTTTTTTGGCTCAAGGACGTGGCAATACATTGGGTTGTATTGATTGATTGATTGATTGATTGACTGAGCCATGTAGAGGCCAAGGGCATCATCAGGATTTAAATCTGTGCAGTCGTCGTTGGATTCTGTAGGGAGAGAAGCGTATGCCGACTACTCTATGGCCCTAACTTGTCATTTGTCAAAACCCATTTGGCCCGCCCATCATTGATCATTTTGTGTGTATGTAGTTTAGACTTTAGAAATATAAACAGGCCAGGTACCTACCCACCTACCTACGGCCTACCTGTACATGGAGTGAAGAAGAGAGGCATTGTAGTAGTATCTATCTGTATCTTCCAACAATGAATATTGTATGTATGTCATCAATGAATGATACTCGTAAATTCCAACAAGTGCCAACAGCTGAGCCAACACACACTTGAAAAAACGAGAATTACTTATGTAAAGATAGTATGTGCATAATAGTAATGTGGATATTGGCCGGAGATGACGGCATGCAAACTGTAAAACTATTGCCACAGACGACGACATAGTACAAATCAACTTAATTATATATATATATATATATATATATATATATATATATATACTAGCAAGTAGCATGCATGATGATCAAGTGAGGAATGATTCGAATTTCAGATTGCTGCACAAAATCAACATCAAGATTCATTCATGGGTTTGTACAAGCTTCAAAATAAGCAGCAGCTTTGATGGGTTTGTATCATTTGTACCAATCTTTTGAATAATATTGGCCTCGGCCCCCTTTTTTTTCTTTAAAAAAAAAGGTAAGCAGCAGCTCTCTATCTCAAGTAGGGGTGATTAATGAGTAGTGCTACTCGAACTCGACTCGGGACTTGGCTCGGAAAAAACTCGACTCGTACTCGAAAAATTCGAGTCGAGTCGAGTAGTCGAGTAGGGCACTCGAGTCGAGTACTCGAGTCAAGTCGAGTATCGAGTACTCGACCCATTTTCTTTTTTTAAATTTTTTTTTTGTTAATTTTAAAAGAAAAATTAAAAAATTAAAAAAAAAAAAAAACTCGATAAGCTCGAGTACTCGACTCGAGCTCGAGCTCGAGAAGGAAAAAAATTTAAAAAAAAAAATAATTGAGCTACTCGAGCTCGAACTCGAACTCGAGTCGAGTCGAGCTCGAGCTTGAGCTCAACTACTCGACTCGAGCTCGAGCTCGAGCTCGAGTAGCTCAAAAATGCCATCAAGTCAAGCTCGAGTACCCCACTACTCGAGCTCGACTCGACTCGTTATCACCCTTAATCTCAAGTGTCAAAAATCACGAGCAATAATTCGGGATCTCAATCTTAAAAAATCACTCGGTATTATTATTATACTACTTCATTAAGCAATGACAAATTTTACCATTTAGTTTATAGCATCATTATAAATCTTTGAAATGGTATACAATGCAAGTATACTACTAGCTAGACTTCTTGGAAAAAATGTGATGTTAGCCCTCTAACTAAACTCGTATTTCTATCATATTGTCATTTAAATAATCTCAAGTGTGAATAGCAATAGTATTTAAAACTGGTGTTGCATATTGTATCTTAAATTAACAAATACTTCAGTAGGAGTCTGTAGATTTATTTGACCTTTTCTGATAAAGAGGTATTACCTAAAACAATAAAAACTAGTAAAAATCAAAGGTAAGAACATAAATCCAAGTTGTAAGGCATCCACAACAACACTATCCCATTTTTTCCCACATATGCGCCACATCAACATTTATCTATTTTACTATCTATATCATTAAATTTTTCTACAACAATACTACCCAACTTCTACTATGTATGGATCCACATTTCATCATTACTTTATTATTTATTTTTAAATACATATAATTTTCAATTCTTATTTATTTTTTATAATTAAATTTTAAATTAAAAAAATCAAAAGCTGCAATTTATGGGGTAGTGACAGTACTGCTTCAACATAACTTGGTATTTCATTTTGATTTCTTCCAATGGTGAAAGTAGAGGTAGTATGCGGGCTGCTACCCACTGCTGTGGATGCTCTAAGGTTCATCATTATATTAGTGTATATATATATTGGGGTCAAACCATATCTGTGAGTAGGTATTGGCATTGCCGCTATATTTTTACTTTGCATATACTGCTATGTAAATCCCAATACGTATGAGGTGATATTTAAACAAGTAGGTGAAAGAAATTTGTTTGGCCACAAGTCATTACTTAACAACATGTTGTGTAATAAATAGTAGTATTGTATTGCCAAACTAATTTAACATTTTTCAATAATTCAAAGGAATATTGCGTGGTTGTAAATGCTCCTTTCCTGGAAAAATATGACATGATGGTTTTGTTTTGTGGTGCTGGAAAATTTTAGTTGGAAAAGTATTCATTATGAATATGAATGCGATAGGAGTAGTAAATGTTTACAGCCCACACTTATTAATTGGAAAAATCAAGAATACAGTACTCCAATATCTGTATGTGATGAAGCATACATGTATATGTATTACTTCCTATGTTACTTATTTATTGACACATATGGGTTTTGATACTGTTCATTAAGTAATTTGTATTCGACTTTTTAATACAATTATATATGATAAAATATAGTCAAGTGAGATCTTGTTGGATTCGTCTAATCGCATAGATTTAGAATATCAAGTTTTCATAATTTTTATTTGTATGCAATTTGAGTTATTGACGATTAAAAATGTGTATTGAATTGCGTGAAATGTGGATCCGTGACAATTAAAAATGAACCGATGTAGTACATTATTATACTGTGTCCACATATATGCAAATGCAACTCTTGCTGCAATAGAATATCATCAAGAAGTTTTCATATCAAGCAATAACATTATATGTCAAATTAAACATCGGCCAAGATTGTAACAGGAAGAAAGGATGTTAAACATCATAAGCAATGGAGCTGCAAAGTTCCATTCATTCTCCAACCACAAGGAATGTTTTAAGTTTTTTTTTTTTACTTTTAACAATATACAAAGAGTCCAAAGTCCAAAATCCAAAGCACAAGCTCCATCATATCCTTTGGTTTACAAGATAGCACAAGATCACAAGATCAAAATGGGTTACAAGTGTGTCGTCATTACTAATACAACTCTATGTACAATGACAACTAACTACTCCAGAAGCATATATAGGGGATGGTTGGGAGTCAGCAGATCTGCTAGCAGATAGCAGATTCGGAGAGATAAATGTGAGAGGATATGCTCTTCCAATATGCTATATGCTAACAAATATGCTTGCTTCCAAACATACTCATACTGCCCACTGCACCACCTCGGTCTTGAGTTCGAATCCCACCATTCGAATTTTGAAGCCGTGTCTGTGCTAGTTTATAGTACAAGACACAATACTTAACACAGACAAATACTACACAGCAACTAGGGATCCATCTTCAAACCTCAGCACTCCGGTCATCAAAAGTGTTAGCTGAGCTCTTCAACATTACATTGATAGTATCAATTAATCGATACATAAGGCACGAAGCGACTGCTTTTACCTCGGGCGTTTTCAATCGGGACAAGTGTCTCCTAGAAATGGAATACAGAATACTGCTGCTGCTGCTGCTGCTGCTAGTCGAGGCGCCCATCGTGCACTTGTTGTTGATGAGCCACTGCCTCGGTTTCCCTACCGAATCTCCATATATTGTTTAGACCTATAAGAAGCCTAACAATGGTTTCCTCCGTCTTTTCCTGGTTTGCAAAGAAAAGTGTCTGCACAAGAAGCACATTCGCCTTCGAAATGAAGCTCTGGTGCTCTATGCTCCTCATCGACTGCCATCTTATCATGTTATGAGCCAGCGGACCCAACCATTCTAGTATTTCCAACATTGACTCATTATGTTCGCTCCCGGGATATGGAGACGAAGGCAGGCTCTCGGATCCCGGCCTCAGTCTGGCCCTCAACTCTTTCCGGACGCTGGAAGGGAGCATATTGTACAGATCGTCCCGTGCATCCTGACCAATCAGACGAGGGGATGCCACGAGCTTCTCGATGAAAACAATCACATTTGCATAGTGAAGCGCCAGCGCCGACGCCCCAAGGGTTTCTGGCCGTGGATTCAACAGCTTGTTCCTAGATTCCACGAATAACCGGTCTCCACTACTCATGTGTTCTTGTGTCCGTGGTTTCTCGTTGGCATCTTTATTACCATCCAAACCACTGGCGCGGACATCAATCGGGTAAGAGTATCCGTCCCCCATGGGAAACCCTGCGCCGCCACTCATAACACCCCCTGCCCCAGTGAGAGGCCCTGACATGAACGCTGCTGCTTTCGACTTCTGGAGCGTAATTTTCTGATCGCCTCCATCGTGAGACTTATACCGAAACTGCCACAACCGAAAGCCACTCCTGCTTGGTTTCAAAACAGGTTCAGAACTGGCCGTGGCCGACTGCATTATGGGACCGGAGAAGAATCCAGGACTACTATAATTCTCCGATACAGGACTACTCGCAGCCATCGACCTTGCTAGAGGCCCCGACCGGAACTCGCTCGGGATATTCTTCCCCATTAACGGACCCGACATCGACACAAACTTCCCGGACACACCAGATGAATGCTTGGGGACACAATTCTCGGACGGATAAACCGACGACTGCAGAAAGATGGTCGAATGGCCACGCCGATGATTATAATTAGTATCCATAACAGCCCTAGCATCCTCCTCAACTCCATTTCTTCCAAAAACATGTCCGATTCTATCATACACAGTGAACAACGACCTCGCCAATAAAAGCACTGTATAATCATATGTTCGACTCCAAAGCGAACTGTCCTTAAGTCGCCTCACCTCTTGCCGCTTGGAAAAAACCCTCTTCTCATATTCAACCAATGTAATGCCATCCACAGCATCACTGCACTTCATCCGTTTCAGAGCTTGTTCGAGATCCGCCAGTGTCTCCATGGATTGATACAGATTGTTATTCGTCCCGACAAACCTCTCCATCTTCTTTATCTTCTTCTCCATTTTCTTCCACGAGAATCGCCAGCCGTAGGCGTCCCCATTGTTCCTCATCAGGTCGTTGAAGGCACGGTCGAAGCTCCTCAACAGGGGATCGGTGCACTTTTTGGATAATCGGGAGACGGCCATGGCCACGTGGACGACGTTCTCGGTCATCTCCGAACATATCAACGAGACTATGAAGTCTTCGTTTTCGGACACGAGGTTCCTTATTCCTACTGAATTTGAGATCTCTTCCCGGAGCTTTGCCACCTGTTTGTCTGACAGTTGTTGCCATAAGTGGATGAGCTTCGCCATCAGGCTCGCGGCCTCGAAGGCGAGCACCGCGACACGTGGCGTTGCGCCGGTGAGTTCTGGCTTCTTCGACCTCGGCCACAGGTTTTGGAACCATGATTGAGCTACCATTTCCGGCGGCTTTCGTCGACCTTAAGAGAACTGAAAATGAAAACGCAGAGCGTCACAGACGACGGAATATGTCTTGTAAATCCAAAACAACAAATTTGAAAAAGGGAATTGACGAAGAGCTACAAACAGAAAGATTCAATTTTGTTGACCAACTTTGGATTTTTCTTCTTTTCCTTCAGAAACACATAATGTATGAATCTAAATCAGTGAACAAAACAAACCGTAAAATCGATCTATGGCTATTTAAGACAACAAGAAAGCCCCAACTTCCCAACTAACTTAATTACTAATTCCTCTGCTACATACTCCGTACAGTTTTTTCTTTAATAGAAAAAATAAAGAAGATACAATAATTAAGTTGCTTATTCCAACAGCAAATGGAAAATTTGCAGACTCCAATTCTACTCAAACCTGGCAGAAAAATCAAGTCAAACATTCTCCACAAATCCACAAAGAGGAAAAAAAAAACAAATAAAAGGATATAGTTAATTAAGGTAAGCACTTCAAGAACACATACCACAGATTCTTGAGGCCACAAGAACTGTTTTTTTTTTTCCTTTAAAAAAAGGGAGTACAAAAAGAGCAGAACAAATATAAGAAAGACAAAAAAAAAAGAAAAATGGAAGAAAGATGAATACCAGACGCTTGAGTAAGATAATTCTTGGAGGAGAAAAAAACTGGACCACTATTGAATCTGGTGAGAATCGGCAAGCACAAGTCACGAGGTTGTAGTAAAGGGACAAAAAAGAAGAGTTGGAAAAATGCTAGTAGAGCAGAGAAAAAAGGAAATGTAGAAAAGGAGAGGGGGAAGAAGCACAAAGAAGGGTAAGAGGAAGAGCAGCTAAAGGCAAAGCAGAGGAGGCAAGAGGGCCGATATTGTAGAATGTGGAATACTAGAAAAGTAGGAAAACAAAACCGTGTGGAATTTATGGAAGGGGTACATTTATTGCATTCCTGCTTCAATTCAATCCCCCACCTTTCACCTATTCTCCTTGTTGCCCCACTCCCATTGATTGTACATCTGTAGTACTATTTGTCTATTTGTGAAGGGTTTTTGGTCATTACATAATCCATCCTTATTGTTCCATTGTTCTTTTGTGGAATATTCAGACAAATGTAGTTATATGGAAGAAAAGCTGGTTACTTTTGTTGACCTTTCTCAGTGTCAAAAAACTAATCCTAAAAATCTACTCCTACTATCAAACGAACTTAGATTCAAGCTAAGTGATACAATCACCGCCGACCCTTTGATTATTTTTGGTCCAGGATTCGTCTTTGATAGTTAGATTCTTGATCAAATCAAGCTCCATTTTAAAGCATTAAAACATGTGTACTTGCTTTTATCGATTTGTCCAAACTACCACCTCAACCTCAAATCCTCAATTCATTTTAGCTTTATGTAAAATCCCATTGTAAAAACTAAAACATGTTATTAGAATTCAACATAAAGTTTCACTTTTTTTATATTTAAAAGAATATATATATCTTTATCATATTAGTCAAGAAAACATAGCAGATTATGTTAGCAAAAGCAAAGATGAGCTTTCCGCCATATATACCTAGGGTGGAAAAAATTACCGAAAACTCGGTATGCCAAGCTTACCATATCGAAGATTACCGAAAAATATCGAAATTTAGGTATGCCGAAATTTAGGTATACCGATATTTAGGTATGCCGAAAAAACGGTATGGGAATACGAGATTTTCGGTATTTCGGTATACCGAAATACCGAAACATTAATTTTAATATTATTTTAAAATTTAATATATATTGTTGTGTTAAGACATTTGGAACTTTGAAGGGCCAATTTAAGTAATTTTTCGGTATACCCGCAATTGGAAGATGAACAGGGTATTGATTTTTTTGGGTATAGTTCGGTATGCCAATTTGTAACGGTATGTAATGCATTGTTCGGTATGTAAAATTTTCGGTATTTTCGGTAAATATAAGTTTCGGTACGGTAACGGCATAGATTATAGGAAACCGAGATTTTCGGTATACCGAAATATTCGGTATCGGTATCGGTATGATTTTTATCCATACCGAAATTTTCGGTACGGTACGGTAACGGTAACGGTATTCCGGTATACCGATTTTTGCCACCCCTATATATACCGATTAGGTTCCTATCCTGGGAGTATGTACTGCAAACATGTGCAATTATTTGTAACCATTGGATCAAATTTTTTATTAAATCAATGGTGTAGATGATACAAGGACAATTATGTAATTTACTACATCTTATTATTTTATAATTCATTTTAAATATAAAATATTATAAATTTTGGCTCGTATTCCATGATTCTTTTTGCAGCCTTTTCTGTTTGAAGGTAATGATGTCATGACAAAAACAGTCAGAGAAGAAGAGAAGACGATGGGTGTTTGAGACAGAATGTAAGTAAGTTTGAGACATAATGTGTTGAAGTTTAAGACAGAATGAAAGGAAGTTTGAGACAGAATGTTCAAGACTTCCGTATAGATGTTTGAGACAGAATGAATGGAAATTTGAGACATAATTTCTAGACTTCTTAGACAGAATGTATGTTACCATTGCACTTAGAATTCTATCATATTTTAGCCATTCTGTTTCATTCAATCTAACATTCTGTCCTATGTAAGTTATCATTCTGTCTCGAAGTATATATTACATCCTATTTTAGCCATTCTGTTTCCATATATCTACCATTCTGTTATCCTATTTTAGCCATTTTGTTTTCATATATCTAGCATTTTGTGATCATTTTTTAGCCATTTTGTTTACATATATCTAGCATTCTGTGATTCTTTTTTAGTCATTATGTTTTCATATATCTAGCATTCTATTTTAAATACATTTACATTATGCAATACAAATATTCTTTTTTTGTTCCGCAACTTCAATTTTACACTACAATCTATTTTCTCTGTTTTCTCACATTCTGTTTAGTTTGTCTTGACATTCTAGTTTCACTCACGTAACATTCTATTTTGCTAACAATGACATAATACTTTCCCCACCGCTCGTGTACATAATAGGAGTTGACATTTTGTTTGTATTTTTCTTATATTCTGTTTAGCCAACTTTAACATTATGTTTTAAGTATATTGACATTCTGCTATACATATATTCTTTTTCGTTCCGCAACTTCAAATTTACATTTACAATCTATTCTTTCTTTTTCCTCACATTCTGTTTACCTCGTTTGACATTCTTTTTTCACTATCGTAACATTATCTTTTACATATAATGATATAATGCTATCCCCACCTCTCTTACGTACATGATAGACATTGGCATTCTGTTTGTATTTTTCTTACATTATGTTTAGCCAAATTTAGCATTCTGTTTTAAATACATTGACATTCTACTGTACATATATTTTTTTTGTTCCGCAACTTCTAATTTCCTGAAGAAGAAAAGATTTCTCAAAAAAGAA
This sequence comes from Hygrophila difformis, assembly GCA_030278955.1. NCBI lineage: Eukaryota > Viridiplantae > Streptophyta > Magnoliopsida > Lamiales > Acanthaceae > Hygrophila > Hygrophila difformis. The sequence goes on from JAOANR010000015.1 coordinate 41,255,697, forward strand.
AAAAAGAATGATTAGGTGAGAAGATAATCATTAATATATAGAAATTTTTATTAGATGGAATAGAGTAATCATTAATATAATTTTATACTATTATTTAAGTTTAGAAAAGGTAGTTACATATTTACCCCTAGCATCAATCTCAACCATTTATTTAAATTTAGATCTAATAGTCAAAAAGTGTTACAGTATATATTGCAAAAAAAAAAGCTCCCAGCACTTGAACCATATCGCATATATACAGCACATAGGTTTTGAAAGAGAGGAGGGTTACATTTCACTACTATTACAGTGTATAAAGTCATAGTTCATATGATTAATTCATGAGTAACAATTTATTTAATCAACGCCGCGTCAATTCTACTACCAAATGTGTCAAAATTTTAGCATTAAATTACACCATTTTTGAATTATTAAGTCACTGGAGATAGCGAAAATTCTGACATTGAGCAATAACTTTGACATTAAATAATATGACTCCAACGACCAAGACTAGCTATACAGACAAAAAAAATTCTAGTATTGCCATGAGTCATGACGAAAGAACTTCCCTACATAGCCATAGTACTTCTATATATATAGCACATAGTTTTTCTCAGGCCGGGTTACACTCATCCACATTTTCCATATATATACTTCTATATAGCACCTAGTTATATATGTACTTATATATATATTTATTGATAGGTAATAAATTTTTTTATACTCCTGTATATGAGAATATATATTACATGCGAAGCAAAATGTCATCATCTACTATATAAAAGTACTACCATTTTATATCTTCTAGTATTATACAGTAATAAGAAAAACTTAAAAGTTTTTTTTTTTAACAACTAATGCTTAACTTTGAATTTAAATCTATGACCTACAATTACAAATTGTAAACTTATTATGTTAACCATTACACTAACAATTATATATAATCATTATTTTTAAAAAATATTCTTGGTTAGGGGAAGAGCCGAGCGATTGCCTTCGCGAATCCAAACGAGCTCACAAGGCGCACAATAAATATCAATTAATAAAATACTCATCAAATGCAGTTGGTCTGGGTGGTATGAAGATCTGACAACTTAAACAAATATTTAAGTTTTGAGCCTTTGTGTATGCAGAATTCCTCTTTGGGAGAGACAACCTTTCAATGCCCACCAGATCTTCCAGGGATTAGTCTTGGATCCAATGTGGCATAAGGATACCGGTATACGACAAAAAAAATTAATAAAATACTCTATATGTTCTTTCAGTTTCATTATTATATTTTTTTAAATTTTTCTAGTTTATTTAGTAGTTTTTGTTTTCAAAACTACGTGCTCAACCTTAACAGATTATTACATTTGTTTGCAAGAAAATGGAGGTGAAAGTACAATGAAAGAGCCTGGGCTGACTAAGTATATGTATAAAATATTGGGGGTAAGTTCAGAAAAGATGAAAATATTAGGGGCACAAGCATAAATACAAAAAGAGTGGAGGTGTCACAATCAGCAGCACAGAAGACCACGCGGAAAATTTGCATTTTACAAATGAAACCTTTCTCAAGTGGAAAAGTCACCGGTTTAAGCTGACCGGTGAGTCAACTGTAAACGCCGGTCCAACCGGTTGTTACTACTAATTAATGCTTCATGCTATTTGCCTATTTTTAACTAAGTGGTTGCCTAATAAATAATAATAGTAAAATAGTACTTCCTTCGTCCCACTAATTCTATCACAGTTTTCTTTTTGATCCATCTCATTACAATTGTCTCTGCATTTCACGCAATCCAATACACGTATTTAAATCAAAATAACTCAAATTGTATATAAATAAAAATTATAAAAATTTGATATTCTAAAACTACGTTATTAGATTAATCCAATAAGATCTCACTTGACTTTGTTTTATCTTATATAACTATGTCAAAAAAATTAATCAAAATTAATTAATGAATAGTAAACACTATACAAATGGTGCAATTATATCAAAACGGAGGTAGTACTTTAATTACCAAACTCATTAGCATCACATCACTTTAATAAATAAATATATTAAAATTTCAACACACTATTATCACATCACACATATATAAATCAATTAAAAATTTAAATACATTACAATCACATCACATAAATTCCTAATTTACCCCACTTTAAATACTAATCTACCCCTACATTAAATATTAACTATCCCCACATAAAATACTGTGCCCAAAAGAAATGGGACAGTATTAATGGGACGGATGAAGTATTCGGTATAATTTACTGAAATCTATCATATAGTACTCCATTCGTTTCAAAAAAATGTAACGTTTTGACATTTTTTTACTGTTTATTGTAGCACTTTGACTTCTATTTTTGTTATAGTTATACAAGAAAAAAATATAGCCAAGTGAGATCTTGTTGGATTCGTCTTATCTTGTAGTTTTAAATATAAAATTTTTTATAATTTTTACTTGTACCGAAATTGAGTTATTAATAGTTTAAAATGTGCATTGGCATGCATGAAGAGAAGAAGCGTTACACTTAAAAAAAAAAACAACAAAAAAACAAATAAACAAACAAAAGTATTAATACTCTAGTAGTACTATTTGCAATCTTAGTAGGTTTAGATAGGGTGTTAAATGAGTGACATCCACCAGATGCTGGCCTGTTGATTTATTTAGATTATATAAAATACTCAGCACATACAAAACAATATTGAAGTAATAGGTGACAGTACCAGGTCAGGTTCTGTCTATTATCTTTTATGCCAGCCGCCAAAATTCCTTAACTTTTATGCCCGAAAAGTCTAAAGGGCCCCTGGTTCGTGTGGCGGATCGTGCACGAACCAGTATAGTAGCACGAACCATAATTAATCAAGGTGATTAACGGGAGGGGTTCGTGTGTAAGGGACCGTGCACGAACCGCTCTTCGTGAGTCGCGACCATTGTGGACAGGTGGCTAAGGGTTTGTGGGTTGTGGAAAATGGATGATACAAGTACCTGAGGTTCGTCTCTCATCCAATAAGTACGACGAACCAGTTGGACGCACGAAACTACTACGAACCGTTTGTTACATATATAATAATGTGTGTTTTTGTTTTTATACGAACCGTTTTGTGTAGATACGACGGAGTGTGTGTCACCACGATCCCCTGTGAGGTGTTTCTTTTTTAGCTTGACACATAATAATGTGAGTTATTATTATGTTTGCATTACTCTGTCCTATTAATATCCTTAAATCTATTGGTATTTCTAGTATTTAATTCTTTATTAAATTCATTATGATTTATTATGATTATGTTACATATATTAATAGTATTAAATTTATTACTTTTTTGATTATATAAATAATTTTGATGTACTCATTACATTATTATGTTACATATATTAATAATATTTATTTCTTGTATTAAAAGTACAGTTTGGTGTACCTATTATTATTACTAGATTTTTTCGCCCGCTACGCACGGTTGTTAAACTAATATGACGATATAAAATGAGAATATAGTGTTTTTTTGAATTACATGATATTCAAAATCTTTTGCTTTAATAGTGGTTGAAATGAATGCAACGGAAAATAAAAAAAAATTTAAATGAGATAATAAGATTAATGAAGGAAATTCAAACCCATGTGGAAATAATATAAAATAAATTATTTTTACTGTTAAAAAATTATATATACATATATATAGTTTTCTTTCATATCTAAAATGATGAGAGCAAGTGGAAAATAAATACCCTTAACTATTCAAAATTAGAAAAAACTACTCCATCCGTCCCACTAATTCTGTCTCACTTTCCTTTTTGATCCGTCCCACTACAATTGTCACATTTCACGTTTTAAAAAAACTTACTCCATAAAGATCAGCTAAAACATCGCATCAACTAATTACTCCGCTTTATCAAAATAACCTATTATATCTAAAATACCGTGTCCAAATTTTGGACAGTGTTACCGGAACTGATTGAGTATATTTTGCATTATTAAGGTTCTAAAAAAATATTAATTTTACTCCCTAATATGTTGTACATTTTCACTATTATCTCTAAAGTTTTTTTTAAAAAAATATTATTTATACCTTTTGGTTATCTTTTCATCATTTCAAACTTATATTTTATTATGTAATGTATTTTAAATTTTTGTTGTGATTAATTTTTATGGACTTATCCATAATTTTATAAAATAAATTTTAATTATACTTACGTTTTGATTATCTGTTAATCTTTAAATATTATTTCTGTCGATAATATCTTCTCAATTTTTTCATTTCCATATTGATTATGAAAAACAATTGGTAGTTAATATTTCATTTAATTTAATTAAATTTTTATTATTTTTAATTCATTATTATTATAAGCCTTAAAATCGAATTAATACTCCGATACCAAATTTTTTGGGGCATGTTTGGCACGGTGTATAGTATTAAGGTGTATTGTACGTATTATTTTTTGCAGATGTATTGTACTATGATGTATTCTATTAAATTAATGTTATACAGTGTTTGGTGGCACACTGTATGTAACACCCCGATTTAATTAACTCATAATTAATTAATTTAATTATGGTTAATTAGCAAAAGACTTAGTATGTGGATTATTTTGTAGGGAATGAAGATTTAAGTGGGGAAATAAGTAAGTTCAACTCACAAGATAGTAAGAGTCAAGTGCTCAAATGGGTGCAATGTGGTCAAGACAAGTGGTGTAGACCTTTTAACCCACATTCCGACCCGACCCGGATCCACTTGGGTGTTAAAAATCAGATTTTGGACTTGGGGGAAAATCATTTCCACCCTTCACACCCCCAAATCCCGTCACCCTCTCTAGGAGGAACTAGGGTTCTTCCAATTCTTGCACAAATTGAGCTTTGAGTGCAAAATTAAGTGGGGATCTCATACTACAACCTAAGGTAAGTGTTTTCCATCATCTACCTCTTGTTTTCATGAAGTTGGAGCTAGTTTTTGATGGGGTTTTGGTGGTGACGGGAATGAAGTATAAGATGGATCTTTTGTAGATTGACTTGATTTTTGGAGCTTGGATTCTTGTTTGGAAGCTGAATTTGTGTTGAAGGAAGCTAAGGTTAGTACTCGAGATCATTTTGGTGTTGTTGATTTCAAGTTCTTGGTACTCTTTGGATGTATGTTGGAAGAACTCATGTTTGAAGATGAGTTTTGATGATTTGACTTGATTTCTTGTTATGTAGCTTGGTATTGGTGTTCGGAGGAGTTGGGGAGCTGTATTGGAAGAGTTTGGACCACCTCAATACCAGGCAAGGGTAGAGATAGGCCTAAATGGGGGCATAATCGGTGGAATGGCCGGAAACCGCCATTTCCATCGTTTCTGTTGTGTCGGCGCGCAGTTGGGGCGCCCTTTAGCCAAACAGCGCGCGAGCAGCGCGCGATACGAACGTCACGACGCCCGTGACGAAACCCGCGCGGGGTTGGCGCGGTTTTCTTGAGAAAACCGCGCGGGGAGCGCGCCAGCTCCCCTGCCCGCGCGATTCGTCCGCTCGTTTTCCGGTTCTTCGTCCTTCGTGTTTCCTTAGTTCTTCTTATGCTTCTAGCATGCCATAACCATCATTATGCTCACAATCTTTGAACTTAGTTGCGATTAGCGGTGATCTACTATGCCTTAGTTGAGATCGAGTCTTGTTTCGCTTCTATGTTGATGTGAGTGTTAGTGCCGATATGTGGGGCTTGGCACACCCTTGACACTTAACTCGCGATGAGTTGTTTATTTTGTCATGACACGTAATTTACGTATTGACATGTGTGGAATCTGATTATGTGTTGGTGCCGAAATGTGGGACTTGGCACACCCCGGAATATTTTAAAACTACTATTTTAAAGAGCCCGGATTATTCTTTTTAAAAACTATTATTTTCAAGTATTATTATTTTTAAAGTTATCATTTATAAACTAGTAGTATATTTCAAAGAGCCCTGACTATTTTAAAGTTATTTATTTTAAAGAAAATACTTCACTCGAGATGAGTGATTGAATTGAATGTGAATAATTGTGATGATATATTGAGACTGAAAAGGATTTATATCCTAGTCTGATTTTAAAGCTATTTATTTTAAAGAAAATACTTCACTCGAGATGAGTGATTGAATTGAATCTGAATATCTGTGATGATATGTGAATATCTGTGATGATATGTGAATATCTGTGATGATATGTTGAGACTGAAAAGGATTTATATCCTAGTCTGTATTTGGCTAGAAAGGGCTCATGACCCTTAGCCTGACCCGCTTGCCGTAAGCCACGATTTCAGCTGTTAGTGTCCGCGGCGGGGGCACTGTGGGTATGTCTCTCGACCATTAAGGGGTGTGGACCCTTATATGGGAGGGAATACCGACCATGGTACCTAGGTGCGCGCTAGACATGCTTATGTGTTGCATTAGGGTAGATAGACATCCTAGGTCATAACATTTCATCTCATCATCCATCATTCATCTTATTTGCAGTGGTTGAAGCACCGGTATGGGACGGTGTGATGTTTACTTATTTGCTCTGCTCAATTTTTATGTTATGCCTAATAAATGTTTAAAAACGGAATATATCTCCACCTATATGTATAAATATACTTCTAGGGAATCAAGTTAATTCTTGTTTCCCCTTATGCCGATTCTTCTATTCTTGCTCAGTACCTTGTACTGACCCTTGCTATGTTTTCATGTATAGATATTCCCGGGGAGGACGCAGAGCCTGAGCACGATGTGGGGTTTGGGGATGAGTGATCTACCTAGGGATGCATTAGCATGTTGTGGACTTATGTGCTTGACTTGAATAATATGCTATGACTCTATTACCTAGTCTCGTACTGTTGTGGTACGGATCGGTACATTACGTTCTGTCTTGTGTTTAACTTGATATCTCTGACAGGTGAGATGAGACTGATTTGTCGACTGTTATGTCGCATAAATAAGGCTTGTAAGCCGGACGTCTGTTATGATGTGAGGTTTCCTTTCTGGATTTGTATTATGATTCATTGGCTTCCTGGTTACTTGGCTACGTGTTATTGATCTTAAATTGATTGGCCAACAGTTTAAGAGAGGTAACACGGCCGTGACGTCACAGAAATTTGGTTTTAAATTTTTGGGGCGTTACATTTGGTATCAGAGCCATGTCTGCTCGTATGTGCTTAGAATTCTAACACAAGCATGTGGTGAGATGTGTGGGGGAAAGCATATAGTGTAGGAATTGCATCTAACTCTGCTTATATTCTTGTAGATTGCATTGTTTTTGGTTATCTGCGTGCCCTATAGGGGTGGATTGTGGTTTGTGAATCAAACCAGGATCAATCCTTGGGGATATTCCGGGAGATCTATACTTAATAATCGATGTTCGGTAAAGAATTATTCTTATTTACCGAGTGTTACTGAATGTCTCGTTACGTTACGAATATAGGATGCCGCCGCGCAGGGATGGAAGGCCCAGGAGGAGGGGAAGACCTCGTAGGAATCCGGGGCCAGCTTTTGGGGGTCATGGACAGTACCATGAGAATGGTGGATTTGGCAATGATCACGTGGAAGGTGTTCCAATTGAGGAACCTGTAGAGGTGGAGGATGACTGGAACTATGAGGACGAACCAGTGCATCCACCACCGCCGCCACCTGTACAGATGCCCATTGACCCTCAGTTTATGCAATATATGTTTAGTGCTATGTATGGGATGTATCAGGGGCAGGCGAATCAACCTGCACAACCACCACCCAGACCCGTGGATTACGTGCATCTAGCAAGGCATTATCAACCGCCGGTCTTTAGTGGAGGAGTAGACCCGGTTGCTCTGACTGTTTGGATTTATCATATGGAGGAGATCTTCGAGAATATAGACTGCCCAGAGGATTGGAAGGTCAGGGTGGGACAGCAGTATCTTACTGGACCAGCTCTCCATTGGTGGAGGTCGCGTAAGAGTGAGCTTATGGCGAGACCCAACTTCTCATGGGAAGTTTTCTGTCATGCTTTGAGATCCCACTTTTTCACTACACAGATGATGAATGTTAAAAAGAGGGAATTTCTCAACCTGGAGCAAGCAGGAAATATGACAGTGTCTGAATACTATGGTCGTTTTGTGGAACTCATGTCATACGTACCAATGCTAGTTGCTAATGAGGAAGGTAAGGTTTCGAAGTTTGTGGATGGATTGAAGGCTGAGATCCGGACTGGGTTTAGCAACCAACACGCCTGCTTAGCTTCAGCATATGATCAGGCTTTATGCATTGAAAGAGCTCGTGCTGATATGCAGCGCGTGAGGGCCGCTCGTCGCAGGGAGTCAGGGGGGCCGATTAGACCCCATCGTAGACAGACGAGGCCGAGAAACGGTGGAGAGACCTCTAGACCTCAGACTTATGCACAGCTACCGTATAGAAGCGGACCCCGCTGCTGGAAGTGCGGGCAGCAAGGACATTTGAGGCCACAGTGCCCACAGTTGGTGGGTCGAGTAGGAGGATCTACTTCAGATGCGTCTGGTGGGAATGCGTCGCGTGGACGAGGTGCAGACAGAGGTCGTGGACCACAGGGGGACCGTGGGAGCCGTCTCAATGTGATTGAGCGGGCTGAGCTAGATGGGCGAGATGATGTCATGACTGGTACTATACTAGTTGATAATGTGCCTGCTTATGCCTTATATGATTCTGGTGCATCATGCTCGTTTATATCATCGGAATTCGTAACTAATAATGATATGGGACCACTGGAGGCTTATCAACTCCCTGTTAGCTACCTTCGGGAGACCTCATGCGGAGCCAGTGGATTAAACCCGATGCACAGATAATCATCAAAGATCGAGAGTTCAGAGCGAATCTAGTGGTGCTAGATTTGGCCGATTTTGACGTGATTTTGGGAATGGATTGGCTGTCTAAGTACTGAGCCAGATTAGACTACGGGATACCAAGGATTTCCTTCACCGAAGAAGAAGGTGACAGAGGCTCCGGCCTTAGTGTTACCTGATGAATCGGGGGAATATGAGGTAGACACAGATGCATATTATCGAGGACTTGGGTGCATGCTTATGCAGTATGGCAAGGTGATTGCGTATGCATCTAGACAATTAAAGCCTCACGAGCTGAATTACCCGACTCACGACCTGGAGATGGCAGGGGTCGTGCATGCATTAAAAATTTGGAGGCATTATCTTTACGGAGCCAAGTGTCAAATCTATTCGGATCATAAGAACCTTAAATGTCTCTACACTGCAGATAAGATGAGTGGTAGGCAAAGAAGGTGGTTAGAGTTTTTGCAGGACTACGACACGAGTATTCAGTACATAGAAGGGAAAGCCAACCGGGTGGCTGATGCACTAAGTAGGAAAGGACATGTACTGAACTCAATTACTCTCCCTTGAAAGTTAAGGCAAGAGTTGGACAAGGAAGTGTTGTGGTTGTTCCTTACGACACGATGGCGAGGTTGAATGCTATGACGGTAGTGCCATCATTACTCGAGGAGCTCAGACAAAGTCAAGCTGTAAGTCAAGAGATGATGCATTTGAAAGCTCAGATTCGCAAGGGTAAAGCGGAAGGCTTTGTGATTGATAGCAAGAATATGATCAAGTTTGGGGACCGTTGGTGTGTGCCTCCGAAAGATCAGGCGCTGAAAGGAAAAATTATGGAGGAAGCACATTGCACACCTTACTCCGTACATCCAGGAGCAGTAAAGATGTACAAGGATTTGAGGCAAAACTATTGGTGGAAAGGCATGAAGAAGGAAGTGGCAGAATTTGTGTCTAGGTGTTCCACTTGCCAGAAGGTGAAAGCCGAGCACATGAGACCTTCAGGCTTATTACAACCTTTGGATGTTCCCACTTGGAAATGGGAGTCCATTGCTATGGACTTTGTCACCGGGCTACCCAGGACACGGAGCAGTTTTGATACTATTTGGGTAGTTGTGGACCGACTAACAAAGAGTGCTGTGTTTATACCAATGAGATTGAATTGGAGCATGCAACAGTTGACTGGCGCTTACATCCAACATGTGGTTAGACGTTTTGGTATTCCTCGGGAAATCATTTCCGACAGAGATTCCAGATTCCTGTCAAGGTTCTGGAAGGAAGTGCAGACAGCCTTTGGGACACAGATCAGTATGAGTACTGCGTGGCACCCTCAGACTGATGGACAGACCGAAAGGACCATTAGAACCTTGGAGGATATGTTGAGGGCGTGTGTGATGGATTTTCAAGGATCGTGGGAGGAACATCTACCTTTGGTGGAGTTCTCCTACAACAATAGCTATCACGCGAGTATTCGTATGACGCTTTTCGAGGCCTTATACGGAAGAAAGTGCAGGACGCCCTTGTGTTGGAGTGACCCTTCAGAACGAGTGGTGATGGGTCCTGAACTCATTGAACAGACCACTGAAGTGGTAAGAGTGGTCAGAGACAGAATGAAGGAAGCTCAGGATCGTCAAAAGAGTTATGCTGATTTGTCCAGGAGAGACATTGAATTCGAGGTTGGAGATTGGGAACTTTTGAGAGTGTCACCCATGAGGGGCGTGAGATGATTTGGGAAGAAAAGGAAACTGAGTCCCAGATTTATAGGCCCCTATGAGATCACTAAGAAGATTGGGAAGGTCGCTTATCGGTTAGAATTGCCAACTGAGGTGGGAAAGGTGCACAACGTTTTCCACGTCTCTCAGTTGAGGAAGTTTATCTCGGATCCTAACAAAATTATACAACCGGAGGAGGTGGAGTTGGATGACAACCTAGAATACGAAGAATACCCCGTGGCGATTCTCGACACTAAAGAAAAGGTACTTCGCAAGAAGGTGATCAAAATGGTGAAAGTACTTTGGTCGAGACATGGCGTAGAGGATGCCACTTGGGAGACAGAGGAAAGCATGGCTAGGCGTTATCCTGAATTGGATTTGACTCCAATTCAGTGAAGTAATGACCTTAATCCATACTTTTTCATTCGAGGACGAATGATCCTAAGGGGGAGAGATTGTAACACCCCGATTTAATTAACTCATAATTAATTAATTTAATTATGGTTAATTAGCAAAAGACTTAGTATGTGGATTATTTTGTAGGGAATGAAGATTTAAGTGGGGAAATAAGTGAGTTCAACTCACAAGATAGTAAGAGTCAAGTGCTCAAATGGGTGCAATGTGGTCAAGACAAGTGGTGTAGACCTTTTAACCCACATTCCGACCCGACCCGGATCCACTTGGGTGTTAAAAATCAGATTTTGGACTTGGGGGAAAATCATTTCCACCCTTCACACCCCCAAATCCCGTCACCCTCTCTAGGAGGAACTAGGGTTCTTCCAATTCTTGCACAAATTGAGCTTTGAGTGCAAAATTAAGTGGGGATCTCATACTACAACCTAAGGTAAGTGTTTTCCATCATCTACCTCTTGTTTTCATGAAGTTGGAGCTAGTTTTTGATGGGGTTTTGGTGGTGACGGGAATGAAGTATAAGATGGATCTTTTGTAGATTGACTTGATTTTTGGAGCTTGGATTCTTGTTTGGAAGCTGAATTTGTGTTGAAGGAAGCTAAGGTTAGTACTCGAGATCATTTTGGTGTTGTTGATTTCAAGTTCTTGGTACTCTTTGGATGTATGTTGGAAGAACTCATGTTTGAAGATGAGTTTTGATGATTTGACTTGATTTCTTGTTATGTAGCTTGGTATTGGTGTTCGGAGGAGTTGGGGAGCTGTATTGGAAGAGTTTGGACCACCTCAATACCAGGCAAGGGTAGAGATAGGCCTAAATGGGGGCATAATCGGTGGAATGGCCGGAAACCGCCATTTCCATCGTTTCTGTTGTGTCGGCGCGCAGTTGGGGCGCCCTTTAGCCAAACAGCGCGCGAGCAGCGCGCGATACGAACGTCACGACGCCCGTGACGAAACCCACGCGGGGTTGGCGCGGTTTTCTTGAGAAAACCGCGCGGGGAGCGCGCCAGCTCCCCTGCCCGCGCGATTCGTCCGCTCGTTTTCCGGTTCTTCGTCCTTCGTGTTTCCTTAGTTCTTCTTATGCTTCTAGCATGCCATAACCATCATTATGCTCACAATCTTTGAACTTAGTTGCGATTAGCGGTGATCTACTATGCCTTAGTTGAGATCGAGTCTTGTTTCGCTTCTATGTTGATGTGAGTGTTAGTGCCGATATGTGGGGCTTGGCACACCCTTGACACTTAACTCGCGATGAGTTGTTTATTTTGTCATGACACGTAATTTACGTATTGACATGTGTGGAATCTGATTATGTGTTGGTGCCGAAATGTGGGACTTGGCACACCCCGGAATATTTTAAAACTACTATTTTAAAGAGCCCGGATTATTCTTTTTAAAAACTATTATTTTCAAGTATTATTATTTTTAAAGTTATCATTTATAAACTAGTAGTATATTTCAAAGAGCCCTGACTATTTTAAAGTTATTTATTTTAAAGAAAATACTTCACTCGAGATGAGTGATTGAATTGAATGTGAATAATTGTGATGATATATTGAGACTGAAAAGGATTTATATCCTAGTCTGATTTTAAAGCTATTTATTTTAAAGAAAATACTTCACTCGAGATGAGTGATTGAATTGAATCTGAATATCTGTGATGATATGTGAATATCTGTGATGATATGTGAATATCTGTGATGATATGTTGAGACTGAAAAGGATTTATATCCTAGTCTGTATTTGGCTAGAAAGGGCTCATGACCCTTAGCCTGACCCGCTTGCCGTAAGCCACGATTTCAGCTGTTAGTGTCCGCGGCGGGGGCACTGTGGGTATGTCTCTCGACCATTAAGGGGTGTGGACCCTTATATGGGAGGGAATACCGACCATGGTACCTAGGTGCGCGCTAGACATGCTTATGTGTTGCATTAGGGTAGATAGACATCCTAGGTCATAACATTTCATCTCATCATCCATCATTCATCTTATTTGCAGTGGTTGAAGCACCGGTATGGGACGGTGTGATGTTTACTTATTTGCTCTGCTCAATTTTTATGTTATGCCTAATAAATGTTTAAAAACGGAATATATCTCCACCTATATGTATAAATATACTTCTAGGGAATCAAGTTAATTCTTGTTTCCCCTTATGCCGATTCTTCTATTCTTGCTCAGTACCTTGTACTGACCCTTGCTATGTTTTCATGTATAGATATTCCCGGGGAGGACGCAGAGCCTGAGCACGATGTGGGGTTTGGGGATGAGTGATCTACCTAGGGATGCATTAGCATGTTGTGGACTTATGTGCTTGACTTGAATAATATGCTATGACTCTATTACCTAGTCTCGTACTGTTGTGGTACGGATCGGTACATTACGTTCTGTCTTGTGTTTAACTTGATATCTCTGACAGGTGAGATGAGACTGATTTGTCGACTGTTATGTCGCATAAATAAGGCTTGTAAGCCGGACGTCTGTTATGATGTGAGGTTTCCTTTCTGGATTTGTATTATGATTCATTGGCTTCCTGGTTACTTGGCTACGTGTTATTGATCTTAAATTGATTGGCCAACAGTTTAAGAGAGGTAACACGGCCGTGACGTCACAGAAATTTGGTTTTAAATTTTTGGGGCGTTACATTTGGTATCAGAGCCATGTCTGCTCGTATGTGCTTAGAATTCTAACACAAGCATGTGGTGAGATGTGTGGGGGAAAGCATATAGTGTAGGAATTGCATCTAACTCTGCTTATATTCTTGTAGATTGCATTGTTTTTGGTTATCTGCGTGCCCTATAGGGGTGGATTGTGGTTTGTGAATCAAACCAGGATCAATCCTTGGGGATATTCCGGGAGATCTATACTTAATAATCGATGTTCGGTAAAGAATTATTCTTATTTACCGAGTGTTACTGAATGTCTCGTTACGTTACGAATATAGGATGCCGCCGCGCAGGGATGGAAGGCCCAGGAGGAGGGGAAGACCTCGTAGGAATCCGGGGCCAGCTTTTGGGGGTCATGGACAGTACCATGAGAATGGTGGATTTGGCAATGATCACGTGGAAGGTGTTCCAATTGAGGAACCTGTAGAGGTGGAGGATGACTGGAACTATGAGGACGAACCAGTGCCTCCACCACCGCCGCCACCTGTACAGATGCCCATTGACCCTCAGTTTATGCAATATATGTTTAGTGCTATGTATGGGATGTATCAGGGGCAGGCGAATCAACCTGCACAACCACCACCCAGACCCGTGGATTACGTGCATCTAGCAAGGCATTATCAACCGCCGGTCTTTAGTGGAGGAGTAGACCCGGTTGCTCTGACTGTTTGGATTTATCATATGGAGGAGATCTTCGAGAATATAGACTGCCCAGAGGATTGGAAGGTCAGGGTGGGACAGCAGTATCTTACTGGACCAGCTCTCCATTGGTGGAGGTCGCGTAAGAGTGAGCTTATGGCGAGACCCAACTTCTCATGGGAAGTTTTCTGTCATGCTTTGAGATCCCACTTTTTCACTACACAGATGATGAATGTTAAAAAGAGGGAATTTCTCAACCTGGAGCAAGCAGGAAATATGACAGTGTCTGAATACTATGGTCGTTTTGTGGAACTCATGTCATACGTACCAATGCTAGTTGCTAATGAGGAAGGTAAGGTTTCGAAGTTTGTGGATGGATTGAAGGCTGAGATCCGGACTGGGTTTAGCAACCAACACGCCTGCTTAGCTTCAGCATATGATCAGGCTTTATGCATTGAAAGAGCTCGTGCTGATATGCAGCGCGTGAGGGCCGCTCGTCGCAGGGAGTCAGGGGGGCCGATTAGACCCCATCGTAGACAGACGAGGCCGAGAAACGGTGGAGAGACCTCTAGACCTCAGACTTATGCACAGCTACCGTATAGAAGCGGACCCCGCTGCTGGAAGTGCGGGCAGCAAGGACATTTGAGGCCACAGTGCCCACAGTTGGTGGGTCGAGTAGGAGGATCTACTTCAGATGCGTCTGGTGGGAATGCGTCGCGTGGACGAGGTGCAGACAGAGGTCGTGGACCACAGGGGGACCGTGGGAGCCGTCTCAATGTGATTGAGCGGGCTGAGCTAGATGGGCGAGATGATGTCATGACTGGTACTATACTAGTTGATAATGTGCCTGCTTATGCCTTATATGATTCTGGTGCATCATGCTCGTTTATATCATCGGAATTCGTAACTAATAATGATATGGGACCACTGGAGGCTTATCAACTCCCTGTTAGCTACCTTCGGGAGACCTCATGCGGAGCCAGTGGATTAAACCCGATGCACAGATAATCATCAAAGATCGAGAGTTCAGAGCGAATCTAGTGGTGCTAGATTTGGCCGATTTTGACGTGATTTTGGGAATGGATTGGCTGTCTAAGTACTGAGCCAGATTAGACTACGGGATACCAAGGATTTCCTTCACCGAAGAAGAAGGTGACAGAGGCTCCGGCCTTAGTGTTACCTGATGAATCGGGGGAATATGAGGTAGACACAGATGCATATTATCGAGGACTTGGGTGCATGCTTATGCAGTATGGCAAGGTGATTGCGTATGCATCTAGACAATTAAAGCCTCACGAGCTGAATTACCCGACTCACGACCTGGAGATGGCAGGGGTCGTGCATGCATTAAAAATTTGGAGGCATTATCTTTACGGAGCCAAGTGTCAAATCTATTCGGATCATAAGAACCTTAAATGTCTCTACACTGCAGATAAGATGAGTGGTAGGCAAAGAAGGTGGTTAGAGTTTTTGCAGGACTACGACACGAGTATTCAGTACATAGAAGGGAAAGCCAACCGGGTGGCTGATGCACTAAGTAGGAAAGGACATGTACTGAACTCAATTACTCTCCCTTGAAAGTTAAGGCAAGAGTTGGACAAGGAAGTGTTGTGGTTGTTCCTTACGACACGATGGCGAGGTTGAATGCTATGACGGTAGTGCCATCATTACTCGAGGAGCTCAGACAAAGTCAAGCTGTAAGTCAAGAGATGATGCATTTGAAAGCTCAGATTCGCAAGGGTAAAGCGGAAGGCTTTGTGATTGATAGCAAGAATATGATCAAGTTTGGGGACCGTTGGTGTGTGCCTCCGAAAGATCAGGCGCTGAAAGGAAAAATTATGGAGGAAGCACATTGCACACCTTACTCCGTACATCCAGGAGCAGTAAAGATGTACAAGGATTTGAGGCAAAACTATTGGTGGAAAGGCATGAAGAAGGAAGTGGCAGAATTTGTGTCTAGGTGTTCCACTTGCCAGAAGGTGAAAGCCGAGCACATGAGACCTTCAGGCTTATTACAACCTTTGGATGTTCCCACTTGGAAATGGGAGTCCATTGCTATGGACTTTGTCACCGGGCTACCCAGGACACGGAGCAGTTTTGATACTATTTGGGTAGTTGTGGACCGACTAACAAAGAGTGCTGTGTTTATACCAATGAGATTGAATTGGAGCATGCAACAGTTGACTGGCGCTTACATCCAACATGTGGTTAGACGTTTTGGTATTCCTCGGGAAATCATTTCCGACAGAGATTCCAGATTCCTGTCAAGGTTCTGGAAGGAAGTGCAGACAGCCTTTGGGACACAGATCAGTATGAGTACTGCGTGGCACCCTCAGACTGATGGACAGACCGAAAGGACCATTAGAACCTTGGAGGATATGTTGAGGGCGTGTGTGATGGATTTTCAAGGATCGTGGGAGGAACATCTACCTTTGGTGGAGTTCTCCTACAACAATAGCTATCACGCGAGTATTCGTATGACGCTTTTCGAGGCCTTATACGGAAGAAAGTGCAGGACGCCCTTGTGTTGGAGTGACCCTTCAGAACGAGTGGTGATGGGTCCTGAACTCATTGAACAGACCACTGAAGTGGTAAGAGTGGTCAGAGACAGAATGAAGGAAGCTCAGGATCGTCAAAAGAGTTATGCTGATTTGTCCAGGAGAGACATTGAATTCGAGGTTGGAGATTGGGAACTTTTGAGAGTGTCACCCATGAGGGGCGTGAGATGATTTGGGAAGAAAAGGAAACTGAGTCCCAGATTTATAGGCCCCTATGAGATCACTAAGAAGATTGGGAAGGTCGCTTATCGGTTAGAATTGCCAACTGAGGTGGGAAAGGTGCACAACGTTTTCCACGTCTCTCAGTTGAGGAAGTTTATCTCGGATCCTAACAAAATTATACAACCGGAGGAGGTGGAGTTGGATGACAACCTAGAATACGAAGAATACCCCGTGGCGATTCTCGACACTAAAGAAAAGGTACTTCGCAAGAAGGTGATCAAAATGGTGAAAGTACTTTGGTCGAGACATGGCGTAGAGGATGCCACTTGGGAGACAGAGGAAAGCATGGCTAGGCGTTATCCTGAATTGGATTTGACTCCAATTCAGTGAAGTAATGACCTTAATCCATACTTTTTCATTCGAGGACGAATGATCCTAAGGGGGAGAGATTGTAACACCCCGATTTAATTAACTCATAATTAATTAATTTAATTATGGTTAATTAGCAAAAGACTTAGTATGTGGATTATTTTGTAGGGAATGAAGATTTAAGTGGGGAAATAAGTGAGTTCAACTCACAAGATAGTAAGAGTCAAGTGCTCAAATGGGTGCAATGTGGTCAAGACAAGTGGTGTAGACCTTTTAACCCACATTCCGACCCGACCCGGATCCACTTGGGTGTTAAAAATCAGATTTTGGACTTGGGGGAAAATCATTTCCACCCTTCACACCCCCAAATCCCGTCACCCTCTCTAGGAGGAACTAGGGTTCTTCCAATTCTTGCACAAATTGAGCTTTGAGTGCAAAATTAAGTGGGGATCTCATACTACAACCTAAGGTAAGTGTTTTCCATCATCTACCTCTTGTTTTCATGAAGTTGGAGCTAGTTTTTGATGGGGTTTTGGTGGTGACGGGAATGAAGTATAAGATGGATCTTTTGTAGATTGACTTGATTTTTGGAGCTTGGATTCTTGTTTGGAAGCTGAATTTGTGTTGAAGGAAGCTAAGGTTAGTACTCGAGATCATTTTGGTGTTGTTGATTTCAAGTTCTTGGTACTCTTTGGATGTATGTTGGAAGAACTCATGTTTGAAGATGAGTTTTGATGATTTGACTTGATTTCTTGTTATGTAGCTTGGTATTGGTGTTCGGAGGAGTTGGGGAGCTGTATTGGAAGAGTTTGGACCACCTCAATACCAGGCAAGGGTAGAGATAGGCCTAAATGGGGGCATAATCGGTGGAATGGCCGGAAACCGCCATTTCCATCGTTTCTGTTGTGTCGGCGCGCAGTTGGGGCGCCCTTTAGCCAAACAGCGCGCGAGCAGCGCGCGATACGAACGTCACGACGCCCGTGACGAAACCCACGCGGGGTTGGCGCGGTTTTCTTGAGAAAACCGCGCGGGGAGCGCGCCAGCTCCCCTGCCCGCGCGATTCGTCCGCTCGTTTTCCGGTTCTTCGTCCTTCGTGTTTCCTTAGTTCTTCTTATGCTTCTAGCATGCCATAACCATCATTATGCTCACAATCTTTGAACTTAGTTGCGATTAGCGGTGATCTACTATGCCTTAGTTGAGATCGAGTCTTGTTTCGCTTCTATGTTGATGTGAGTGTTAGTGCCGATATGTGGGGCTTGGCACACCCTTGACACTTAACTCGCGATGAGTTGTTTATTTTGTCATGACACGTAATTTACGTATTGACATGTGTGGAATCTGATTATGTGTTGGTGCCGAAATGTGGGACTTGGCACACCCCGGAATATTTTAAAACTACTATTTTAAAGAGCCCGGATTATTCTTTTTAAAAACTATTATTTTCAAGTATTATTATTTTTAAAGTTATCATTTATAAACTAGTAGTATATTTCAAAGAGCCCTGACTATTTTAAAGTTATTTATTTTAAAGAAAATACTTCACTCGAGATGAGTGATTGAATTGAATGTGAATAATTGTGATGATATATTGAGACTGAAAAGGATTTATATCCTAGTCTGATTTTAAAGCTATTTATTTTAAAGAAAATACTTCACTCGAGATGAGTGATTGAATTGAATCTGAATATCTGTGATGATATGTGAATATCTGTGATGATATGTGAATATCTGTGATGATATGTTGAGACTGAAAAGGATTTATATCCTAGTCTGTATTTGGCTAGAAAGGGCTCATGACCCTTAGCCTGACCCGCTTGCCGTAAGCCACGATTTCAGCTGTTAGTGTCCGCGGCGGGGGCACTGTGGGTATGTCTCTCGACCATTAAGGGGTGTGGACCCTTATATGGGAGGGAATACCGACCATGGTACCTAGGTGCGCGCTAGACATGCTTATGTGTTGCATTAGGGTAGATAGACATCCTAGGTCATAACATTTCATCTCATCATCCATCATTCATCTTATTTGCAGTGGTTGAAGCACCGGTATGGGACGGTGTGATGTTTACTTATTTGCTCTGCTCAATTTTTATGTTATGCCTAATAAATGTTTAAAAACGGAATATATCTCCACCTATATGTATAAATATACTTCTAGGGAATCAAGTTAATTCTTGTTTCCCCTTATGCCGATTCTTCTATTCTTGCTCAGTACCTTGTACTGACCCTTGCTATGTTTTCATGTATAGATATTCCCGGGGAGGACGCAGAGCCTGAGCACGATGTGGGGTTTGGGGATGAGTGATCTACCTAGGGATGCATTAGCATGTTGTGGACTTATGTGCTTGACTTGAATAATATGCTATGACTCTATTACCTAGTCTCGTACTGTTGTGGTACGGATCGGTACATTACGTTCTGTCTTGTGTTTAACTTGATATCTCTGACAGGTGAGATGAGACTGATTTGTCGACTGTTATGTCGCATAAATAAGGCTTGTAAGCCGGACGTCTGTTATGATGTGAGGTTTCTTTTCTGGATTTGTACTCTGATATTATGATTCATTGGCTTCCTGGTTACTTGGCTACGTGTTATTGATCTTAAATTGATTGGCCAACAGTTTAAGAGAGGTAACACGGCCGTGACGTCACAGAAATTTGGTTTTAAATTTTTGGGGCGTTACACTGTATTATAATTATACAGTGTTTGATGCTAATATATTGTATTGTACTTGTATTATTTTTATGGTGTTATTTTTTTGGATGAATTTTTTATGGTATTATTGAATAGTTTAAGTTATTTAAATATTGCAATGTTTATATTTTCAAATATTTATGTTTCATAGAAAATATATTATTTCAAAAATTAATCTAATTATTTTCTTAACTAATTTAGATAAATTAATTAGTCAATGGGATTGGGAAAGGCTGTGTCTAAGGAATTCGCAGAGCAGGGAAGTCTGGGAAGGGGATAGATCGGGATTAAAGAGGGAGAAAGAGAAAAATTGTGATGTACAACCTAAACCCGCCTTTCCTTCAGGATTAAATAATACATTGAAATCCACATAAATTATACCTGTTGTAACACCCCGGATTTGGTCACCCAGGCCGGGACGCTACCGCCACACCCTTCCAAACAAGACCCGATCAAATCGAGTTTATTTAAAAGGATGCTAAGGCTTAAGTTGCATCATTAGCTTAAAATATTTAAAAACCATTCAAATAAGCCCGAAATTTAATCAGAGTATAACACACATAATAATAATAAGCAGTGCGGAAGCAAAAATAAACAGGGCCAAAACATGCGGCCAAAACCAGAGTCTAAGTCCAATGCATAAATTAAAAATAAATAAAATGCGACAAGTCTTCTTTTAAAAATGGAAATCCCATCCCTCCATGCGATGCTTACTCTGCGAAATCTGAAAGGAAAATAAAACAACAATTTATCAGTACAAAGGTACTGCGTAAGTTAATATATAGCACAACGAATTTTAAAAGTTTTTAGGAGAATATACAAAATAATATATTTATTTAAAAGACGAGTAAATAAATTAATTTAAAATCTCTTACACATATTCCACGAACATTTTACCAATGTTAGTTATGATCGAGGACACCCCATTAGCATATCCTAGGGACGAACCCACAGGACCAACCTTTGGGACTTTATACCCACAAGGACTCAAACATATCCTAGGGACGAACCCTTGGGATCAACCTCTGGGACTCGTACCCACGAGGTAAGTGCATGCAGCGGACCCTATACAGACACACTCCGGAGCCCTAGATAACCCATACGGATACATCTAGGAGTATAGACTCATACATCACAATAAATAAATGCCGTTTTGGCTACAAGAGAGGGGGCGTCATAATTTTCACCACATTGGGCATCCCACTCGATCAAAACTTACAAAGTTTTAAAACCACATTTTATCATTTCATAATATCTCTACATTTCCAGATTTCATATTCTTCAAAAATGAGTAACACTCGACTCATAGTTCATCGAATATACCAAATAGCCTTTACCGATTAAAAATAACACTGTGGCAGTTTTCGAAATCGCATTTAAAAATACAACAAATTATTTTTAAAAATTCTGGAAAAATTACAGTAGCTAGAAAACATCAAAATAAGCATTTTTTATAGAAATAGCCATCTCAAAATTCGGACTCTAAGTAGGTCATTTTATCCCATTTCAGAAAGCTATTGAATTACAATTCCCCATGCTTCAGTAAATCCGACCACAGTGAGTTCAAAAATTCATAACAATTTCATATATGCTCCAAAAATCATGAAATTTTACAGGGATGTTCTAGACACATATTAGAACAAGTTTCATGAAGACATCAAGCACTAAAAACGATCATAGGTAAGAGTGAATCGAACAAGAAAACTGACTACATACATACATTAAATCTGTCAACTCATATGCAGAAAATACCAGATCAAATTTGGGTGATCAAAACATGTCCAAAAATTATAAACATTTACAGAGAGTATCTCTAGGACATTAGGAACAAGTTTCATTTTGGAAGGTTCTCCTAAAAATGTACGGATCATGGTCGAATTTACAGAACAATAAAATTGGTCATAGGAAAACCCTATTTGACAGATTTTGTCAAATGAAAAGATAAACCTATATCTCGAGTTATACTCAACCAAAACTCCTAAAAATCGACGTGCACAATACTAACTTACTTGAGATGAGTTTAGAACCGAATATCCCCTTGGTGGAATCCTGGAAATCGTCAAACTCGACCCCAACAATCAACACTTCTACCGAATGCACCTATTATGGAGTTGTCGGAGGAAATTCTCAATTCTAGGACAAGGGATTCGAATCTAAGACCAAGGAAAAGAAGTAGAACTCTTAACTACACGTAGGAGAAAGGTTTGGACCACTTGAACACGTCCACACTCCCTGGAAGGATGATGAACAACTCACAAAACTCTCACTACTCTCTCTTGAACTCAAATTTCGGATGGGATGCAAATGAGTGCAATGGAGGCTGAGTAGGGGCTATTTATAGAGGGGTAATTGCTCCAAAAGCTGCCATGGGGTAGTGGGAATGTGAAGGAACAATTTCTAACCCATAACCCCCGAATTAACACCCCCAAACCTCATCCATTTCCCCCACTCCTCTCATAGCTCCATAGGATCCTCCAAGGTGTGTTGTGTGAGCTTAAAGACTAAGTTTGTGGGGTGTTAATGCTTCTCAACCCAATCATAACCCCCCCCCCCCCCCCCCCACAACGTCCACAATGTCTGATGATTGAATTCAAATCGATTGGAGACGTGCAAAACGAAAATCAATGCAAGAATCCACTTGTAACGCCTGCATAGCAGGTCTGCTGCTGGTGGCGCGCACCGCGCGGCCACCAGGCAGCGTTTTTTTTTTTTTTTTATATTATGATTTTTAATCTCTTAAAAATCATAATATGAATTATCCGAGATTTTTGGGATAATTCGATACATCTATCCTGAGTCGCGATTATCCGAAATATTTAATTCCGTTCTCTCGGAATTAATTCGATTTCGATAAATAAATCCAAATTTCTTAACTTTCGGATTTTACAACTCCCATGTCGATTTCTCGGGTATTACACCTGTACAAACTTACAAATGCATCAAACATGGGTCTGTATTATTCTTTTGCAAAAAAAGTACTGTGAGGCATAATACACCCGGCCTTAGGGGTATACTCCTTAATTATATTCTTTTACAGTACAAATTATTTTTAAAAAAAACAATTTACTCCAAATTTCATATACATTTTTATTTTATACTGAAATAGATGAGATGACTGGATTAAGGATATTATGTTTAATAATTAAACTATAATGTGTTTTAGTCTTTTTTTCCTTCTTTTCTTCTTTATAAAGAAAAAAGTATATGTAGAATTTGTTTAGAATGGTAAAAAATTTGTAGGTTATTGGTCATTTTACTTTAATCAATATTTTTAGGGTCAATTTAATGTTTACACCATATTTTCAATGAAATATTTTTATTTAAAATATATTTATTATATTCCTTATATTGATATATGATTATATATTTTTAGACATAAATTTGTAATCTAATTAAATTTATTTAATAATATTATTATAGTATTAATATTTTAAAAATATTCTGTATATAATCAAATAATTTATATATATATAATCAATTATATCTTTTTAAGATATATAGGAAGATTTTCTTAATATTTTGTTATATTATTAATACATAGATTTATTTTCTAAATATAGGTTGTGATGATGTGTCCGATGACGTGGAATTAGTCAGCAGATTACGTGTAAACTTAAGAACCGTTGATCTATAAATGAGCATATAATGACTGATTGACCCTTTAAAATTAAGAAGGATGAATTAAATTTAATAAAGACAAAAGAGTCTGCACATACCAAAAAGTATTCAGGATTTATTATATAGACTAGTACTAGTATTACCCCGCCCAATGGGTATGAATGTGAAAAATACGAATAAAAAATCGAATTTTAAATATAAAATTATTTTTATTTTATTATATCGATTACATTCCATAAGTCCCTTAAACTATGTTAAGCATTATATGAATACATGTATACATTGTACAACAACCGAGCAATATATAATATACCACTACCAATACGTTATATATTAGTAAAGTTTAGGGCCTTAAGAAATATAATATAAATAATAGTGTAAAAGGAGAAAAAATGAAAAATGAAAGATTAAAAAGATAAAAAAAAAAAAAAAAAAACTGTCTACTCACGTCTCTAATGCAATACATCGGCAAATACAGTACATAAAATCATAGTTACATACGGTAATTGATTATAATATTATTTGATTGTATACGTAATATTTTAAAAATATTACTCCCTCCGTCCCACCCCAAGTGTCCTGTTACTGTTGGGCACGGGAATTAAGGTAGAGTTGGTTTGTGAGTATATGGTGGGGTCCACATAGTTGTTGGAGGGGAAAATTATTTCTATTTATAGAAAGAAGACATTTTTAATGGGACATCCAAAAATAGTAAGTAGGACATTTGGAATGGGACGGAGGGAGTAATATTATAATATTATTATATAAATTTAATTCGGTTAAAATTTATATCTAAAAAATATATAATCATATATCAATATAAGGTATATAACAATCATACTTTAAATAAAAATATTTCATTGAAAATATGATGTAAACATTAAATTGACCCTAAAAATATTGATGAATATAAAATGACTAATAACCAAAAAAAATTTACACCATTCTAAACAAATTCTATATTATTTTTTTCTTTTTAAAGAAGAAAAGAATGAAAAGGAAAAAAAAGACTAAAATTTGGAGTTAATTGTTATACAATTTTTTTTATAAATAATTTGTATTGTAAAAGAGTATAAGAAGTATACCCCAAAAAGACTTGGTATCGGAGTATAAATTTGATTTTAAGGCTTATAATAATAATGAATTAAAAAATAATAAAAATTTAATTAAATTAAATGAAAATATTAACTACAATTTTTTTTTTCATAATGAATATGGAAAAGAAAAAATTGGAGAAAATATTATACACTAAAATAATATTTAAAAAAGTAACAGATAATCAAAACATAATTATAATTAAAATTTATTTTTAAAAATTATAGATTAGTCCATAAAAACTAATCACAACAAAATTTAAAATACATTACGTAATAAAATATAAATTTTAAATGATTAAAATATAATAAAAAATATAAATAATATTTTTTAAAAACTTTGGGATAATGAGTTATGTGATAAAGCAGAGTAATTAATTGATGCGATGTTTTAGTTGATGTTTATGGAGTAAGTTTTTTCTAAAAAGGGGAAATGTAACAATTGTAGTGGGAGGGACCAAAAAAAGTGAGAAAGATTTAGCGGGACAGATGGAGTAATTTTTCTAATTTTGAATAGTTAAGGAGTTTTTATTTCCATTTACTCTTATCATTTTAGATATGAAAGAAAACTGTATATATTTAATTTTTTAACAGTAAAAATAATTTATTTATATTATGTCCATCTGGATTTGAATTTCCTTAATTCATCTTATTTTCTCCTTTATTTTCCTTTTAATTTTTTGTTGCATGCTATCCAACCACTATTTAAGGAAAAGACTTTGAATATCATGTAATCTAAAATACTATATTCTCATTTTATTATATCATTATATTAATTCATCACCGGTGCATAGCGGGCGAAAAATTCTAGTATAACATAAATCCATAAAGTATTTATTAAATTTTTTTTATCATATTATATATATTTTAAATGTATTGGACGACGTGTCCAAAATTTTTGAGACATAAATAATGGGATAGAGGGAGTAGATTAAAAAAAATTAAATTTTCCTTATTTTAGTTACTGATGGATCTATTCACAACTATATAATTGTATATTACTTGAGAAGTGACATATTTTTGTGAAAACATGGACTATATATACATTAATTAATATATACAAATATTTCTTATATATTCATTAATGTATCTTTTAATAATATAAATTTCATAATACACTGCGAATTTCATTTAACTTGAAATTCCATTTTTTTAAAAAAAATGAAAATTGTGGGAAGTTCTTATAATTTTTTTTTGCTGAACAGCCTATACAGGCTAGGAAAAATTCTTATAAATTAAAAATTAATTATCTTTTAAAAACTAAAAATTGTGATTTTCATATACACTTTAATATATCTTAAACATGAATAAATAAATTTGATGTGTAATGTACATTTTGCTTACATCATTCACCATAAAAAATATATATAATTAAAATTGAGACCAAACCTACACAAAATTATCGACATTACAATATGTTCATCATATTGAAATGTAAACACAACATAAAATATAAACACAACATAGTTCTTAGTTGTCAATGCAAAACCTCGTCATAATAATCCTATATTGTAAAAACTTAAAATTTATAAATAAATACTAAATGCAGCAATAAAATTTAAAATAAATAAAGTAAAAATACAAAATAATAAAATCTAAAATAGATAAAAAAAAATGCAAATAAATAAAATCCAACATAGATAAAATAAAAATACAAAATTTCAAATTTTATCTTCAAATCTTTTTTAAAAGTGAATATATAGTGACACGATATAATGATAAAGTGAGAATTCATAAGTAAATGATAGATTTTATACACGATAGACTAAAATCTATAATGAATAAAAAAATAAATACGATAATCTAAAGTTAGTAAATTAAAATGCAAAATAATATAGATAAAATAAGATATGTAAAATTTTAAATTTCAAATCTTTCAAATCTTTTTAAAAGTGAATACGGTAGAAATTCCATATATTTCAAAAACTGAAAATCTATAATAAATAATTAAATAAATGTGAAAATCTAAAATTAATAAATTAAAAATTGCAAAAATTTATAAAAATTAGAAATTTGAAATGGAGACATCACATTAAATGTAAGATGTATTATTTACTAATACTTTAATATATATATATATATATATATTGGACCGTGTATATACACGCAATTTATTATTATAGATTCCTGTATAATAACAATATTAATACTAATAATTGGACCGCATTTGCAGCGGGGTTCGTGTATCCTCCTTTTCCTCAACCTACGAACCGTTTGCCATCTGTCCAAAGCAGTCCAGTCACACACAAGGTTGCACGGTCCACAAGACACAAATCAGTCTACATAATCACCCTTATTAATTAATTCATGGTTCGTAGTAGAATATGCGGTTCGTACACGAACCACATCACGAACCAGGGTCTTTTTGGCCTTTTCGGGTACAAAAGTTAAGGAATTTTGGCGGCTGACAAAAAAGATAAATGTCAGCACCTGACCGGGCACTGCGTGTGCGAACTCAAACAATATTTCAACACAACATATACAAAACATTTTTTTCAGTAACGCTGATTTAGCTATCAAATCAAATCATTTCCATTATTATTCCCAACTCCTACTTGTAGTTGGGGTTTTCTGCATCTACATTTAAATGTAGTGTACCCTATATAATGAATAATTATGACATATGATCCGCTCCATACTTTCTAATTTCAATTTCAATATAAATATAGTGATGCAATTTGTATAAACTCACTAAACTATTTATGTTACACATGCCACGGCCTACACCGGAAAAACAATAGTGCACGGTAAAAGACACATTTTTACCTTCTAACCTAAATATCTACAAAATTTCCATAAAATCCAGGGAGACACAAAAACAAAAAGAACAAAACAGGACAAAGAATAACATCACAACATATTTACAAGAAAGCCAAAGTGCAATCAACCGGTCAATACCGGCAAGAAGCCACAGCATCAAAACTACTGACTTGATGGACTTGCTACGTCCCTACCTGTCGCATTTTTCATTGTTGTTTGATCACGATTGCCGTTGTGTTCTGAGCAACACCGACCTTCCTGGATGTCTTGGGATGTCGAAGAGGGGCCGTTGCTGGCCATTATGCAATGGCAGTAACGTGTGTTGGCAAGCTGTGCAGTGCTCTGCTGAGACGACCGGTGAGCTGAGCTGAATATCAGTGGGGAGAACCAATTTTTCTCAGAGAGTTCGCGGAGAGAGACCCGACACACCGGACATGTGAAATGCTGATGCAGCCATATGTCGATGCATGTCATGTGGAAGGAGTGTCCACAGACGGGCAGGAAACGGAGGGTGTCATCATCGCGATAATCGGATAGGCATACAGTGCACCTGTGAGATTTAAACAATTAATTATATCCAAAAATTTGGGAATCTCCAATACCAATTTCCAGGAATGAACCAAACATCGAATAAACGTGCAGTTGGTAGAAACTTAAAAACATAATATGTACTTTAAAGTCTTAACAAAACTACATAATTGACTTTTCAGACTTGATTGAAGCAATACTCTTTTTTTCTTTTTTTTCTTTTTTCGAGTGTCTCGAGCAATTAAGATAGCAAGTAACAAAGTTTTGAAAGCCTGGATGATATTACTAAACTGGACCTAGTGAACATGGAGTGAAGGTAACGGATCGGCATAAACTATAAGTCTATAAGTGGATGAAATTATAGTGCTGTGCAAAGCATGTGAATTGGATTTGCTGTCTTAAGTGAGACTAATTTCTAAACATCTTTGACCAAAACGCAAAGCATGTGAAATTGATATGCTGTCTTAACTGATCCTAAATCTAAACGTCTTTGACCAAAATGAAAAGCTTGTGAATTTGATATGTCGGCACATGACATGACACATCCTAATTTTTAAACACCGTCAAAGACAATGTCAGCACAAAATGCAGCATTGCAGTCAAATCTATTCCACGGATGAGTAAAAGAAATTCAGGCAGCCACCAGTTTGCGCAGGACTTAGTTTCAAACATCTACTGTTATTCAATAAACTATCGTCCTACAATCTATGATGGATGCCTGCGTGGTCCAAACATATATAGACATTAGAGATGACACCATTTGTATATCAAATGCTAAGCATCGCTACTGGCTCGTTAAAACAAGTTTTCTCTAGTTCCTATACGGCAAAAACACACATGCTGCAAGATTTGTTGGAAGTATTTTGCTATTTCATTATTGGTCAGAAACATTGTGTTTGTGTCTTGCACTAAAAAGTGATGCATTACTTTACAACCAAAGTCGATAGAACTTACTGAGCATTTTCGCTTGAGGCCAGGCATAATTCTCTATACTTCTTTGTAGGAAAATTTGCCAGCCTGCGAGGCTCAAGGCCGCGATATCCCCTCTCCATCTGAAAAGCAGAAAAAGGCTAAATTTAGAGTGGTCCACTATAGAAAAGTGGGATTTCAATTAAGATTGTTAGAAAGAGCTGTTGAACCATGACTAGGAGATTCTAACCCAAAGCTAAACTAATTGGTAATGGATAGAGTAGCTCCTACCCATATGAGATAACCGATGTGGAACCTTAAGACGAACAATTGTACAAAATATAATGAACAACACTCAAGCAAAGCAAAAAGCCAAATAACAACCCTTCCAAGAGGAAATCCAAAAAAAATACGGCACAAAAACACTTGTTTAAGACAAAAGCAAGAACAGTGAAAGGGACTAAAGAAATGATTCATCAGAAACACACAAGTAGAGAGAGACGTTCCAAAACTCTTTGATTCTGTTGGAAGAATTATTATATACGCATGCAAACTCAACATCTCCTAATGCAGTTGAACTTCTAGGAAATATAGTCATTCAACAGGATGCGTTTTAGGTAAACAATCATCCGACAAATCAAATAATTCCTGCACGATAAACCTCAATGGTTTAAAAATTGCAACTTTGAACATCATGTCTACATCTAAAATCAATTATCCAATCAAATAGACACAAGCAAATACAACAGCAATGAACAATCCTGAGTCAAGTAGAAGTACTAACTACTAATACTCCTTACTGATATATCTCAGACACACTCAACAACCAAATTCAAGTTATCAATGGAAACCTGAAAACAATAAACAATTCAACCCAAGGTTTCAATTGAACATTTGAACCCGGCAACGGGCAAATAAAACAGAAGTACAAACTCAACAAAGAAGCTATTAACTACTGCAAAATCAAAAGCAGCAAACAGCAGGCAACCACAGCAACAACAGATTTGAGATTTCTTAAAACAATGCTTACAGTAACAACATCAGATCCAAATGCACTGCCAAAATTCCTCCTGGATGAACGCATACGAATTCTAGCACAAATAAGCCTTACACAAACAAATGTTATGAACATGATACTCAAAGAAAATCCGACCACCGCCATCACCAAGTTGATCCCTGATGTTATCATTTTCCCCCTTTTCCCAATCCTCAAAATCACTCCCACTCTACAAAATCCCCAAATCCCCTTCCTAGAACCCTACTTTCAAAAATATTATTCGCAGTACACAATCACTGTAAATCCCAGTGAAATTTTGAAAAGGGGCTGCCCACTCAAACCATCACTCCAAAAATCCAACCTTTGCGTGTGCGCGAGTGAAAAAGAATGCCTATATCCGAAACCCAATAAATATTGAAACAATTAGTGGTGGTTAGAGCTTAGATTTGAAGAGAAGAGTGAGAATGGTAGGAGAAAAACCACTCAACCATGGTGGAATAGGGGCGAGAGAAAAAGACACCATTAATATGACCATTGACAATGAAAATTTTGTGTTTTTCAATTAAATTAAAGTGTGGAGTTTAAAAAAAAATAATAATAAGGGTTGGTGGTGTTAGGTCCACAGTCTAAGCAAGTGAGGAACTTTATGCAGTAGTTCACTGTATGTGTTTGAACACCAACAATGAACACACAGATTATGGTATCAAGTGTAATATAAGCACAGCGGAATAAAATGAAGCATAAAGTAAATAAACAACACAAAGAGTTGTTGACCCAGTTCGGCCTCCTGCCTACGTCTGGGGGATACCAATCCAGGAGATTATTTCACTATGTGTATCACCAATGGCTTACAACCACACACAAAGATGAAATAACTTAAATGCCTTCACTCCGAACTCCAGGCGGATAGTTGTGATGACCAGCTGCTCTCTCCAGCCCTGGTATAGGCTTCCCACCTATTTCAACTCCCCAAAGCTAACCCACTTTGAGTTTCCCCTGAAGTAACCTGTGAAGCACCTCTCCTTGTTGAGTGAATAAATAAGTTGAAGTCTTCTTCCTGGTTTCACCTTAAGCACTCTCCTTGAATGAGTCTCAGTTTCACCAAAGGGAACTGATGAACAATCAGCAAACTGGAGTGCTCAAGGCTCTGGTCAATCTTTCAGCAAATGGAAGTTTCTGTGAACACTAGGCTGAAGATTGAAGTGGCTTCTCTCAAAGTTGTTCTGAAAGCTTGAAGAAGTTTCAGAGTGTTTCAAGAATGATAATGTTGAGAAGTGATTTCCAAAGCCTCTGAAAATCCCATTTAACCAAGCAGCTCTGCACACTTGAACGGTCACATTGCTAATTTGGGAAAGAGCCGTTGAGGTTAAGTGTAGGCTTGTTCAAATCTTCTTTCCTTAATCTGGGAAGGAGTCCTGCAAGAAAATATTAGTATCTCTCCTCCCAGATAAGGAAATATCCGTTGGGCTGAAGTCAGTCTTCCAAGAGTTCTTCAATGCACACCATTAGACTGATTACACAAATGTTCACCTATTGTGTTCTATCATCGGTTATGAACTCCTATCAAAACCTAGACTCAACAATCTCCCCCTTTTTGACAGGAGGTGAGCCAGTACAATAAATCCAACCGATGATGAACTATTACAATGAAATCAATGAACAAGAGGTAATACATACCCAACTAAACACTCTAAGCTCTTCAACAAATAAACATGATACACAGAGAGCTTTAAGAACCATAAGCATTACTGAACATAAGTAATCCATAGTTCAGTTCACAATGTCCAGCCACAACCATCAAAAACATAAACAGTTCAAAACCAATAAAACAAAGCCATAATCCAAAACAGTCCATAAAACAAACAGTTCATGATAATGAAAAAGTTTTAGGGTTAGAAAGATATTACCAAATGTCCAGGGAATGACAGAGAATGACTTCAGCAGCGATTGGAATTTCTACTCCCCCTCTGGATCATCCTTGCTGTCAAATTAGTCAGACTCCTCATCATCATCTTCAGAATCAGTGGCCAAGTCAGGATCAACATGAGAGATGGCATTCTCTTCATCAGACCAAGTATCAGGCATCAATGCAAGGCCTAGTTCAAGTTTCTTTTCAAGCACTCCAAGGGCCTCCTTCATTGATCTGACCTCAGCAATGCCCTCAGTAAAGATCTCATTTGCTCGATGAAGGGCACTCTGACTGTTCAAGGATCCATCAGGGCCTGGAAGATCTGGACGCTTCTTTTGCAACTTCTGAGTAATGACAAATTCATTAACAGCTTCAGTAGGCTCTCTCTTTTCACCAAATATTCCTTCGGATTCCAGATATGCAGTGATCAGGGCAGGATAGAGAAGCAATGTTTTCCCATCATTCTTCATGCTCTGAGCAAGCCTGCTCAACTGAGTCATCACAAGATAGCCATAGTTGATCTGCTCCATATGTTCAATTGCATATATGAGATGACACATCTCACGAGACACCAAGGAATGATTTGATGTAGGCAGTATATTTGATGCACAGAATTTGTAGAGCAAATGGAACTTTTGAGAAAGATCCTTAGGACTGAGTCCTCTGCCAGGCATCTTCTGAACAACATTCTTGGTTAACCCACGAGCTACCTTATCACTGTCAAATATAGTTCCTGGTTCATAGATACTATCAAAAGGGACATCAGGAACTTGAAGTAGACTGTTGATCTTATCTGCAGAAAACTCATAGATAATTCCTCGAGTGTAGTTCTTTTGGAACCAAGACTTGTTTTTCTTCAGAATATCCTTCTGTAGGTTGGCATAGAATTCCTTAACAAGTTCTGGTCGAGAACTGGTCCATTTAGATGCCCAGTCAAGAAGAGACCTTTCTTCAAGATAGGTTGTCCATCCAAGCTCCTGAAGCTTTCTTCCAGAAAACCTATACTCTGATCTTAGCTTCTTGTCTTTCAACACCCGATCATAGTAAGAACGGTTTCCAGAGTAATAGAACTTGAAGCTAGAGGCTATTGCAGGTCTGAGATCCGGCTTCCTGGGTTTCTCAACAGACTTGCCCTTAGAATCTTCTTTGCTCTTTTTCCTTGCTTCAGGTTCCTCTTCAGCATCACGAACCCGCTTAGCAGATTTAACAGCTTTGGAAGACTGCACAGGTGCATCTTCAGTGTTCAATGGAGTGGACTGAACATCCTCATCTTTCGAACTTTCTCCTTCAGTAACATGCTCTCCAGACACTTCATAATCACTCTCCGATTCAACTCTCTTCTGAACCTTCTCATAAGGAACCTTAGCCACTTTGGATCCAACTGCAACGGGCTGAGGGATCTCTGGTTCCTCTGATTCTGATTTTGAGCCTTCTTCATCTGATCCATCTTCTTCCTCTGATTCTTCATTGATATTCTCAGCATTCTCCCCCTGAGTTTCTGCAATGGGATCAGTTTCAACCACATTTTCCTTCTGAACTGACATCTCCTGATCCTGGTCTTGAGCAACATCAGAAACAGCATCCTTGTCTGGTTCCCTATCATCAGTTTCCTCGACATAGTCATCAATGATCTGATCTTCCTCATGTTCAGTAGAGATAGCAGCAACTTCGGACTTCTTGGTGGTGTCCTGAGCAATATCCTCTATTCTCTCAGTATCCTTGTCAGCAACCTTTTCAGTGACATCTTCCTGTGTAGGCTCTGCAATCTTCTTAGATTTTGGAGCACTTTTCTTTGTCTTCTTAGTCTGGCTTGGTCGAACAGCAGGAGCAGATGTAGCTATCTTCTCAGAGGTTTGGACAGGAGCACTATCCGGAGGAGCATACGCCAGTGGAATAGCAGCAATGGCCGTCTCTTTTGATGCGGATTTCGAGGCAGTCTTGACACTTCCAATTTTGCCCGAGGCCATGGTACGAGAAGTCCCATCTTTAGTGGTCTTCTCAGAGACTTTAGGAATGGAGGATTTGGGAATAGGATCTGAGTTCCTCTTAGTAACGCCTGCTTGCCCTGAGGAGGATTTAGCAGAACTATCAGTAGGTTTAGACACAGATTTTGTACCTTTCTTTGGAGTTCCCTTCCTTTTTGACGACGAGGCAGCTATAGCAAGAGTCCGCAGGTTGGTAGGAGAATCCATGGCTTCTATTTGCTTCGGCGAGGGATTGACAGTAGAAATAGGAGCTTGAGTGTCCTCAACTGCTTGAGAGGTAACCTCCGGAGTTGCAGGGGACGTGGTCACAACTGCTCGATCGGTTACTTTCTCCCCCTCAACTGCTACTCCAGCATTTCGGAGTTCATTCCGAACATCCAAAGGGTCCTCAGAAGGGTTGGACTGAACCTCCGATTGGATTTTCTCCAGAAGGTTGGTAGGCTTCTTGGGAGCCATGTCTTGCAAACCTTTCCCGAAATCAACTTCCGGTCTAGGGTGCTTCTTGGGAGCAGGGGATCCACCTTTAGTCGGATTCTTTGAACTGCGAGTGGTCACCATTTTTGCACTGCTAACACAACCTTAAACACAAGACTAGGGTTTTTCGTAAGAACTGGAAACGAGTGAAATCAATACCCAAGAGTAACAGATGAAGAAAAATAAATGAATGAAGTTGGGAAAACTGATCAACTTCCCGCCATAGCTTAGGGTAATGATGCTTCCTGCAGAGGTCCTGGACCAGAGATGTGACAAGATTCTTTCTTGAAATGACAACATTGGGCCTGACTGATGGGCCTCTCAATATCTCCCCCTCACTCATATAATTCCTGCAGCCCACACATTAGATAAAAATAATTGAACAGATAAGTGGGCTAGGAATTTTACCATTTATTCCATGGGGGAGAGTCCAGTAGGCCATTTAGGCCAAGTAGCAAAGCCCAAGGTCTCGCCTGAGGGCTTCAAAACGATCAGTGCACAAAGCCTTAGTAAAAATGTCTGCATGTTGTTGTTCAGTTCCAACATGTGAAATGGACACAATGCCATCCTCCACAAGTTCACGAATGAAGTGGTGTCTGATGTCTATGTGCTTTGACCTGCTATGCTGACCAGGATTCTTGACAAGGTTAATTGCACTTGTGTTATCACACAACAATAGCAATTCTTTGTGCTCAATCCCATAGTCTCTCAGCATCTGCTTCATCCAAAGGAGCTGGGCACAGCAACTACCTGCAGCAATGTACTCTGCCTCTGCAGTGGATAAGGAAATAGAGCTCTGCTTTTTACTATACCAGCTTACAAGATTAGCACCAATGTAGAAACATCCACCAGTGGTACTCTTTCTATCATCCGAGCATCCAGCCCAGTCAGCATCACTGTAACCAGTTAGCTGCAAGCTTGAGTCCTTGGAGTACCATATCCCAAGCTCAGTTGTACCAGCCACATAGCGTATGATTCTCTTAGCAGCATGGAGATGAGACTCTTTAGGATCTGCCTGGTATCTAGCACATGCTCCTACAGCAAAGCTAATATCTGGCCTGCTAGCTGCAAGATAGAGCAAACTACCAATAATGCTTCTATATAATTTGCAGTCAACAGATTTACCAAGAGGGTCTTTGTTCATCTTGTCACTTGTCCCAATAGGAGTTCTGACTGGCTTGCTGGACTCAAGCCCAAATTTCTTGACAAGATTTTTTGCATATTTTGCTTGATTCAGAAATATACCCTCCTTTCTTTGAGATACCTGCAGACCTAAGAAATAGGTTAGTTCACCAACAAGACTCATTTCAAATTCCTTACTCATGATGTGGATGAATTCTTCTTTCAGAACTTGAGAGGTTGAACCAAATACTATGTCATCAACATAGATCTGGGCAATCAGGAATCCCTTTCCTTCTCCTTTGATGAAGAGTGTCTTATCAGCATTCCCTCGAACATAACCTTTCTCCAGCAGGTAAGAGGACAGTCTCTCATACCAAGCTCTTGGAGCTTGCTTTAACCCATAAAGGGCCTTGTTCAGCTTGTAGACATGGTTAGGACAATGAGGGTCTTCAAATCCCTTGGGTTGCTCCACATAGACCTCTTCCTTCAACCACCCATTGAGAAAAGCACTCTTCACATCCATTTGATATAGCTTGAATTCAAAGGAGCATGCAATGGCAATCAACATCCTCACAGCTTCAAGTCTTGCTACAGGGGCAAAAGTTTCACTGAAATCAACACCTTCAACTTGAGTATATCCCTGTGCAACAAGTCTGGCTTTGTTCCTTGTAATGTTACCATTTTCATCTGACTTGTTCTTGAAGATCCATTTGGTTCCTATCACATTGACATGGTCTGGTCTCTCCACCAAGGTCCACACTTCATTTCTAGCAAATTGTTGCAGCTCTTCTTGCATGGCAGAGATCCATTGTTCATCACCAAGAGCCTCTTCAACCTTGCTTGGCTCTATCCTGGAAGTGAAACAGTGTAACCCTGCAAGTTCCTTGTAATCAATCTTCTTCTTCATTCTGGTTCTCCTTCCCTCATTTAGGTCTCCTATTAGATCATCTTCATCATGGTTCCTGTGCACCTTTCTGATGGGAGTAGAGGGAACTGGATTGATCTCAGCATCTTTGGAATGATCAGGATCCTTTTCATTGTAGTCAGTGGGTGACTGTTCTGAGTTGATCATGTTGACATCATTACTCTTCTCAGCATCTGTAGAACAAGGAATTCTGTTTGGTTTGTCATCAATAGTGACATTGGCTGATTCCACCACCTTTCTGGAATTTGGGAGATAAACTCTGTAAGCCTTGCTTGTGGATGAGTATCCCACAAAGATTCCTTCATCACTCTTCTCTTGAAACTTTCCAAGATGCTCCCTGTCATTGAGAACAAAACAAGTGCTACCAAAGATATGGAAATAAGAGATAGTAGTCTTTTTACCCTTCCACAGTTCATATGGAGTTTTGAGAGACTTTGATCTCATATGAACACGGTTTGAGACATAGCATGCTGTATGGACAGCTTCAGCCCACAGAAATTGAGGTGCACCCTTTGAATTCAGCATCACTCTAGCCATTTCTTGAATAGTGCGATTCTTCCTTTCAACCACTCCATTTTGTTGTGGTGTTCTAGGGGCTGAGAATTCATGCTTGATTCCAAGTTCACTGCAAAACTCCTCAAAAGCATGGTTTTCAAATTCACCTCCATGATCACTTCTGATCCTCTTGATTTTGCACTCCTTTTCTGTGATCAATTGCTGGCTTAACTTGATGAAGGCCTTAAGAGCCTCACTCTTTTCCCTGAGAAAAGAAACCCAAGTATATCGAGAGTAATCATCAACACATACCAATACATATTGCTTACCACCCAGGCTTTTGACATCAGTAGGACCAAAGAGATCCATGTGAATGAGTTCAAGACATCGGACTGAACCAGATTGCTCAATGGACTTGTGAGGTGATCTGTGTTGCTTGTTCTTCATGCAGTCATTGCACATACCAACATCATCCTTTCTGAAGTTTGGTAAGCCTTTGACAGATCCTTTCCTGCTCAGCTTGATAAGATCTCTGAAGTTCAAATGGCCCAACCTTTCATGCCACAGGTGGGTTTCTGATGTACCTGCACTATTAGCCAACAAGCAAGATTGTGACAGCATATAGCAATCATTTTTGGATCTATAACCTTTGAAGATGCATTCTCGTTTGGAGTTGAGAACTTCACAGCATTCATCATCAAAGAGCACTTTAAGCTTGTTGTCACACAGGTGACTGATACTAATCAGGTTGGCACATAACCCTTCTACATGGTATACTGTCTTGAGGGCAGGGAATCCTTCTTCAGCTATAGAGCCAAGGCCAATGACTTTCCCTTTCTTGCCATCACCAAACATAACCTGTCCACCATCGATCTCTTGATAGTTGGATAAGAGGTCTCTGTTCCCTGTCATGTGCCTAGAACACCCACTATCAAAGTACCAACTAGACCTTTTGCCTGACTTCGAAGCAGTGTGAAAGGCAATATTGCAAATCATCTTCCATTTGGCCCTCCATTCTCTTCTGGATATAGACCTCTTTAGATTTTCATTAGGCCAAATCATTGGTCTTCCAGACATTGCATCTCGAGCAAGTAACCTGCAAGATTTAGTCTCATGACCATAGGATCTGCAATAGTCACATTCCAGGGGTTCAGCTGCAGAGACTTCCTTCTTGTTCTTCTTTCTTTTTGGGACCTTGCTGGAGCTAGCTTCTTCCTCTGAGTTCTCAGAAGGACTACATCCTTCCTTGACAAAGACTCTTTGTGAGGAGGACCTGCAACCCTTTATATATCCAATTCCTCTTTTATCTCCATGAGCTTTAGAGGATGCAAGGATTTCTTCAAGAACATCCTTTCCCTTGTTCAACCTGCTGGTGAGTTCCTCTGACTTGGAGACTTTGGCAGTGAGTTCTTGAACTTGATTGGTCAACTCAGTCACCTTTTGTTGAAGGTCATCTTTTAGACTGTTGAGATCTGTGACTTGATCAACAAGAGCTCCATTTACTGTGGTGAGATTGTGGACTTTCTCAGACATCCCAATTAGTTCTTGTTGAAAGTTGTCTCTTTCAGTGCTGAGTTGCTCCACTTGATCAGTGAGTTCCCTTTTTGAGGTCATGAGTTCACCAGCTTGGACTGCAAGTTCATCTACTTTAACTGATAAATCCCTATGGGAGGGCTCCAGATAAGCGACGAAGTATTCCAGTTCATCTCGTCTGTTCTCAGCATTACTGAGGTCACTTAATCTTTCATAGTACGCATCCTTGTAGGTATTGAGTTCTCGCAGGTATGATCTTGCTTCTTCACCTTGCACATAGAATTTTGCCACCAACTCATCCAGCTCATTGTTGAGGTAGGCAATCTCCTGTCTGTCTATTGCGTGATCAAGCAATGCACCTTCCAATTCTCCTAGGGTTTGCTCCAGTCTGAGGTTGGTCTCATCAAACATGTTGCTTAAGGTTTCCATCTCAAGACTGTTATCCCTGTGATAAGAGGTAGAAGCTTCATCAGTAGTAAGAGTATTGACTTGGGAAGAGATATTACCAACAGATTCAGCCTCGGACTCAGAATCCCATGTTCCAACAAGGGCAAACCCTTCTTCCTCTCCATCATTGCTGGATTCTGGTTCTTCATCATCACTGAATGTGGCACAGTATGTCTTCTTGACATCAGAGGACTTGTTTCTGAGATTAGCACATTCAGCTCGAACGTGTCCGAAGCCTTTACATTCAAAGCACTGAGTACCCTTGGAATCTGAGGATTCCTTGGAGGTTTTCTTGACAGATCGATCATATTTGTTCTTCTCAGGTCTCCTGCTAGAAGATCCCTCTCCTCTTCTATTTCCAGCTTGCTTTGATTTCTTATCTCTGAGAAAGCGGGCTAGCTTCTTGGTTAGTAAAGCCAGGTCTTCCTCATCGATATCCTCATCCTCATCATCATCATGGACTGAACTGGATTCTTTAACAGAGGGAACACTGGGGGATTTGGACTCCACCTTGAAAGCAACAGACTTCCCTTTGAATTTTTTGCAGTGAGTCATCTCCCATGATTGTAAGATTCCCATAAGTTCATCAACACTCATGGTTTCAAAGTTGGCCTGAAGCTCAAGAGCAGCAATTTTGGGGTAGAACCTCTCAGGGAGTGTACCTACAATCTTAGACACTATCTCCTCGGTGGAGTAGGTTTTACCAAGCTGTTGAGCTTGGTTTGTTAGAGTACGAATTCTACCAAAAAAGCTATTCACAGACTCATTCTCATCCATACTAATTTTATGAAATTCAGCATCAAGAGATATGAGTTTAGATTTTCTTACAGTGGTGGTTCCCTCATATGAGTTTACCAGTATGTTCCATGCTTCAAATGCTGTGGTGCAGTTTGAGATGAGAAAATATTGGTCGTCTGCTACAGCACTGAAGAGAGCATGTAAAGCTTTGGAATTCATGTTGGACAAGGTCTTTTCCTCTTTGCTCCAGTCATTCATGTCTTTGGGAGTGGTCACACCATCCTTAGTAACACTAGGCACAGCATACTTGCTAAGAACAGCATTCCATGCCAGATCATCTATAGACATCAGGAATGACCGCATTTTGTTTTTCCAGAAGGCAAAGTTTGTCCCATCTAGAAGAGGAGGCTGATTGTAATTCCACCTTTGACTCATCTTGCTTCAAAAGATCTCTCTCGCAAGAGTGTGGCTCTGATACCACTTGTTAGGTCCACAGTCTAAGCAAGTGAGGAACTTTATGCAGTAGTTCACTGTATGTGTTTGAACACCAACAATGAACACACAGATTATGGTATCAAGTGTAATATAAGCACAGCGGAATAAAATGAAGCATAAAGTAAATAAACAACACAAAGAGTTGTTGACCCAGTTCGGCCTCCTGCCTACGTCTGGGGGATACCAATCCAGGAGATTATTTCACTATGTGTATCACCAATGGCTTACAACCACACACAAAGATGAAATAACTTAAATGCCTTCACTCCGAACTCCAGGCGGATAGTTGTGATGACCAGCTGCTCTCTCCAGCCCTGGTATAGGCTTCCCACCTATTTCAACTCCCCAAAGCTAACCCACTTTGAGTTTCCCCTGAAGTAACCTGTGAAGCACCTCTCCTTGTTGAGTGAATAAATAAGTTGAAGTCTTCTTCCTGGTTTCACCTTAAGCACTCTCCTTGAATGAGTCTCAGTTTCACCAAAGGGAACTGATGAACAATCAGCAAACTGGAGTGCTCAAGGCTCTGGTCAATCTTTCAGCAAATGGAAGTTTCTGTGAACACTAGGCTGAAGATTGAAGTGGCTTCTCTCAAAGTTGTTCTGAAAGCTTGAAGAAGTTTCAGAGTGTTTCAAGAATGATAATGTTGAGAAGTGATTTCCAAAGCCTCTGAAAATCCCATTTAACCAAGCAGCTCTGCACACTTGAACGGTCACATTGCTAATTTGGGAAAGAGCCGTTGAGGTTAAGTGTAGGCTTGTTCAAATCTTCTTTCCTTAATCTGGGAAGGAGTCCTGCAAGAAAATATTAGTATCTCTCCTCCCAGATAAGGAAATATCCGTTGGGCTGAAGTCAGTCTTCCAAGAGTTCTTCAATGCACACCATTAGACTGATTACACAAATGTTCACCTATTGTGTTCTATCATCGGTTATGAACTCCTATCAAAACCTAGACTCAACAGGTGGTTGCTTGACTTGTGGAAAGGGAAAAAAGGGATTGATGGTCAGAGAAATGGGAACAAAGAGGAGGAGACAATAGAGAATATATGAATGAGATAAGGGAAGTATAACGATAAATTCTTTCTTACAGTTACAGAGACAATTTTCATCAGAAATGGCTAATTTTGAATTCTCATGGAAAGCAAAGGAAAAAAATGGGGATTTTAAAATAAAAATGTACTCTATTTAGTATTTGTATTTTGTGGAGACAAATTGGATTTGGTGCTGATTCTTCTGTGATTTGTGTCTAACAATAAAAAGTATTTTGAGATGTTTTTTCTTTTTACAATATGAATATTTTGGCCACTTTTTCATCATCATTCTTCTGTCTTACTAACATGTGATAGTATTACTTCATAGTCATATGTAATGGTCCAACATATTGTGTTTTTTTCTTATCCTGTATTTTTATAGTTCATACTCCATGGTACAGTATTTTTTTTCTTCCATTGTTGCATACTCTATGTTTATAGGAAACACATGGATCTATTCTAAATTACAATCCCCTGATTATATGGGGTGTACAGTGTACTTTAGACTTTAGTTAATTTAAATATTTAATTGCTTAAAATAAATCAAATGAATTAAATTATTGATTTTTAGGGCTGTACTTTTTCTTGAGAGCAATAATTCTTGAGAGCACATGAGAGGCAATAATTCAGTCCTGCTGTGCATTAGTTTGATATACTGCTACAATGGATTTATCCCAAAAGTAGTCAAAGCAAGTGGTGAATGGGAGTTTACATTTTTTTTCAAAAGAATATTTATTTGCTAAGCACTTTCTCTTTGCTTTTTATTGGGTATTTTAAGAATTTTTAAAATACTACCTATAAGTAATGAGTTATCCTTTTCTTTTCTTCTTTCTAGTTAAGTAACTTTTTATTTATTTAAAATTAGGTAACCGAAAATTGAATCTTTGAATCACGTTTCATGTCGGGGCTCCACCTCAAATACATGTAAAAATTGAATTGTTAGTAGGAGGGAAAAAAAAAACTTAATTAAAAAATTGTACAGTAGTAAATAATACTAGTATTCGTATTAAAAATACTTTTTTATGCAATGCGAGTTACGGCATTGATATTTATGGAGTAAGGTTGGTGAGACACTGAGAATGGAGTTCAAATGGTCTATCAAGCTTATGAGGATATGTAAACACGTGAAAATTCATTCGCCATTAAAAATGCAACACGTATAATTTTAAATATTAAAAATTAATTAATAGACATTTTAAATAAATTAAGTGATTAAAATAATTATTATTTATCGAGTTAAAATCCATCATATCAAATGGATTTATATTGGGTCAATTTGGACTAAATGACAAATTTAGATGAAATACGCACATGCAACATGAACCGATAAAACACTCGAAATGGGACAGTCCATGAAAATCGATCAAGGTAGACAAATCCAAATAAAATACCCACAAGCCCTACGAACCAATTGACACTCAAAACAGCCTGGCCCATGGAAATCGGCTCGCCATCCATATTTCCTCTGTAAATAGAGGCACCGACTCATACCATTGAGATCTTACAAAAATAAAGCGCGGTATAAATTCCACTACAACAACAAAGCGTTTTAGAAATTCCAATGACCAGGAGAAGAAATACAAGAGCACTTCGAAACTTTCAATGATAGAGGAATCAAAGGAGCTATAAAAATCGAAGCACATATAATTTGATCTTCTTAATTTATTTTTTTTATATCTAAGTTTTGTAGTGGTAGACTTCTTAATTGTGAAAATAATAAAAAAAATTATTCTGCAGTTACTGTCTCATTTTTTAGCACTTACACTATCTATGGCTGCGATATTACCGTTGCCGATGATTTGTGATTTGCTTTCCCCTTTGTCCGGGTTTGATTTGTCCAAAGATCTTGTCCCTGCCTCCCACATTTTTCCACCAACCCTCATTTTTTATTTATTTTGTATTCTTTTTAAATAATAATTCAATTAATTTTCCAAATTACCGCTTTGATGTTTCAATTTTTGTTCGTATTAAGCTTATAATTTGTTTGGACTAATTTCAAGTGTTTTTCGGTTTTTATTTTGGGGAAATTATTTATTAGTACCATTTTGAAGGTTGTAATTTGTTAAGTAGTACCAAGTTAAAAAATTTTAGTATCTAGTACCATTAGATTAAAAAAATTCTATTTTTAGTAAATTTATATGAATTTTACCATTTTTTACCATTGGATCAATTATACTTATATCTTATTCACGGAATTTTTTTTTTATTTATATCTTGAACTTTTTAAAATTTTTAAGTTTTTCTTAACATTTTAATTCTTTTCCTTTAATCTTTTTTTTTCTTTTGAACATCTTGTATCAATTATATTTTCATCATCGAGTTTGAGCCTTTGTGTATGCAGAATTCTGCTTTGAGAGAGGTAAACCTTCAATGCCCACCAGATTTTCGAATGATTAGTTTTTGATCCAATATGGTCTGGGATACCCGGTACACAAAAAAAAATTATATTTTTCGTCATCGGATTCGAGTATTTGTGTATGTAGAATTATGCTTTGGAAGAGGAAACTATTCAATGCCTACCAGATATTTGAGGGATTAATCTTAGCCCAATGTGGCCTGAGAATACCCGGTGTATGCTAAAAAAATTATATTTTTTGTCACCGAAAAAAATTATATTTTTCATCCTAAGAAATTTTATTTAGTAAGATAAATAATTTTTTTTATTTAAACTAGATTTTATTTTGTATCAATTAAAAATTATATTTTTTGTTTTCATCCCAAGAGATTTTTTAAGTAAGATAAATAAAAGAATAAAACAAAATAGATTTTTTACATACTAAAAAATATAAATAAAAAAATTAATAACGTGTTATTTAGCGAATAAAATTTAATTTTTAAATACTTTTATTTTAAAAAAGTATGTAATATTTAAAAAGGTAAGTATTTGAATGATATGAGAATTTTCAAAAAAGAAAGAAAAATTAAAAATTAAGGAAAATTTTAAAGTACTATAATGAAAGTGTAATGAAAATTA
The DNA here is from genome assembly GCA_030278955.1 of Hygrophila difformis. NCBI lineage: Eukaryota > Viridiplantae > Streptophyta > Magnoliopsida > Lamiales > Acanthaceae > Hygrophila > Hygrophila difformis. The sequence continues at coordinate 41,299,654 of JAOANR010000015.1, forward strand.
TGTAATTTTTTAGTTATTTACAATACTGTAATGAAAGTATTTAAACTTTAAAGTGCTGTTATGAACTTATTAAGAGTACTATTATGTGATTATGTAGAGTAGTAGTACTATTATCAAAGTATTTAAAGTACTGTTATGCACTTATTAAGAGTATCATGATGTGCTTAGTACAGTACTGTTATTTAGTTATTTAAAGTACTGTTATGTACTTATTAATAGTACTATTATGTGATTATGTAGAGTACTGTTATGCACTTATTAAATTACTCTACATAGTCACATAATAATACTCTTAATAAGTACATAACAGTAATTTAAATACTTTCATAATAGTACTCTACTAAGCACATAATGATACTCTTAATAAGCGCATAACAATACTTTAAATACCTTCATAACAGTACTCTACATAATCACACAATAGTACACTTAATAAGTACATAGCAGTATTATAAATAATTAAATAACTGTACTCTGCTACGAACATAATGATACTCTTAATAAGTACATAATAGTACTTTAAATAACTAAATAACAGTACTATACTAAGTACATAATGGTACTCTTAACAAGTGTATAACAGTACTTTAAATACTTGCATAATAGTACTCTATATAATAGTACTCTTAATAAGTGCATAACAGTACTTTAATTTTTTTATTTTTTCTTTCTTTTTTGAAAATTCTCATATCATTCAAGTATTTACGTATTTGAATATTAAAATTTTTTTTGTTGAAAAAAAAATTATTCGTTAAATAAACCATTATCAATTTTTTATTTATCTTTTTTAGGATGAAAAAATCTATTTTATTTTATTCTTTTATTTATCTTACTTAAAAAATCTTTTGGGATAAAAACAAAAAATATAGTTTTTAATTGATACAAAATAAAATCTAGTTTAAATAAAAAATTATTTATCTTATTTATAAAATCTGTTAGGATGAAAAATATAAATATTTTTCGATGACAAAAAAAATATAATTTTTTGGCATCACCGGTCAAAAACTAGTTTTAATTTATTCGCGGGTATTCTCAGGCCATATTCGGCTAAGATTAATCCTTCGAGTATCTGTTGGGCATTAAAGGATTGTCTCTTTCAAAGCATAATGCTACATACACAAAAACTCAAATCCGATGATGAAAATATAATTGATACAAGAATTTCAAAAGAAAAAAATAAAAAAAGACAAAAAATATTAAAGGAAAAAAATTAAAAATATTACAAAAAACTTAAAATTTTAAAAATTAATATATAAATATAAAAAAAAATTGGTGAATAAAATGTAAGTATAATTGATAGTGGTACAAAAATGGTAAAATTCATATAAATATACTAAAAATATAATTTTTTACCTAATTGTACTAAATAATAAATTTTTTTAACTTGGTACTACTTAACAAATTAAAACCTCCAAAATGGTACCAATAAATAATTTCCCCTTTTATTTTTACAAAAGTATTTTTTTTATTAAGTTTTCTGTATTGAATTGATCATCTATCTTTAAAACAAAAGCTAATAATAATAATAATAATAATAATAATAATAATAATAATAATAATAGTAATAATAATAATAATAATAATAATAATAATAATAATAATAATAATAATAATAATAATAATAATAATCCGTCATGCTCATAATATGAATGTAATGCAGTTAGTCCTAAAAATCTGTATACAATAATACTGAGTAAGACAACCATCTCTACACCAAGTAATGTGTTTGAGAATTAACTGTTGGTTGTCAATTGATTCTATGAGTAATAAATTAATCAAAATTAGTTGTTTGACAATTTCGATGCCAACTTTTTATTTATAATAAGCTAAAATTCAAAATGTTGATATTTGCAATTGTTTAAAAAAGAACTGATTGAACATTGTTTTAATTAGTTATTTTTAGTTATCAAAACAAACTTAATTTAATTATATATACTTAACTAATTCATACTACTATCTATGTTTTTTAGTATTTGTACTATGTCTACATTTTACGAAATTCAATACATATTTTTAACTATTAATAACTCAAATCGCATATATAAAAAAAATTAATATTATAAATCTATGTAATTAAACGAATCTAACATTTTAATTAACTATATTTTTTATTATACAATTATTTTAAAATATTGATCAAAGTTACTCAATGAATAGTAATCACTATGGAATAGTTCTGTTATATGAAAATAGATGAAGTATTAAGTGAAAAATAGTGTTTTTAACAAACTAATAAGAATAAGTGTTTTATATTAAATGAAAAGTTATGTTAATAACCAAAGAACGGTATTACTAAACGAAGGATTAATGTTGCTTTTAATCACATTTTTTGTTCTTTCAACTAAACGCAGTTGACCTGAGTGGTTTGGGGCTCTGATAGCTTAAGCAAAGGTCTCGGGTTCAAACCTTTGTATATGCAGAATTCTGCAATGAGAGAGACAACCCTTAAATGCCCATCCGATCCTCGAGAGATAAGTCTTGGGTCCAATGAGGCCCGGAGATATCCTGGTATTCACCTAAAAAAAAAAATTTATTCTCTCTATATGAATATCATCATCTGTTTTCTTATATCTTTAGGTTGATTTTTATACATTTTTTCTATAGTTATTAAGGGAATATTACATTTTTCAGATGTAAAATTTATATTTAATGTGATTTTTTTTTTCAACTAGATACCATAAATAAAGTCTCAATTGAAGTGTTGACTCTACAAAAGCAGAATTTTGTACACCCACATTTGCTTAAGCATAAAGCCTCAATTTTCTTCTAAATGGTGTTATTTTCATTTTTATTATTATTATTTTTTTATATTTTTCTACGAATTCCAAAAATTTTAAAATATCAATTTTTTTTAGGTCAAGCAAATTTTTTGTTTTGTTATTAATATTATTTTTTTTTTTGGTTTTTTTTTACCTGAGTTTCACTTTTAATTTTTAATTTACGAATCATTTCTATTGAGAATATTTTTTAAATAGAAAAAAATTTAGATTTGATTGTTGGATATAAATAGTAAAAAAAGGTAAATTGAATTGAAAAATAAAGTAGCATTAGATTTTAGTCATTTTACTGCTAACTGTAACAGCTCCTCGATGGGCTATGGCCTTCACGCACTCGTCAAGCAAGCTCCTCCAAATTGAGTCCTTCCACTAACCCATACCCATCCCACCAGAATCCCTTCAAAGTTGTCGTTCGCAGCCAATCTTGTCACCTCCTCCATCGCCGACTTCCGCTTCTTCACCACCTAATCTTCTCCCTTTTCATAAGTGTCAAATCTATTTCTAGCAATAATCTTGTGCGACGTCGTTATAAAGAAATTCAGTGACGACGTCGTATAGGTAGTGTTAACAAAGATGGGGAAAATATAGTAGTCGAGAAGACTACAGTTGAGCCTTCAGTGAAAAAAAACATTACTACTTGGGTTGTGGAACATTTTGATCTTCGCATCCATTAACTGAATACCTTTTGTTTTCTTGAATTTCAGTTGCGGAAATGAAAACCTGGTATTAGCTGAGGATGATGATTCAAGGAGCAGCGAACGAATTCTCAGGGCCGTAATTTGTGCTGTTGAACTGAATTGAGAGCTATCTGCGTGTTTTTTTTAAAGGTGAGAAAAGGGGGATTACTTTCAAATTATGTTTATTTTTGTTTTTATATTTCTTGTTGTGTCTGAATTTTTGAAGGGTTTGATGATGTCCACGAGTCATTGATTTCAAAGTTTTATTCCTTTTGTCACTGTTGAGATTTTAGAGCTGGAAAATGTCGAGTTCTTTGAACGGAGATCAAGATTCGAGGTAGGGTTTTTTTTTTTTGGTTTGTTTCTTTTTATGGAGATTGTTCAACTTCCGTTTTCATTTTTGGGAAATTTGCCGTTTTAGGTTTTAATAATTTCCTAGTTTTGGGAAATGTCATTTCTTTCTTTTCCAATTTTGAAGAGTTCGTAAGCATAGATCCAATTTCATTGTTATAATATTTATAGAATGAAGATTCAATCCATGTAAATCTTCTACTAAAATTGAAGTCTATTGATGGAAAGGGGCTTTTGTCCAGATGGTAAGGTGGAGTTGTGTCAACGTGATTGTAAGATGAAAATATTTTCCTGCAGTACCTTTTGGTTTCCTTGTAATGGAAAACAAAGTCCTCTGCAATCTCTTTTCATTTTTTCATTAAATTATAGCCACAACATGTACAAATTGTACGGTGGAAATTCCTTGCTATACAAGTGATCCGTGTGATTCGGATCATGTAAAAACTTGGAATGTTGTAATACCCAATAGCTTGTGTCTGTATGGCTGTTGAGTAATTAAAAGGGTTTTTATGACTAATCATGTTAACAAGTTGAACATTTTTTTTCTATGTTTCATATAAGCCTATTGTTGAAAAGGACAAAGTTCATCATGCTTGGCTTAGAGCAATCAAAAGATGGGTGACAATAGGAAGATTCTTAGGGTGCAAGTGATGAACAGATGAAATTGGGGTGTTTCAGAATACTGCTGTCACTGTATTGTATAGTATTGGGTTAATGAGTTGAGTTGTTTTGGTAGTATTCTGGAACCATTTTTATGTAATTTTAGAAAACCTTCGGCAGATAGAGATTATGTATATCATGCATGAACTGAATAAAATTATATGCACCAACTACCTATTTCTACCAACTTATATTATCTGGTAAATTACTGGGGTTGGGCGTTGGGGTGTTTTAATGAAATAAGAAACATTATCTATAAACGTGTTTGAGTTGCATCTCAATTTCTCTAAACTATGTCGTCGAGGCTTTGCATCCTGATCTTTCTCCTAGTGATTATGTTTGTTGAGGGGTTGAGGATATACTCCCTCCGTTTTTTTACTTGCTACGGGCCCACGTTTCACACAGTCCAATGCATATTTTAAATCATTAATAACTAAGTTCGGTAGAAATAAAAATTCTAAAAGTTCCATATTTAAAAACTACACGATGAGACGAATCTAACAAGATCTCACTTGGCTATATTTTAACTTGTATAACCATGATAAATTTTTTTAGTTAAAGCGTGTGTGTGAATAGTAGCACAATTACAAATGTTGCAAGAATTAAAAAAAACAGAGGTAGTATTAACTAGGATTGGGTAATCTTTCTCGTTTCCATCAAATTTGTGACCCTTATGAAGACGTGATTGTAAAGTATGGAGTGGTGTTGGTTGCAGCAAGTTTGTATTAGTATTTTGGTGTTGATATTTTCGTAAACAGAAAATGGTTGGAGCCTTCTTTGGTCAGATTATAAGAAGGCTGAGAGATACTTTCTTAAAGAATATGAAATCTCAATATTTAATAATGAGAATACTGTTACACCTTTAGGATGAATGTGTCACATATTCAGTACACATAAGAATTATGATAAGAGTTCCCATATGCAGCAGATCCGTGTACCAAAGATAAATCATGTGAAATATTACCATAATATAGAAAATGGAAAACTGCGATGTTGGGCTAGAGTGCTAAAAATAATATTCACTCTCAAAGTCACACTAGAACCACTTGAGAATTTCTCCCTTTACATTATAAATGGGAAGAACTGAAAAAAGAACTTATTCTTAGTAGAAAACATACACAACAACAACAACAATATGTAAGTCTTCACTTTAGCAGATTTTTAGATTGCATTTCTGTGGAGTTCAGCTCTTAGGCTGTTCTTTTGTGGTTTGAATTTCTGATGGGTTGCGCATGTGGAACTCTAAGATCTTTCCTTGCTTGGGCAATTTCAGTTCTACCAGGCAGAATTATTGATTTCTCAATGAAAATGACTTCTACTGAGCCGCCACCTCTTTATGTTATCCTGCTACCTAGTCAAAGTTTGCTTGCCTTTGATTACATGCTAGGAACTTTACACTTCTTCTAACCCTAGTGAAGAGTTGTTTTGTATGCATAACCAAGTATTCGTCTTTACATTTCACTGGTATTGTTCTTGTAATGGTTCTGATTGTTTGAAGCAATATCAAATCAGGAAAACCACTAACATGGAGGAATCAAGTGCGATGACAATTGAATTTTTGAGAGCGAGGTTGTTATCTGAAAGATCTGTCTCAAAATCTGCAAGGCAACGAGCCGATGAACTGGCTAAAAGGGTGAGTTGCCTTCAAATTTAAAACCACCTTGTTTTTGGAAAGTAACTTGAATAGACTTTAATTCTGTGTCTTGGGAGTACTTATCTATTGGGATTTGTGTGGTCTAGAAATATTGGTGAGTTAAAGATAATTACAAAATAGGTCATTTGTGTTTCGGTATGTGATGGACATATGCTGTATATGAGATGTGCGACAGATGACAGGGTAATCCGTTTAACTTGGAGTTAGTGGATTTGCATTGGAACACTTAATTCTCAATCCACCCTTCTTTCATTCCCACATAGAAACAGAATATCTCTGGTGATTGTTGTTATATGGTTTCCTTTCTGATGTTTTATATTATCCACGTATTTCAATGAACTCATAGGTATCAGAACTTGAAGAGGAGCTGAAGTTTGTTTCTCTTCAAAGAAAGAAAGCTGAGAAGGCAACAGCTGATGTTCTTGCAATTTTGGAAAATCGTGGAATAAGTGATGTGTCAGAGGAATTTGATTCAAATTCTGATAGGGATGAAAGTACACAGGACTTCAAGTCAAGCAATGGTTCATTAACAATAAGAGAAAATTCAACCACCGCGGAACTAAGAACCAATGGAGAGGCTTATTCCAGTTCTGAAATTGAGTCCTCTTCATCCGCAGGTAGAAGCTTGGCCTGGAAGAGTACTAAAGACTCTCAACATTCCCTTGAAAATAAAAAATACATGGAATCAGTTAGAAGAAGAGCAGGTTTTACATCTTGTTCTTCCGGGAGAAGAGTTGGTAAATCATGTCGTAGAGTAAGGCGCAGAGAGACTCGGTGAGTGTTCTTATTATTTTGAAGGCTAAGGTTATAGAAGAGTTCAAGTCAATTGTTTAGTTCTCTTTTTTATTGCAATGCTAATCTTTTCTGAGTGGTGGTACTAATATACTACCTCCGTATTGAAATGTTGGTGACGTTTGATAATGTGCTACTATGTACGCACAGACTTTCACTTAAAATTTTATTATAGGTATACAAGTTAAAATATAGCCAAGTAGGATCTTATTAGATTTGTCTCGTCGTGTAGTTTTTAAATATCGAACTTTTAGAATTTTTACTTGTACCGAACTTGAATTTTTAATGGTTTAAAATGTTCATTGAACTGCGTGAAAAGTGGGTCCGTGAGATTTAAATACGGAGGAAGTATGAATTTTGTTATATCAAACTCTTGAATGTTATTCTTGGGATCTTGACCCATAACATTTATGTTGTTCTACTTGCTTCTCATCTTTTGGTTTTCCAATATGTTCTTTTTATTCCTATTTCTGCTTGATCTTTGAAGAGATTTTGTGAAAAATAGTTGGTTCTTTGTGGTGCCAGATCAATGGAGGAGTTACAGAATGATGGCACTGAGAAAGCCTCATGTCCAGCAGATGCTTCCAACTGCTCTGATGGTGCACCTGTTGCATTAAGAGATTGTTCTGGATATGACAATGGGAAAGATGAACAAGAAAGCACCACAGAAGCATCACACGGTGAAGCTCAAAAGATTAATGACCATTTTTACAGTGGACATGAGAGGGATGATGACATGGAAAGTGCTTTGCAACACCAGGCTCAACTCATTGGTCGGTATGAAGAGGAGGAGAAGGCCCAGAGAGAATGGGAGGAGAAGGCCCAGAGGGAATGGGAGGAGAAGTTCAGAGAGAGTAAAAATTGCTCACAGGTACGCTTTGTAATTTGTATGCATTGACTAGTTCACTCTGAGTTCAAACTTCAATTTTAGTACTCTAAAAGTGACTCATTTCAATTTCACCAGCTTGCATGATATCTGTGATAGGAGAAGCGGATTGTCCGTCCAATTTTGTTTTTCTAATGCTATTTCGATTTTTGGAGCTCCCTGTGTTTTGTTTTCTGAGCAAATATCTAGTAGTGAAATTTTTTCAATTCCTTAAATTTCTGCTGCTCAAACAATGTTGATGGATTGTCAGGAGTCCTACGATCCTGGAAACCATTCAGATGTGACTGAAGAACGATATGAAATGGAGGTGCCCAAGCTGTCGCGGGATCCTGGGACATTGGATTTGGATAATGAAGAAACAAAGCACCATTCAGATGTGACTGAAGAACGATATGAAATGGAGGTGCCCAAGCTGTCGCGGGATCCGGGGACATTGGATTTGGATAATGAAGAAACAAAACACGCGCCCACTATTACTCAGTTCAGGGAAGAACCCCTAACTTGCGAGAACTTCCCATCTCCCACTGATGATGATCATGATGGAAACATGCAGGATGAGAAATGCAATTCATCAGAATTTTCATTTCCTACGACAAAGGAAAAAAATGATCATGAGCTTCTGGTAAAACAAGATGAGGCTTTCGAGGTCAGACAGCAACATCTTCCCAATTCTGTTACAACAAGTCGTCCTCCACCAAATATTTCACTTTTCAAGAGAAGGGCAGCACCTCCTGCTGTTCCTGGTAGCTCTTCATCTCTTGATCTTGCAGTCATGCCTGGAGACACCTCGAACAATTTAGGATCTGTCCTAGAGGCACTTCAGCGAGCGAAATTATCATTGAATCAGACAATCCATCACACTCCTTTTGCAGGAGAATCTTCCAGCAACAGTATTACATCTACCAATCCCACAACATTTATTTCCGACAGCTTTAAAGTGCCCATCATTTCTCCTGGTCTGTTCCGACTACCAACTGACATTCAGTTTGAAGCAACCACTCTAGCCAATCCTGGTGTAAGCGTGCAAGCAAGTGTTCCCAGTTATCTTCCCGAAATTGCACCTGGTAGATTCATTTATGAACCTTCAGTTGGGTCTAGAAGTGCTTTCTCCAGCGGCCTATTTCACACTGCTCCCTATAGATCCTCCACACCTGAGTTCCGGCCGGGAGCTCCTCCACAGAGGTCTTTCAGCCAGCCTCGACTGAATGAAGGTACATCGTCTTTGAGCAGACTGAGTCATCTGGATCCTTACACAAGAGCTACTCATCCAACAGTTGCAGACACATACCCATATCTCCCGGACATCACACTTGGCTTACCCTCGAATGACGAAGGGACATCACGTGCATTTTCCGTTTCAGAATCTGGATTGCCTCCCGTAATGCGGCTGTCTCCATACAGCGACCGGTTTAGACCAAGTATGCACTAGATATATAGGTGTTTCCTGCAGGTGTAGAGTCTCTCCATGGGGCTATTGCCCATTATTGCTTGGGTTATATATGCTCGAATATTTGTTGTGGTGAACTTGTTATGTATGTATGTATGTATGGTAGGGTGCCCCCAGTGTCTATGTTTATGTATTTGTCATTCGCCCTGAGTTTGTTTATTAGTCTCTTATGGGGAAGATTGATTAATGAATACACACACACACACAAACACACACACACACACATACATGCATGATGTGATGCGCAATTGCTCATTTTGAGCATAGAGTTTAGTAGGTTGTGCAGTTGTTAGAAATTTTTGTTGGAGTCATTGTATCGGGAGACTTGTCCTCAGGTGGGGAGACTTTAGTTTGTGTGATTTTATTCGGTGGGAACTTATTTGATGAAAATTACTGTGAAGTAGTATAAGATGATACTTCGTGTGTATTTGGACTTTCGTGGTTAGAAGAAATTCATGAAACAAAACAAGTGTAATGAAATAGTAGTATACTACGTAGTGGAGTACTTCATATTGGTGGTTGAGGTGATATGTGAAGGTTGTTGAATCTTGATGATGACCGGTTCTTGATCTGAAATTCTCAATTGCCGAGGATGTTGTTGACCAAGACCAAGACAGAGAGAGAGCTAATAAAGGAAACGAAGCAAGGCCACTACAACAGTCCAACCTTTGGCTTAATTAAAGTCCGGTAAATTAGGGCCCGAGCCCTATTCTAAATTCTTTCATATAAAAAAAGCCCCCTCAAACCAATACTTACACTTTAAGCCCTGTCAAGAGTTTTGACTCTATTCTCACGCCCCACCTCATTCCCCTAATCTAATTTAACTCTAGCATAATAAATTAATTACAAATCAAACAGAGAAGAGAAGAGAACAGAGTGGATAGACGGAAGAGGAGAGAGACAGAGAAGAGAGGAGAAAGAGCACGAAGAAGAAACACATTCCCACAATTTGAAGCAAGCATTCATCGGAGGAACAACGAGAAAGGGAGAAAGACGAGGCCGAGAAAGGGAGAAAGACAAGAACATAGGATTTGTTACGGGAGAAGGCCGAGCAAGGGAGAAAGGCAAGAAAAGGCATTGCAGAAAAAGATCGATCAATCCCAAGGGGCCGACAAAGAGGTAAGATGTAATTTCAATAATTTTTTTGATTTTTGATTGAATAATGTATTAGGTTTTGTTATATGTTAGGGTTTTTTGTAAGTGGGAAAACTGTAAGTTCAATTGATTTTTGTGGGAGTTTAATTGCATAGGATTTGTGAATGATTTGTGTTTGATTTATATAATTGGTGCGGGAAGTGATTTTCAATGTTGTGATTTAACCTATGAATATAATTCACACATAATGTATTCGATGAAATGTTAGAATAGTTATGTTGGTTTAGAAACCTCAATTTTGAGAAACATTATTGTGTTAAATGATGAACTTTAGTGTTTTGAGAAACATTATTGAGAAAGTGGTAATCGGAAACAAACCCAAAGGTGAATTGTGAGTTGTGACTCACCATAGAACAATTTTGTATTCCCCTATAGAGAGCGAGGTTCTGATGTATTTTGGAGAACTAACTACTTCACTATTAAGCAAGCCTGAAATTCTGAAACCCCAAACTTAGCCAACGGTTTCATTGTCAAAAATTTAAATTGACTCCATAAATAAATTGATAGTAAACCATTGAAGTCTGTAGATATTTGATTCTTGAAATAACCCAGCTTTTTTTAGCTTTGAACATTTCTGCACGTAGCTCACAGTTGATGAATTGCTCAACATAAACATGGGTTTAGTTAATTTCAGTGAAATAGTTTCTCAGTTCATTGATCAGTGCATATTTTTGTGTTAAATGATTTAATGATTATTAATTGCTTAGCCTTTCTATTGGTTGTTGCTCGTGCTTTCTGATGAACCTTTTGCTAAATTCATGGGTATTTATTATGCGACTTATGTCAAAATTTTGTGTAGTATGTTTCCTGATTGGTGGCTAAATAGTGGTACATTTTCTGGGTAGTGCAGTTTTAGTTCAACTTGGGATAAAAACACATATGGATCCTGAAGAAGATACCTGGTCGAACTCAAAATCTTCATATGGATGTGAATCACTCAACAAGCCTCCAAGTAACATGTCTTTCACTGACTTCTATTCACAGAAGCAGAAGTGAGAAGATTCAGTGTATCAAGAGTATGGGATAAGAACTGATCAATGCTTTCCTGGATTCAATCAACCATTCGGGGTCCCTAATTTAGTTCCTGAAAAGCAAAAGAAAGATCATCAAGAGATAATTCTATTGCGCTTTATATACATAATTGATAATTCTATTGTGTTTTATTTACATAATTGATAATTCTATATTGTGCTTTATATACATAATTGCTAATTCTATTGTGCTTTACATATAATTACTAATTAGCCATGATTAATAGATAATTGGGACATGAGAACAAAGATGTATCTAGTAGTTGTTTCTTCATGTTAAAATATTGCTTCAAGATTAGATTTTGACTATATATTATACTTCACTGATGCGTGGTGATAATTCTTTTAGGGGATTATTTGGATTCTCCAATCATTTTATGTTTACCCCATTGAAAGTGTTTAATGATTGTTTTCTTTGTTTCTCTAAAAGCTTGAAGCACTAAAGTGCCTTTCATCATCTTCTAACCTTTATGGTGGCTCCACCCATGGGGTTCTGATGCATGGGCCAACATATGGTCTTTTTGGTATTGTGAGGCCATCTGTAGATAAACATATTTTGGTCAGTTTCGTGCAGGTGAGACAATTAGACAATGTGGCAAAGTGAGGGCTGAGGACAACTTGAAGATCTTGCTAGCCATTTTTGACATATGCACCAGCTGCAATTCATCACTTTGGGAAATTGCTTCAAGTGCTCGTTGTTTGGTTGCATCAGTTCTATGGAGTAGCAACGGCTCATGCTGAGAGATTAATGAAGTTCAAGGAAGGTTGTTATCCTTTTGTTTGATTCATTAGTTGCTCGTGGTTTTTTCCTTCATATTTAGGATGCGACAAATTGATGTTTGTGCTATTTAGAATATTGTGTAGTTTGAATATTTTGTGTTTGGATGTTTAATTGTGTATGTGGATGTTGGTTAGTAATTGGATGTTGCTTTTGTGTATGTATTTTGATGTTTTTGTAAGTTGCTTTGGTTGGGTGAACTTTGGAATATTATTTGTTGGTTAGAAGTGTACATGAAATGTGGTAAATCATATTATGCATCCTGGTAGATTGTTATGCCAAGACGTGGTAAGAAGTATAGAATATATGTGGTAAATAATAGATAAAATCATGAAATCAGGACATGAGACGGTGAAGTGAACGATAAATAATAGATGAAATATTGCAGTGACTTTAGGACGGTAGAAAGGATGGTTATGTTACTGTTCATTGACCGTCCCGTGCTCACTGAAATGGACAGAATGTTGGGATGGTCAGTGGGACGGTCCTGAAGTTGAAAGAATGTTTGGGACGGTCATGGGACGTTTCTGAGGACCATCCTAGTGACCATCCCAATATACTGGTAAAGCACATGCCAACAGCATGGTAAACCATATTCCAGAAGTATATGTGGTAAACCATATTGGTATATGTGGTAAACTTGGTATAATGTGCTAAATATATCAAAAACTTTGGTAAACAACATATAGTATCTGTGGTAAAGCACATTGCAATAAAGTGGTAAACATACACCAGTAAACACAATAAGATATTTGTGGTAAATTCTATTATTTGGACTAGGGTTGTAAACGAATCAAATATTTTTTGTTGGATTCGTGATTCGATTCGAAATTATTCGCAATTTTGATATTCGATTAGTATTTGATTCGATTCGATATTCGATTTTATATTAAATTATTTATAAATATATTACTTTATTTAGTTAAATAATTTAAAATTTTAATAACATGTCTATATTTACTAATTAATATAAATATATTTATATATGATATTAAAATATTAAATTTGATTTATAAATCGAGCTAAATAGTTAAGTTCAATAATTAAAATTAATTTTATTAATTATTAAATTGCCTTATAGAGTAATTCAATTCCATTCGATAATATTCGAAAAATTTATTAAATCAAAGCGAATACTGTAGTATTCGATTCGTTTACAACTCTAGCTTGGACTTGGTAAATCGTCATGTTTATATATGGTAAGCCTCGTATGCATAATGTGATACGGTTTGATGAAGATATTGACGGATAAATACACATTTGGAACTTTATTATGAGCACACAGTGAAACATATAACAGTATTCGGATATACGAACTAGTTCAAAGTGACGTTGAGCTTGTGACCAAGGAAGAACTTATAATTCACGATTTGTAGTCACCTTTATGATAGTAAGATACAATTGGATGAAGATACTAACGGATAAATACACATTTGGAACTTTATTATGAGTACATATTGAAACATATAACAATATTCAGATATACAAATGAGTTCGAAGTGACGTTGACCTTGTAATTAAGGAAGAACTTATAATTTACGATTTGTAGTCACCATTACGATACTAAAATACGATTGAGGCCCAATTAGTGAAACAAATAACAATATGTGAAAAATAACGAACGACTTCGAAGTGTATTGACCTTGTAAGTAAGAAGGAACTTCAAATTTAGGCTTCCTAGTAACCATTACGATAGTATGATTGTAACACCCCGGTTTTTGGTAACCCAGGTCGGGATGTCACCGCCACATCTCCCTAGTAAGACACGGTTTCTCCGAGCTTACTAAAGAGATGCAAGGCTAGGTATTGCAGTGTTTAAAACATTTAAAGCATTCAAAATAGCTCATACAATATAATTCAAAATTAATAATAGCATAGCGCAGCGGAAATATTTAGTTTAGTACAGTATCGCAGCGGAAAATATAAAAAGGGCCGACATAGCCAAAACACGGGTTAAACAGGCCCGTTCATAATGTACTCTACGTACGAAATTTAAAAGCAAAATAAAAGTTCCCAAAATCCCTCACACATGCTCATTCCACATATTCTGTAAAGAAAGGAATAAAAATGGTTTTGATCAGCAAAATTGCTGAGTAAGTTAACACATGCATGATCGTAGGGTTTAAAAGCCATAACTTTAATAATTTAACAAAAGCATGATAATAACATAATATTTGATTTCATATAATCCATATCATATAGCACAATCTATCTCAGGCTCCATTTAATAACACATATCACATGGTTTAATCATAAAAGCCATAATTTTAAATAAAACATTTAAATAATTTAATTGGACAACAATATAATTTAATCTAGTTTAATTTAATTTAGAATCCCCGTTACATTCCCGATTTGGTATTTCAAGTTTCACGATAGAAATCGCGATGTCAACAAGTTTAGCCGGTAGCCCGGTGGCCGCAGTCGTATCAGCCATACCCAGTACCACTCCGGAGCCTCGGGAAACCCATACGGATATTCACGAGAGTGTAGGCTCTAAGTTTCGCCGTTTTGGCAATATCACATTTCAAGTATAGCGCGCGGGGTCACCATCGTCCATTACGGCACGAAGTGAATCGTTAGGGGGCACCCTGCAGAGCACTCACCCCTAATTTTAATTTATCAAGTTTGTAAGGGGATTTAGTTTTTAAAATCTGCCTTCCAATGTATTAATTTAGAAACAATATCTCAATTCGTTTCAACCCTAAAGGTTAATTTCATGTTTCAACAAGATTTCAAAATTTCGTTTCGGTAAATCACAGTTTACTCCAAAATTCGTCTAAAATCAGATTTAATTCCAAAAATTCCAAAATTTCATATCTGACTCGGAAACATCAAGATCTACAACTTTCGTGTTTTAACTTTTTCAATCCGAGATACCTAAGTAGGTCAAAAACGCCAATTTTCGCATAAGAAGAAATCTGTCCGAGTTTAATACATCACAGATCAAAGATTTCAATTTCTACCATATCAATTCAACTCCAAATTTAATGAAATTTGACAGGGATCATTTTAAGACATTTATCTACAACTTTCATGTTCGGCCAAAGATCTAAAACAGCCTAGATCCTATGTCAAAAACGTGATCAAGATCATTTCTAAGTTCTGTCCAAGATTTCAAGAACTAGGTTCAAACAGTTCGGTTTCAACGGGTTTTCACATATCAAATCAACTCCAAAAATTCTCAAATTTTTACAGTAGCTAGGTCTAAGTCTTAGGAACGTTTTTCGTGTTCTAAGATTTTCCGTTTGAGTTCGTTTTAAGGGTCGAAAAAATTCAACAATTCTGTTGCGTCGGTAGGAAAACAAAAGTGGACAGATTTATGATTCTTGTCAAATCTTTTAGGTTTCGAATGTTTTAAAATCTCCCAAAACCATGTAAGGTTAACTTACTGTGTCTATGAACGTCGGGAATGTCCAATTCGGAGGCGTGGCTTCCAGATCACCGTTTCTCCTCTCCGTTCGTCGGGTTCTACGATCTAGATTCGATACGGGGGTGTAGAAAGAAAAAGGAGATAATTAGGATTCGTTTTCGAATCGTTTATTGAATAAAGATTGGACCGAGACTTACCACGACTATGGAGATCTGTAGAGAAACTCGTCCCACAGTGTTCGTCTTGGTTTCGTGCCTCCGACGACTCCGGATTTAGGGTTTCGAACGTATAGAATGTTGTAGGGTTTTGTAAACTTGTTCGGGGCTCCCAAGGGCTTATTTATATAATTCTTAATCCCTAGGGCGTCCACAACCGACCTAAAGGTCTGGAGTCGAGAGTTGTTCAACCGAAAGTCGAAAAATCCGCGTTCGGGTGAGAGATTCACGCAACAAACAAATCTGTCATGTGGCGCGGTCGTGGCGCGGTTATCCCCATTGGGCGCGCGGCCACCGCGCCGTCTTCGCCTGGACTTCGGTCCGGGCGGGTCGTGCGATCCGTCGTGCTTTTCCGCCTCTCTTTCGGGTTTCTATCCCTCTATGCTCCCGAATTCCGATTCCCGGGGTATATTCGGGTTCATACTTTCTCTCTAATTTTATTCTTTGTCTAGTTGGATGTTTTGGACTCGAATACTCGAGTTCATTAGTGTCGGGTTTTGGTGTACCATTTATCCATCCTCTTATTGAATTAAATTCCTTTAATTCCTTTTTAAGTAAAAATCTCATTTCTCATTTCCTTATCTTTATTTATTTCTTTTATTTGCTGGATTTGTTTGTTTATTTATAGTATTTATTTTATTTATTATTTATTTATTTAATTATTGTTTTATGTTATGTTGGAAAATTCTCGGGTATTACAATGATACGATCGGATGAATAAATTGATAATTAAATACAAATCAACCTTAAACCCTAAAAGCCCTAAACTTTAAAAGTTAAAAAAACCCAAACCTAGAACACATCAATACTGCGACACCTCGGAGACGTGGACAAGTCTCTGGTTTATCACATGTAGCATATGGAATGTACCAAGTTCTTGGTATGTGGTTTACCACGCTGTTTGTATGTGTTTTACCACAAATACCATATAGTGTTTACCAGGTTAATGATATATGGTTTACCACTGTATTGGTATGTGTTTTACCATAAATATCATATAGTATTTATCATGTTATTAGTACGTGGTTTAGCACACTATACCAGTATGGTTTACCATAGATACCATATGGTATTTACTAGGGGTGAAAGCGGGATTATATCCGAAGCCGAATTCAATATTAGCTATCCGGCGGGATTTTTCATCATTGTATCCGAACTCGAATCCGTATTCGAAAATATCCGACCGTATCCGAATCCGGAGCGATATTGATAGAATATGATCCACATTCATGGTAGCAGATATCATTTAATGTGGTAAAATATTATGCATGTACATGGTAATGGATTAGACTATGATGTGGTAAACGTAGACATATACATGATCACACTACAACACAAGATGGTAACAATTTTTTCAAGAGGTGACCATGTACAAGTTGATGACCCCCCTAAAAACATAGTAACCAATTACCGCATAATGTGGTAATGTTATGATGTATATTATGATAAAACATTAGCCTATTATGTGGTAACTCATGTACATTTGGGTTGGTAAATTTCGGTATATGGTATTTACCAAGTTCTTGATATGTAGTTTATCTTACTATACCATATGATTTACCACATATACTATATGATACTTCCTCCGTTTTTTAAAGATAGCTACTGACCAACCCAGCACGCAGTCCAATGCACAATTTAAACCATCAATAACTCAAATTCGGTAGAAGTAAAAATTCTAAAACTTCGGTATTTAAAAACTACAAGATCAGACGAAGCTAACAAGATCTCACTTGGCTATATTTTAACTTGTATATCTATGATAAAACTTCAAATCAAAGTGTTTAGGTGAATAGTGTCAATTTTACCAATGTAGCTATCTTTTCTAAACGGAGGGAGTATTTACCAAGTTCATGGTATGTGGTTTACTACATAAATCATTCGGTCTTTACCAAGTTTTTGGTATGTGGATTACCATTGTATTAATATTTGCTCTACCACGGATACCATATGGTCTTTACCAAGTTCTTGGTATGTGGTTTACTACGCTATACCAATATGGTTTACCACATATACCATATGGTATTTACCAAGTTCATGGTATGTGGTTTACCACATAAATCATTTGGTCTTTACCAAGTTATTGTTATGTAGATTACCATTATATTGGTATGTGTTTTACCACATATATCATATGATGTTTACCAAGTTCTTGGTATGTGGTTTACCTCGTTATACCAATATGGTTTACCACAGATACCATACGATATTTACCAAGTTCATGGTATGTGCTTTACCACATAAATCATTTGGTCTTTACCAAGTTATTGGTATGTGGATTACCATTGTATTGGTATGTGCTTTACCTCATATACCATATGGTATTTACCAAATTCTTGGTATATGGTTTACCACATATAGCATATGGTATTTACCAAGTTCTTGTTATGTGGTTTACCACTATATTGGTATGTACTTTACCACGCTATGGTATGTAATTTACCACATTATTTAACTAAGCTTTGTTTATCATTAACTATTAAAAACCTTGGGGTCTAAAGTGTAACTTTTAAAAACATGGGGCTTTGACTATAAGGTTATGTTTGTTATGGGTATTGGGCTCTTGTTTTCCCATTAAAGTCTGGCTTCATCAGCAATGCCCCTAACTAAAGTCACAAGTCACAACTCCTCAATTACATTATTTAAACTACTACTATTATACTTCTACTAACTTTTCGATTATATTTTTAAGAATCCCCTTAAATTAAAAATAGTACTGATAAATTTTAAATTTATTTAAATAACCTAGAATTTGCTTATTTATTTATTTTTTTAAAAAGATGGGCTATTTACACACCTTATTTTTGCTACACACACTATTTACTAAATTAAAATTATCCCTTAGTTAGCCGTGCTCTGTTTAAAAATGGGGAGTGGTTATGGTACTACCAATGTGAATGGTAGTACATCAAGACAAATCATCTCAACCATACGAAAATATCCAATGACTGTAAAATAAAATGGGTAGAATTGTCAAACATAAATAATTATATCTTTTGAAATAAATTCATTCACAAAATCAATTTAGTGGTTTCTATCCTTAAATAAAGATCATATAAAAAATTACATAAGTTAACTCTCTTTTGACGCAATTCATGGCATAATAATAGAGAAATTATATTTATTCATCTCTTTCAGTCGTCAGTCTTTCATTCCTCTTAATTTTCTATTTTTATATTTTGAATTTCTAAAATATGATAGGATATTTAGATTCCTTACATCGAGTAGATAAATTTTCATATAAAGAACGTCCAAATCCGAGCTCATTTGAGAAAGTTAGAGCCATTTAAAATTTGTAATATAAATTTTGTTGTATATACTACGTCGCTAAAATGCATAGGCTATGTCGCTGAATTGTAAAGGCCCCATCGCCGAATTACATAGCTACCGTCGCTGAAATGTAAAGACTGTTTTTTTAAAATCGTAATGCACTTCAAATGGCTATAACTTTCTCAAACGAACTCGGATTTTGACATTCTTTATATGAAAATCTACTTACTTGATGCAATGAATCTAAATTTCCCATCAAATTTTGGAAATTATAAATAGATAAATACTAGATTTTCAAAAGAAAAGATATTTTATGCTCGTTGTTTTGAAAATACGATATTTATATGTTTAGAATTTCTTAAATCTGATAGGATATTTAAATTCCTTGCATTTAGTAGATAGATTTCCATTTGAGAAAGTTAGAGCCATATGAAGTTTGTCACATAAATTTTGTTGTATTGGCTACGTCGCTGAATTGCATAGGCTATATCGCTAAATTGTAAAGCCCCCGTCGCTGAATTGTAAAGCCTCCGTCGCTGAATTACATAGCCACCGTCGCTGAAATGTAAAGGCCGTGTTTCTGAAAATCGCAATGAACTTCAAATGGCTCTAACTTTCCCAAATAAACTCGGATTTTGATATTCTTTATATGAAAATCTATCTACTCGATGCAAGGAATTTAAATTTTCTATCAAACTTTTGAAATTACAAATAGATTTATACCAGATTTTCAAAGAAAATGATATCTTATTCTAGTTATTTCAAAAATATGATAGTTATCTGGTTAGAATTTCTAAAATTTGGTAGGATATTTAAATTCATTGTATTGAGTAGATAGATTTTCATATAAAGAACGTCCAAATCCGAGTTCATTTGAAAAAGTTAGAGTTATTTGAAGTTTGTCATAAAAACTATGTTGGATATACTATATCGTTGAAATGCATACTCTGTCGCTGAATTGTAAAGCTCGCGTAATGACTCTAACTTTCTCAAACGAACTCGGATTTTGACATTCTTTATATGAAAATTTACCTACTCGATACAAGTAATCTAAATAACCTATCAAATTTTAGAAATTCCAAAAGAAAAAGTAGATTATGAGGGAGAGAGAAGTATGAGCATGAGAATTGAGAAAAATGAATAGAGATTATTTGGATCTTATTGAAATTACAATAGTACCCTTTGTATTAATTTTAGCCATTGATTTTAATATTTAATCAATGGCTTATATGTGCCACAGTACATCAAGAGACAAGTGTGTCCGCACCCTAACCAAAGCCTTAAAGATGATCTTCCCTTTTGTTTTCAGTGGATCAGCAATTAAATTAGGAGATGCAGATGGCAAGATCATTTGGCCCAATTCGCAAAGGGGAAAGTCAAATGTATCCTTAACTGGTTTCAAATTTTGAGCAATCAGCAGATAGCAGATTCGATACAGAGAACTTACTCAAATTGAGACATTTCTAAAACCATGTTGGAATAGCAGAACCGAAATCAACGAATCCCACAGCCCACAAGTCACAATGAGAGAAAGAGAGAGATTGAAGACCCATTGTTGGGTTCAAGCTTCTGCTTCAGACTTCACGGGACAGATCCCCCACCCTCGGAGGTGAATACGTTGCCCACTTCTCGAATTTCACTCATTATCTGTTTGCTTTTTTTATTTATTTACTTTCTGTACTTTGGGATGAAAATTTCAGTGGGCACACTGCCGTGAATGTTGGCAAATCAAAGGTTGTATTTTTCGGTGGTCTGGTGGACAAGAAGTTTCTCAAGGACATTTATGTTTATGATATAGGTGAGCTGAAATTCTTGATACAAGCTGCGCAAGCGGTTGGGTTTTTGGTGCCTAACACTCTATCCTGTTGTTATCGTCACGGGATTGTGGTTGATTAACGAGAACTTGGAATTGAAGTTCAGAATTTGAAGCCAATTCTCTCTTTAAAGTCTAAACTGTGTTTCAGAAAACTGCCACTTAATATGTGGACGAAAATAGTCCAGTCAGTTATGTGGATTTGATCCGAAGTACAGAATTTATGTTAAGGGTTTTTTCTGGCAATTTAGGAGGGTTAAGATATAATGATTATATGCAAAAGCCTAATAGTAGCAGGTGTCTTGGAGCATTAAATGTTAACTGCTGTATTCTACTTTTCATGTCACTTCAGTTGTTAACAACCCGAAGGGGAAGATATCTGTATTGTGGTGTTGCTTACCTGAGTTCATACAAGTATGTTTAAATGAGAGATGGGTCCTCTGATAAGGCCATCATTTGGCGATCTTATTACTTACGATTAGAGATTGTCGCACAATAACAAGGCTGGCTGCTCGATTAATCTGGCTTCCAAAATGGGTTACTTAGCACTTCTTACTGGGAAAAAAGGAAACAATAATGTAGTAGCTTTGAACACTGAATATGGTGCAATTGACCAACGGCTGAAGATACAATGTTTATTTACTAAACCTTTGATACACCAATACAGGAGATGCATTGGAATGGTATTATCTCAGAATCCAAAGGAAAAACAATACAGGACTTGGATAGTGAGATAATAACCTACCAATGCATCTTTGTTTTGTGCGTCAGAATTGCTTCATTTCTTTCTGCCTCTTTAAACAGTTTCAATTTTCTGTATCTTGAATTGCTTTAATTAATAAAATGCATATCAAGTTTATGAATTTGGATTGCTACAGACAACAATATGTGGTTTCAACCGGAGTGCACTGGCAATGGGTCTGATGGAAATGTGGGCCCAAGTGCACGTGCTTTTCATATTGCCGTTGCCATCGATTGTAACATGTTCATATTTGGTGGAAGATCCGGTGGCAATAGGTTCTCACTAAAACTCTTTCTACATCTTCCAAATAACATACATATAGAGCATGCATACACTGGATCATTCATGAAAAGAGATTGTGATTTAACAGGTTAGGTGATTTTTGGGTTCTAGATACTGGTAAGCTTTTCTATTCTGCATTGTAATATTGGTGATTATCTGTTGATGTGGAAACCAGAAAACTACTCTATTTCTTGCTCATTTTATTTGGTCACAGATATATGGCAATGGTCAGAACTCACTAGTTTCGGAGACTTGCCTTCATCAAGGGATTTTGCCGCTGCTTCAGCTGTTGGAAACCGTAAAATTGTGATGTGAGTTTTTCTATTATTGTTGATCATATGTTAATTTTTTGCTCTTATCTGTTGCATCTGACTGTTGCCATCCAATACAGGTATGGTGGCTGGGATGGTAAAAAGTGGCTTTCCGATGTCTACATCCTAGACACAAGTAATACTGATATGTTCATGACTTCTAAGTTTTAGTTGCTTTTTCACATTACCACAGCGTTGCCAAATCCTTGATATTCGATTTCTTCTCGAGCAGTTTCACTTGAATGGACAGAGTTGTCAGTTACAGGGACAATACCTCCACCAAGATGTGGTCATTCTCTCACAATGATTGAGAAGAGGTTGCTCATCTATGGTGGTCGAGGTAATTTAGCATTCTGTAACTACTATGAGGAACTGAGATATTATTTCTTCCATGCGATGCAAAAAATTTCAATCATTTGAAGGTTTTGAAGACCTATGTTATTTAATTCTCAGAGTTCATTGATAACTTGGCCTTTCTTACACATGTTGAGATTAAATTATGGACCTAGGAAAGACAATTTGCTCAAGTTTCTAACTTTCTATCTTCCGTGACATGTTGACGATTATTGCATGTTTTTGGGTTGTTTACAGGAATGGAGTTTTTGAATTTCCACTGACACTTCATCCGTTTCAGGTGGTGGGGGACCCATCATGGGTGATCTATGGGCTTTGAAGGGACTCATTGAAGAGGGTACAGATTATTCTTTATTTTACCTCTCTGACAGTCTCAGTTATCACCTAGCAGACACAATTACAGAAACATTTTAGGTATTATTTTCAATCATGGGGTTTCCTTTTAAGAAGAAGCCTTTTTCCACTATTGATCGAGCTGGAAGCAGTTTTGATTAGACCTAATTGAATTTATGAACCTTCATTCGATTTGAGTGGTAGGCTAAATTACTTGAGTGATTTAAGGTGTAAACATAGGACAAATGTTCCTGAATCAAGCTTTCAAAAGAAAATGGGTGGAAGAAGGATAATTTTTATTTATTTACTTATTTTTTTAATAATTTTATATAAACACCTACGGAACTCCTCAACCTAATGATTTGCTTTGTGTTTCTGATCTTTAGTAGTTTTCAGTTTTCACTGAGTCATACACAAGTTTTCAGGTTTCTGAGGGTTCTGTTTATGATCTTTTCATTACTCATCAATTGTTCTCATTTAGTATACACTTTTTCTTTTTCATGAAGTGATTTGGAGTCTTTTATATGGTTATTGAGTTTAGAATAAAGGATCATTTCTTCCTACTCCATTGAATAACAAAGGTTAGACAGCGCTCTCTTTATGAGGTGATATTAATATATAAAAGATTTGGTACCATATGAAAAAAAAATCTGCTATTATTGAAACTCTTTTATCTGCTAAATGTAAAAACTTAATGTTATGGAACACAATCCTAGGAAATAGCAGCATGATCTTAAGAATAAAGGATCTTTTCCCCCATATATTGAATAGAAATATAGTGTTGAATTATGTTGTGTAGTTTAGTTGTGTTGTGTAGAGTATATTGGGCTGCCTAGTTGTTTAGAGTATATTGGGCTGCTTTCCTATAGCCCATTGTGGAGTGTATATATCTTGTAATTGGTTTAGTTTTTTGAGGTGATATGAAAACTCTGTTAACATGGTATCAGAGCCCCAACATCCAAAAACCCTAACCCTAACTTAGGACCGCCGCCCACTGCAGCGCCGCCCAACGCCGCCGCGCCTCCCGACGCCGCCGCGCCTCCCGACGCCGCCCGCCCAGTCGCACCTCCTCTGCCAGCTTCACCAGCCCTCCCATCGCCATCTCCAGCTGCTCCAGCTTCTCGGCAACATCCGCCATGTCTGAAGGAGGAGGCCGGAGAAGGTCGGTGTTTAGGGTTTAGGGCTCCGCTCGCCCGCCGCTCGCGAAGGAGGAGACCCGTCGTTCGTGCGAAGGAGGTGACCTGTTTCGGCCGCCGCTAGCCGCTCGCCGTTCGCGAACGACGCATCCAGCCCGCCGCCGCTGCTGCCGGGGTCGCGAAGGAGAAGGCGTCCTCTGCCGCTGCCGCTCGCGCCGCCTGAGCCGTCGCCGGAGGTCGCAGGTCCGCTGCCGCTGCCGCTCGCGCCGCCTGAGCTGTCGCCGGAGTTCGCAGGAGACGCCCTCACTGCCCAGCCCGCTTCCGCCACCGTCGCGGCCTCCCTGCGCCGCCGTCACCGGTTCCGGCCACTTTCAGACCTGTTCAGTTCAACCTCGGCTCTAATTATGCTGCTTCTGGGCTCTGCTGATTCCTTGTTATAACCTCGTGCAAGTGAAAAGGTTTCAACAGCTGCTAAGACTTTCTCCCAGCTCTCTACATTCCTAGCATGTCTTTTTCTGGCACATTATCACCCTCTCCGGCTATTGCCACGGAAAAATTGATTGGTGGAATCAATTATTCATCATGGGCAAGGGCTGTCCGCATGTGGTGTATGGGACAAGGTTTGTCCGATCATCTCACCACTTCAGTAGCTCAAATTGACGACAAGGAAAAGACTGCATGGGTGAAAGCAGATGCTTTGTTGTGTAGTCTTATGTGGCAATCCATTGATCCCTCTCTACATCCTATTTTTACTAATTTTACCACTTGCTGTGAGCTATGAAAACAGGCAGAAATTCTTTACACCAATGATATCCAGCGTCTTTATTCAACCGTATCAAATTTGTTGGATCTTCGTCAAACAGGCCTTTCTATCCCTGAATTTTTGGGTAAACTCTCATCCATTAAAGCAGAGTTTAATGCTGTTCTGCCTCCTGGCAAGGATGCCTCTCAAGAACTTGCCCAGAGAGATAAATTCTTTATGGTGTGTGCCCTAGCTACTTTGGGACCTGATTTGAGTGCAGTTCGTGATCAACTTTTGTCTAGCTCTTCGATTCCAACACTTGAGGATGTGTACTCTCGGCTTCTTCGTGTTTCCTCCTTAACAGCAGCATCCCCGAATGATCGATCGGCATTACTTTCTACTGCACCACATATCCACAAAGGTGAAACTATTTCTCATGGAGGCTTTCGCAATAGCGCCAATCGCCCTCGTTGCTCTTATTGTCACAAGTTGGGCCATGTTCGTGAACGGTGTTACAAGTTACATGGCCGACATCCTCGTGCTAATGTTAATATTGCTCACACAGATACTTCTCCCAATACATCTAGCAACCATTCTTTACTGTTGACAGGGAAGGATTATGAAGACTATCTCGCATACCAAACCTCCAAGCAGGCATCTCCATCTACTATTGAGGAGGTTGCTCACTCGGGAAATAGTCCCTCGTCTTTTCTCACATTTAAATTCTTCTTGTCCTTTACCTTCTGTTACAATGGCTAATGGCTCTCAAGCCTCTGCAAAAGCCATCGGTCGTGCCCATCCTTTGCCTAACATGTCTCTTGATTCTGTCCTATATGTTCCTAATTGTCCCTTTAGTCTTCTTTCTGTAAGTAAGCTCACACAGTCCTTAAATTGTTCTATCACATTTGACGCTGATTCTTTTTCTATCCAGGATCGCAGCACGGGACAGGTGATTGGCGCCGGACGTGAGTTACATGGGCTTTACCATCTTCACCTTCCATCACCTCACACTTATCCTTCCTTTGTGTGCTCATCCACCATCTCTCCAGAACTCCTTCACCAACGTTTGGGCCACCCGTGTCTGTCCAAGTTACAAAGTCTTGTCCCCAATTTGTCTCACTTGTCGTCTTTCTCTTGTGAGTCCTGTCAGCTTGGGAAACAGTCTCGTACTTCGTTCCCTAAGCAAGTCAATAATAGAGTCGATGTACCTTTTGGTTTAGTTCATTCTGACATATGGGGTCCGAGTCGAACTCAGTCTGTGTTTGGTTTTCGTTATTTCGTTACATTTGTTGATGATTTCTCTCGGTGTACTTGGGTCTATCTTATGAAAAATCGGTCTGAGATTTTCTCTATTTTTGAGGAGTTTTATAATGAAATTCACACACAATTTGGGGTTCCTATTAAAGTGTTGCGTAGTGATAATGCTCCAGAGTATTTCTCTGATTCTATGACCCGTTTTCTCTCATCTCATGGGATATTACACCATTCTTCTTGTGCATACACACCCCAACAAAATGGTGTCGCTGAGCGCAAGAATCGTCATCTCATTGAAACTGCTCGCACACTTGTCATCCATCATCATGTTCCATTGTCTTTCTGGGCTGACGCTGTACTTACCGCTTGTTACTTAATCAATCGCATGCCCTCATCTGTTCTTCAAGGTAAAATTCCTCATCAATTGTTATTTCCTCATGACCCTCTTTATCATCTACCTCTTCGGGTTTTTGGTTGTACATGTTTTGTCCAAGATCACTCTCCAAATCGGGATAAATTTGCTCCTAAGTCTCTTAAGTGTGTCTTCCTTGGGTATTCTCGCCTTCAAAAGGGCTATAAGTGTTATTCCCCAGACACTCGTCGGTATTACTTTTCTGCTGATGTCACCTTTTTCGAGTCCACTCCGTTTTACTCTCATTCCTCTCCTCCTTGTGTCTCTGATGTCTTACCTATCCCATCTTTAACTATTGATTTAGATGTTCCCTCAGAGTCCCCACAACCTCAACCATTGCAGGTCTATCGTCGCCGTCCTAAACCTTCCACCATTCCCACTCCCACTAACATGGATGGTGCTTCTGATGACTCACGTTCGTCTCCGGTCTCTTCTCCGTCTGCGATTCCTGCTTCCGTTGATGATCAGCCTCTTGCCCTCCGCAAAGGTAATCGTACGACTCGTAATCCTCATCCTATTTATAATTGTCTTAGTTATCATCGTCTTTCCCCTTCCTATTGTGCTCTTCTATCTAATGTGTCTTCAGTTCCCCTTCCTAAGTCTCTTCGTGAAGCACTTTCTCACCCTGGGTGGCGCCAAGCAATGCTAGATGAGATGGCTGCCTTGGATGGTTCAGGTACGTGGGAGTTAGTTCCATTGCCTCAGGGCAAGTCTGTGGTTGATTGCAGGTGGATTTATGCTGTCAAAGTTGGCCCTGATGGCCAAGTGGATCGCCTAAAGGCAAGATTGGTTGCCAAGGGGTTTACACAGGTCTATGGTGAGGATTATACGGAGACTTTTTCGCCGGTTGCTAAAATGCCCTCTGTTCGGTTGTTCTTATCTTTGGCTGCTACTTATTCATGGTCACTCCACCAGCTTGATATTAAGAACGCATTCCTTCATGGCGATCTACATGAAGAGGTATATATGGCGCAACCACCAGGTTTTGTTGCGCAGGGGGAGTCTAATTTGGTCTGCAGACTCCGTCGATCTTTATATGGCTTAAAGCAATCTCCACGTGCTTGGTTTGGACGATTTAGTTCCGTGGTACAAGAATTTGGATTGACTCGAAGTGTTAAAGATTACTCTGTTTTTTATCAACATAATTCTTCGGGCCAGTGCCTACTCCTTCTTGTCTACGTTGATGATATTGTTATCACTGGGGATGATCTAGAAGGGATTACCAGATTGAAAGAACATCTCCACAAGCACTTTCAAACTAAAGATTTAGGTCCTCTCAAATATTTTCTTGGCATTGAGGTTGCACAATCTAGTTGTGGAATCGTTATTTCTCAACGAAAATATGCCTTGGATATCTTAGAAGAAACTGGAATGACCAATTGTAAACCAGTCGATTCTCCAATGGATCCTAACTCTAAACTACTTCCTGGTCAGGGGGAGCCTCTCGCTGATGCTGGCAGTTATAGGAGATTGGTGGGGAAGCTTAACTACCTTACTCTCACTCGGCCAGATATTTCTTTTGTTGTTAGTGTGGTAAGCCAGTTCTTGGAATCTCCATGTACTGCTCATTGGACTGCAGTTATGCGTATCTTGAGGTACATTAAGGGATCACCTGGTAATGGTCTGTTATATACCAATCATGGACATACTGAAGTGATTGGGTACTCGGATGCTGATTGGGCAGGGTCTCCTACTGATAGGCGGTCTACCTCTGGGTATTGCGTCTTTGTAGGGGGTAATCTAGTGTCTTGGAAGAGCAAAAAGCAAGGTGTGGTGTCACGATCTACTGCTGAAGCAGAGTATCGAGCTATGGCTTTGGCAGCTCAAGAATTAGTTTGGGTAAAACAGTTGCTCCATGAATTGAAGGTCATTGATGTGTCTCAAATGAAGCTAATTTGTGATAACCAAGCTGCCATACATATTGCCTCCAATCCAGTGTTTCATGAACGAACTAAACATATTGAAGTAGATTGTCACTACATCCGCGAGAAAGTGCTATCTGGATGTATCGCTACGAGTTACATTCCTTCCAATGATCAGTTAGCTGATATTCTGACTAAATCCCTTCGGGGACCTCGTATTCGATACATTTGTAACAAGCTTGGATCATATGACTTATATGCTCCAGCTTGAGGGGGAGTGTTGAATTATGTTGTGTAGTTTAGTTGTGTTGTGTAGAGTATATTGGGCTGCCTAGTTGTTTAGAGTATATTGGGCTGCTTTCCTATAGCCCATTGTGGAGTGTATATATCTTGTAATTGGTTTAGTTTTTTGAGGTGATATGAAAACTCTGTTAACATATAGAATAACAACATACACTATCTATAAAGTGAGGGTACAATGGTCAAAAAGGATAATTCATAAAATCAATAACCATTGAATAATTTCTGCATCTGACATGTTTAATATGTTTTGTGATTAATGCGACTCTCTTGTGGAAGGAAGAGAATGAGCCCCCTGGATGGACCCAGTTAAAGCTTCCCGGTCAAGCTCCTTCACCACGTTGTGGGCACACCATGGCTTCTGGAGGGCCCTATGTAATTATTGACATCCTTAATTTTACATAAGTGTCATATTTTTTTCTTATCAATAAGTTACTTTTATGTCCCCATATGTTTATGCTACACAAATCCACCTTATAGATTTCAATGGCTATTTTGATCATTTACTGCTGTTACAACATTATTCCTTTAGAGCAAATTTATCCTTTGTCATTTTTTCACTGTCCAAAATGCATGCGTGTAGGGCTCTGCCTGTGTAGTTTTGGCCATATATTATAGTACAAA
The DNA here is from genome assembly GCA_030278955.1 of Hygrophila difformis. Taxonomy (NCBI): domain Eukaryota; kingdom Viridiplantae; phylum Streptophyta; class Magnoliopsida; order Lamiales; family Acanthaceae; genus Hygrophila; species Hygrophila difformis. The sequence continues at coordinate 41,328,885 of JAOANR010000015.1, forward strand.
GGTTCATTGATTCTACAAAATCAATATTCGATTCATGAAATGGATTACAAATGAACATATCTGATTATTTAAGAAAGCTCATCAATTATCTATGACTTTAGTTCTTTAAGTGACAAATAGAAAATAATATAAAAGGAAATAAAAAAGAGAAGTTCAATAAGTACAGCAGTTCTCTCTCATGCTTTCTGTATCATTTTTTCAGCTTTTGTTATTTGGAGGGCATGGAACTGGAGGTTGGTTGAGCCGTTACGACATTTATTACAATGACTGTGTTGTTTTGGACAGGGGTTAGTATTATTTCTGACCTGCCATGAACTTTTTATTTCAGTTGTTAATGCTTTGTCTTTGCCATCAATCATAATCTTTTCATTCTCTTGTTTTGATCTTTATAATTATTCCTTGAGCTTATTGTCTCATATAATATTATATTAGTGGGCTTGTTCAAGCTGTAACTGTGTTGTTTTGGACAGGGGTTATTATTATTTCTGACCTACCATGAACTTTTTATTTCAGTTGTTAATGGTATTGTCTTTGCCATCAATCATAATCTTTTCATTCTATTGTTTCGATCTTTGTAATTTTTTCCTTGAGCTTATTCTCTCATATAATATTATATTAGTGGGCTTGTTCAAGCTGTAATTGGCTTTTGGATATAAAACAAGAAAAAGAGAGATTCAATTGCTAGATGTCAATTTTTCTTGTTATTTCCAAAATCCAAAGCTTTGGGTAATTATCTTTAGAACCTTGTTTTTAAATGTTTGGAGTTTCTTTACCAATTGTTATGGGAAATGTATGGATCGATTGTAATGCCTTATTTTAATTGTAAATTAAGTTTGTTCTGTATCAATTTGGTGAGGGTAAATATTCATGATGGTACATGTGATGCACCCAATGAAAGAAGTTGCTAGCCCACACCCTATCGATGTATAATGGGTACTCCTCTCAGGTGACACATCACATGGGCCATATTTTGCCTGAGGGCATTGAGGTCTCGTGTCCGTTCACATGTCTTTAGAGTTTGCACTGGTGCAGGAAACAGCTGATAAAGTAAAAAGCTAATATCAACACAGGATTACTTGACCCTAAGAAATATCTGTAAGCTCCATTGAAAGAGTAGCTGAAATTTTCTTGACCTGTAAGATCATGTTTCCAGTTCCCTCTGTGCCATTTGTGTTTGCTGCCGAGTGTTAATTTCTCTCTTGTTTTCCCCTTTTATTGTGGCTAAAAGTATTTGTCCTGTGCTTGACATAAAATCTCTGTATCCTCGTTTTTCTTTTTGGGGAATATGAATTTTGGTGGTTATCTATGCTTTTGATCACATGCAGTATCTGTGCATTGGAAACGCTTGCCCACAAACAATGATCCCCCAGCTACTCGGGCATACCATTCAATGAACTGCATAGGTTCTCGGTATTTGTTATTTGGTGGTTTTGATGGAAAATCGACTTTTGGTGATCTCTGGTGGCTTGTACCTGAAGGTATATAATACTAGCTAAATGCTAATTTTGATTCTTCATTAAATCTTGCATAAAACATCAAACTACATGTAGAAAACTTCTTGTGAACTTGCATATATTATTATTCTCATAAAGCTTGCTAGATGTGTGTGTGTATAATATTTTACGTTGTGAAAATTGTTAAATCGTATTCTACCCGTATGCCTGTTTTCTCTTGAGTCTCTGTGATGGAAGATGGAACCTACTTCAGCAACTTTTGATTACATAATATTAATTTTTTAATTTAGTGCATTACATTTTATACGACGTGCTCAATGACAGATGATCCTATTGCAAAGAGATTAGTAGCATCTTCACCTGAAGTCATGCCGGGAACAAATGCTACTTCTGGAATGAAGGTAAAGATGTGGAGATGGTTTCCCCTTTTATATGTCTATTGTTTATTAGCCAAAAGTTGTTGCTCCCTGCCATTTGTCAGTGAGGAGTTTGTCTAGACTGTGGTCTATTCTCTGTTTACATTGTTTTACTGTTCTTTTGCTCTGAAGAATTGACTTCACTTTTCTTTTGAATGATATGAAGTATAAATATATAGTACTTGAACGTACAAGAGGATTTAATTTCTTTTTCCAATGTGGATACTGTTTCCTTCTAGAAGTGTTTTGGAAAAGGCTGTCAGAGGTATCTGATGCATTGAAAAAATCCATAAACTGAATCCTGTATGGAAAAAAAAAAAGAAAAATCTGGTTTTCCAGGACCATATAAGAACCTAGAATCGAGGACATTGCCAAGTTCCAAGTGAATTCTTCACAGTCTGGCCATGTAATTATTCTACCTGAATGCCAATTAAAATAAAATAGAATAAAAATAAGAAACCGGGGGATCCGATGAAATTGAGCCAATTCTATTGTTGTCATTGCTATTTGAGAAAAAAGTTAGGATTAATTTATTTAGAATTAGAATTATTTCTTTATGGAGGAGAACGGCGACACAGTAAGTTTCTTTGTTTCTTTCTTTTCTCCAGGAAGGTCAGAGAGGAGATTCCGCAGTTTCAGAGTTACAGAAAAGATTACAAGTTTCAACCTCATTGTCTGAATTCGATTGTATTGTGAATGAAATGGATGATAAGGAACTTATCCAACTAGCATCAAAATTTAGTGGTGAAGAGGCTGTCAATAACTTGCAGGTTTTGCAATATATAATTTATATTTCTGAATTTTAACATAGCTGGAGTATATCTGCCATGTTTGCTGACCCTTCTTATGGTAGGTTGTGCAAGCACTCCGTGATCATTGGATGAAGTCTGCACCACAATCTATAACATTGAAGGAGCTTCACCCATTACTTCGTGACTATCAACGTTTAGTTGCCCGTAATCATATGTGAGATTGAGCTCTTTCCCAGTATATCTCCACAAAATTATGAATAACTGATTTCTGGTCATCTAGCTAAGGTTTTTGTAGTTTTGTAGTTGTAATTTAGTCATTTTATTATGCCCTGGGTCTTGAGACACAATCAGTAACATGTCTAGTGGAATTGAGATTTAAGACTTCAAAATCTTCAATAAAACTGAAAAATAGCATGCTAATAAATGTGTGGGGGCATTTTACGCTAATAAGGTGATTAGAATGGTTTGAGTTATTGCATGAAAAGTAGGGTTTTACTCTCTAAAATGATCTCATCTAAGCTAGCTCATGTTGATTTAAACAATCCTATTTGTTCTCATAACAAATTGGTCCTTAAAGTTTGGTTCTGTTTACATTTTTTTGGTGTACATGAGACACAAGGCCTTTTGCAAAGGGGTGGTGAAATTCGACCATCCAATCATAATGTTGGAAGTTAAGGACTTGCCCACTAAGCCAAGTTCCAATTCCCGTTCTGTTCACATTTCGTTATAAGTTTTATGCAGGATTTTCTATTTAAATTTGGATGGCCTTAAGACAGTAATAACTTCACTTAATAAATGTCACTGACTCACTGTTATACAGTTGGCTTTGAATTTGCTAAAAGTGATTTATAAATAATAATATTATTGTCTCATTGTCTCTGATCAACTCTATTTGAAACTAGGTATCGAAGAATATTACATTGATTTTTGTGGAATTCACCTGCTCGCGAAACACTTGGTTTTATGAAGATCTATCTAATTATGTTGTACATTGCTTGGACTAATATTTTCTGGCCTATTTTATTCTCCAACAGTGGAAAAGGCGGATCTAATTTAGAGCTGTCTGAATCTGGGTTTCCTGGAAAATTTACCTTTCGCTTCTATCATGTTAAAGGTGCTTCTCAGGTACATGATTACATGTTTAATATTCACTGAGTTTTTTATGGTTTGTCATTTCAATTCAGGTTGTCCTTTGGATTTTACTTAGTCTTAACATCAGACTTTGGAATGACATATTTCACTCCCTACTTTCTTTTCCCTTGAGTATAAAATCTGACTATTGAAATGACGATTTTTGAAACTGTGTAAAGAAAAATACTTCCTCCGTTTTTTTAGATGTTACGTTTGCATAGTAATCATTATTCATTGAGTAACTTTAATTCAACTTTCTAATACAGATATACTATATGATAAAAATATAGTCAAGTGAGATCTTGCTGGATTTGTCTAATCGCATATATTTAGAATATCAAATTTTCATAATTTTTACTTTTATACGGTTTGAGATATCAAGCGTTAAAAATGTATCTTGGATTGCGTGAAATCATGAAGTGTAACATCTAAAAAAAATGGAGCAAGTATAAATTAATTAATCCATGAATCCCAGGTGGATTGTCTTGGATGCAGGATCATTTATATTCTGAGTCTTTAGGGTTTAGATTTGTATGTTTTATCTTTTTGGCATTTTAGTTCACACAACATTGTGTATACTCATATAAGTGCTCCACCAGGGAACTTCATGAATTCTTAAGTTTTAGTAGTTCTAAAGATGATGAGAGTAGTCCCTTGGTTCCATAGCAACTAAATATTGAAGTGTGATTAACTACTTAATATTCTGATTTTCTAGATGATGTTATTTACTTCTCTTTGTTTGTCTTACGCTGATCTAGGCAGTCATTGTCTTTGTATTTGATTTTCAGCTGCGCTTGAATGACATCCCAAATCTATTGACAGAATACAAAGTGCTTCTCTCATCTATAAACATTAGTTGATGTGAAGGCCTAGGTCAAACGCGGTCCATATGCACAACTCAAATGGAATTGCTAAAGGAAAAATATGCAGAAAGAGACAGGTACTCACTACCTTTCGGAACTGAGAATGCATGTTAAAAGGCTGTGTGTCATACAGAAGGGTCCACGCAATGGCTTTGGCATTCCCTTTGGTAACCATATGATTTCAGCATCATAATTCATCAGTTAATAGTACTTTGTCCAAGAATCCAATAATCATACTAGTTCAACTGCATGTTTATTTATCATGTACTCTCGTGAGTTGGTTATGTCGTAGTGTGTATCTCTGAGGGATGTCAAAAGTCTCAAAGGCGTGTACTGATCCATTTATCATGCACACAAACACGCATGTATATAGCCTCTAGATGAGAGCTAAGTGTACTGTTCTGTTTCCCCAGAAGTTTCTTCCCCAAGGCCTCAACTTATATTGAACATTTTGCTTCATCCTGTACTGATGCTGATATAGTATTAAATTTGTTTCTTAGAACTTAGTAAGGGTCAATCTGCCATTTATTGCCAGTGATTTCTTGTTATTCTCAAGTAGGAATATTTTTGTTGTTGATCATGCTATGCCTGGATTTATAGTTTCTCACCTGCCAAACATTTTAGCATCATTATATCCTAAACAGAACCTGAGGAAATGTATTTGCAATAAGTAGACCACATGAAAATGAGCCAAACATACTGTTTCAATCGGTTTTTCTTCTCTTTGACAAATAATGAGAAGTGTAGGCATCAACTTTTATTAATTGGACTTGATTGGGATATTGAGAAAGTTGTTGAAAGCATAGATTTTTGTTCATTGAAGAGGGGAATGATATCCTGATTCCATGTTGTTGCGACAGAGTTGGTTGATTTCTTGCACCAACCCATCGATCTCGTCTTCACTTTGCATATCCTCAAAGCTTCACCCACTTGGGCAACTTTCCCCCTCTAGAAATAATATCGCCATTTTTGACAACCAAAACCTCCTCCCTAATGACCCTCCCAATCTCCGCCGCCCTTGCAAACCTTCCTTTAGCATCCCTACCCACCTCCACCCCTACCCCCTACCCCACAATTAGTTTCCCATTTATTGGTTGATCAAGATGCAGCGGGAGAGCACAGGTGATATGGTAGTGAGGAGGGAGTTGAGGCAGGGCAGGGAGATGAAGCTCGACGAGGTTGATGGAGTGGGAATAATTTGGAGAAGGAAGGAAGGAGTTTGAGTTAATCCCAGCTTGATGAAATCAAGGTTGACAGGAGTGGAGTGGAGCAGCAGAGGTATATATTGGTTCACATGCTGGAGTTATTTTTTCGAGTATGTGCTGCATCCATTTATAACAATTGGATTACACTTTTTATTAAATTAATGGTGTAGAAAATGCAAGGACATTTATGTAATTTTATCTATTTTATACGTTTTATGGGTAATGATTATACTGTTAATGGTGGAGAGAATAAGAAATGACATAGATTCAATTAAAAATTTTGGCTACACAGATTCTATTAAAAATTAATACTCATATTGCGTGGGATACGTAAAAAAAATCAGACAGAATATTTCCTACTATAAAACAGAATGTGTACTACTAGTAAACAAAATGTTTAATACTACCTCCGTTCTTTTTTATTTGCACGTTTTGACTTTTGTCACTGTTCATTGAGTAGCTTTGACTCGACTTTTTAATACAATTATATAAGATAAAATATAGTCAAGTGAGATCTTGTTGGATTCGTCTAATCGCATAGATTTAGAATATCAAATTTGCATACTTTTTACTTGTGTTGAATTTGAGTTATTACGGATTAAAAATGTGCATTGGATTGCGTGAAATGTGGATATGTTGCATTTATTTAGGAACGGAGGAAGTATGTACGTATTAAAATTTTTTGCATACGAAAATATAGTGTTTAAAAAATGGAATGTTTACATATGAATGTGATTAGAAAATAGATTGATTATTACTGAAAAACAGAATGGTTACTATTAGAAATTAGAATGTGTAATATTATAAAACATAGTTTGCATATGTCACAATGTGTGATATGAGTATTAGAAAATAGTAATTCAAACTTGGGTATTCAAAAGAAAAAAAAATGATGATATGCCGTCCAATTTTTTATTATTTAAATTCATGAATGTGAGAAAAGACACAATTATCTCTACAATTGATATAAACCATTGGATCAATCTTTGCTGAAAATTACTCCAGTACATGCTTCCCCAACACAGGAACCCAGTCGATGAAAGAAAGGGTCTTGGCAAGTTGGTTGGAGGAAGGGAATATGATGTGGCCATAGGCCAGCCATGGATGGCACTGGCAGCAGCATCACCACTTTTATTTAGGGTTGGGGAATTTGGGGATTCCATTTCCATTTCTTACAAGAAAGCAAGGTAAATCAGTGATGATTGTATAGCAGTTTGGATTAAATGTTTTTTCATTTGTGGACTCTGTCTCTGGTGCATTGTTGGTTGGATTAAATTATTACTACTACTCATGTACTTGAATTTTTTAAATTTTTTAAATTTTTATATATATATTTTATTTTTTTTCTTGCAACTGTAATCTTTAGGCCCAATGGCAATGAACAATGCATAGACTCTTTTTTTTTTTTTTTTTTTCTAAATACTCCTCCGTTTGGAAATAATTGTAATATTTGCATAGTTGTTACTATATAATAAGTAAATTTGATTCAAATTTTTAACATAATTATACAATATAAAACATAGTTAAGTGGGATCTTATTCGATTCGTCTAATCCCGTAGTTTTAGAATATCAAATTTTATAATTTTTACTTTTACACAATATGAGATATTAAGCATTAAAAATGTGCATTGGATAACGTGAAACGCAGGAATGTTATAATTTTTGAAAAACGGAGGGAGTATATCAGTACATGCTTCAGTATATTTCAACCCAATTTTTGACAAATTTTTTCCATGTTTTTTTCCCCAAACTAATACAGTAGTACTGTACATTAAAAAGATCGATTTCTATCATTTTTCTGTATATTTCTCTCCTTTATGTTTCATTGGCACAATTAAGAATTATGCATTATTTAATTAGCACTATCTTTTTGGGCTTGAATAGCAGTACTATTTGGCATTTAAATATGTTTAGAAAAGATAGTACTATGTAGGTGTTTGTATTGATTATATTAGCATCCCCCTATAGCATAACAAAATAAGTATATCGAAGTGCATGTCAAGCCATGCCTCCACCGATCTCATTACATTCAAAGGCGAAAAAATCTTGAAATTAAACGAACCCCTCCTTTGGCTTGGCCAATGTATTTTGTACTAGTATATGAATATCCCTACATCAAAGTGAGATGAGAGATGTGTAACATAAAGTTTTGTCTTATGAAACTTGGAGATAAATATATATCCTCATTACATACCTTTTTCCAGAGATGCAATAAGACCTGCAAATTAAACAGACCCTTTTTATTTAGTACTATTTCATTATATATAATTGGACTTGAGATAGTGCATATTAATGGCTTGGTTAGATGATACCCTTCTTCTCACATCCACACAAGATGTTGATTTCTTGTACCAACCCATCAATCTCCTCTTCACTTGTCCCCCTCAATGCCTCCCTAACTTGCCCAACTTTTCCCCTCAAGATATCCCCTTTCTTGCCATCCAAAACCTCCCCTATGACCCTCCCTATCTCCCCCCTTACAAACCTCCCTTTCTCATCCCTACCCACCCCTACCCCTACCCCCAACTCCACCAACATGTTCCTATTCAAGGGTTGATCGAGATGCATCGGCATGGCTATTATTGGCACCCCAAACTCTATGCTCTCCATCAATGAACCCCACCCACAATGGCTCACAAATCCACCCACACTTGGGTGCCCTAAAATTCTCCCTTGTGGTGCCCATTTCTCCACCACTCTCCCCCTTTCCCCAACCCTCTCCATAAACCCCTCCGGCAGTGCTTCCTCGGCCGGGATTTCTTCCCCGGCCGGAAACCTAATCACCCATATGAAGTTTGCCTGGCTGAGCTCCAGCCCCTGTGCTATTTCTTCAATCTCCTCCTTTTTCAAAAAGTACTCACTCCCAAATGATATGAAAACTGTCGAATTCTCCTCCTTTTTACCTAGCCAATCCATGAGGTCTTGATCGGCCCGATTGTTGTCATCATCGTGGCCGAAATCGCGACAGACTAGTGCCCCAACAGGCATGATTTTCCATTGAGTAAGCTTGGAAAGATAGTCTATGTACTTACCTTCGATCGTCCTGGAAGTTTTTATCAATGTCATCAATGGCTTGGACGACACCGGCCGATTCGGAGGAGCTGGTTCGGAATTTTGTTCCCGAGTTTTGTTTCTCTGTGACTGGATGTAATGATTTAACATGTCCTGCTCAATACCCGCGAGTTGAAACCCCGGGAAAGGGTAAACAGCTCCGTCCGGATTCATCATGGAATGAACAAAGTACGAACACATGGCCGCACCGGCGGTCAAGAAAGAAACAGCAGGAATGCCGCAGTGGGATGCCATATCGGGAACCCATCTTATCATAACATCATGAATGACGAGATGAGGCTGGAGGGTTTGGAGGATCGTGGAAAAGTGGAGTCTGGAGGAGGGGGAATCGAGGGCTTGGGAGAGTAGGGCGTTGAGATGAAGGGGAAGACCGTTGGTTGTGTGATGGTGAGGAGGGAGTTGAGGGAGGGAAGGGAGATGGAGGTCGACGAGGTGGATGGAGGTGGAATAGTATTTAGGAGGGATTTTGGCCCTGATGGAATCGAGGTTGACAGGGGTGGAGCAGAGATGGGTTTGGATGTCGTTTCTTGATGAAAGCCTCTTGGCAAGTTCGAGGAATGGACTGATGTGGCCATACGCCAGCCATGGCAGCATCAACACCTTCAGCTGCTGCTTTGCAGGGCCGCATGATAATGGATTTGGATTTGGATTTGGATTTGGGGATTCCATTTTTGTGATGAATAATTGTGAGGGGAAAGGAAAATGAGGACGGCTAGGTAGGTTTTATTAGCTGCTTGACATTGAATTCAAGTACTGAATCCAATTGAGGAAAATTCAAGGGTTTTGTTGGGGACAAGAGAAGAGACTAAATAACTACAAGCATGCATGACGTCATTGTGTTAGTTTAATACTCCTCCTCCCGCGAGATGTAACTATTTTCTTTTGGCCACGGTAATTTAATTTAGGTGGTGGGGTTTAGTGGTTAAAGTGGTATGTGTATTTGTGTTTAAAAAGTTAAATAAATTTTGACTTTGTTTATTTTTTAACTTTGACTTAATACTATTATAATGATTTAATTAGAGAAAAATAGTCAAGTATGATCTTGTTAGAATCGTCTAGGCATTTAATTTTAGAATATATATTTTATATAATTTTTATTTATACTAATTTTAAAATATGAAGAATTAAAGAAATGCAAGAGAGTTTGGTTAGAAAACTAAAGTGTATTGGGAGTTGTACAAAATAGTAAAAATAATTATTTTTAATGGGATTTGAAAACCATTAAAATTCTAATTATATTATATTAATTTAATTTGTCTAAAATTGAAAAGTGACCAAATTTTGTGGAACACCCCTAAAAAGAATATTAGCCGTACTAACTGTGTTTGTGTGTGTGTTTTAATTTGGCCAACCAAAATATCCTAGACATTCGGCCGGCCGGCCATCCTAATTTCTTTACATAAAATACTTATACTATCAATATCGTCATAGTGTCGTTCTCTAGGCAATTTGTCGTGTAGCCTGCAGGCTTCACTTTCTTATATCCATTCACCATTCAGTGGACAACAGTACTACAGTACAGTCTAGAGAGATTTAGACAATGACGAAATACCGAATTTTGGTGTTTCTCGTGCTACTTTTTCAATACATTGATTTTAGCTTCATGTAGCAGGAAAAAGGGCCCGGAGATTTCACGGTCAATATCACTGAAAACATCACCACAAATTACTGCAGTACTACCATTATGTTTTATTCCCCTATCAAAGACAATCAATGTTATTCACTACAACTTGGCCTAATCCTACACACAACACAATGAGAATATAACAAGGAGATTCCATATAATAAAAACTACAGTTAGTCAGCAACATCAACAACAAAGCTAAAGAAAGAAACCACAAGTATTGCATAACAAATTAATTATTCTGCACATTAAGGCAAAATCTTATTTTTCTAATTGCATCAACTATGGATCGGATAGTGGGCAGATGAGAATAGGATCATCTCCTTTGGAAGTTGAGGACTTTGATTCCATAGACGAAAACGAAGAAGAAAAGGAGAGCCCATCCAACGTGCGCCAAGGCAACATATGGGAGAAAATCAGAATCGTAGCCGAGGAATTGTTTCAGGTAGTACTTGACAGGAATGTCTCCATGATCCGGTACATGTACGTTGTCCATTTTGTCCCCTATCTGCGACGTCACCAGCCCGTATATTGTCCACGCCACAGGGGAACCCCAATAGTACCATCTCCACCATATCGGAATTGCCTACAAATATCATTCATCATTTCCCATAATTACTACTACTACTACTACTTATTCAGTTTCAAACTCATATGTAGTAGTAGTTTAAGGTATTATTTGTATGAAAGATCGATTTCTTACCATTCTTGTGATGAGGAAGCCTGAGAAGAGATTCCAAAAGCTAAGGAAGAAAGACATGACGATTGCGGCTATTTGGTAGCTTGGCGTGAGGGCCACCAGCATCATCCCGTACAGTGTGAAATACACAAAGCACATAAACACGTAGTAATAGAACCAAAAGAACTTGGTTAAGCCCCACTCGAATCCGATCATTGTGTACAGCAGAAGACTGTAGACGAAGGTTTGGATCGCCACATAAATGGTCTCCACACTCACCTATATATATATATATATATATATAAATATATGTGATTCAGTTTCATTAAAAACAACCTAACTAAATGGTTCTGTGCACTGCAACTTTTTTAGTTTAGGTAAAGTCAAAAGATTGTTGTTACCTGTGCAAACGCGTAAGGCAAGGCTGAAAACATCCCTGCTGCTCTCTCACGATAGAATACTGTACGTTCGATTGCTACTACAGATTGAACAGCAGAGGTGTTTGTCCCTCCCAGGAACAAAACAGCAGCATACATTGCGCCAAGAAGATTCGACAGGTCTTGATGTTTGCGCCTGTCCAGTTTTTAAAAAAAAGTATATATATAAGTGTATGAGAAAATTGCACCACATTATCTATTCTGCATCTACAAACAGATAATTATACATGAAACTCACATTTTATCTCCTTTGTCCCAAAAGATGACTCCAAATATGATTCCGATGACTGTTGTCATAAAAAATCGAATCACATTGTATTGTGGATTTCTCCAATATGACCAATGTTGTTTCCACAAACATGCGATGAATTGAGCTAAGAATGGTTGGGAGTATTTTGTGGGGAAGTATAGGTCTTTGGAGTCTTGAGCTGTTGTACTCAGTTCCTTGTTCAGTTCTTGATTCCTCCTACGGTTTTGGACAACATAAGACAGCATTATATATGCTGTCTGAAAAATTCGTGTAATGAAAAATGTCAATGAAGTTCTGTTTTATTACCTGTGCAGATCAGAGTTGGAGTATATTTCAGCAAAGTCCACTCCAAGTTGAGATTCGACGGCCGTAGAACTTACTTCTAACATCCATGTCGCTGGATTGTACCCTTCTTTTATTTTTGCCACTCCCAGGACAGACTATGGGATTTTGGACACATATTCACATGTAAACATTGCAACACAATAATATGTCCAAGTTTTTGAAAAATTACAGCAGTACTTACTTCAAAGTAGTCTATCAAAAGCTGGGAATCACGACCAAGAGCACCTGCGTAGATAACTTGCCCCCCTCTCTTCATTAGAAACAGCTGCAAGATACGGCGAATTGTTTAAGACAGCACGGTCAGCAGCGAAAACAGATAGTATTGTACAGAACAAGGTATGGTCATGACAGGTTTCAAAATCCAAGTACCTCATCAAATGATTCAAAAATATCTATGCTTGGCTGGTGAATTGTGCAGACGACTGTTCTACCCGTATCCACAGTGTTCCTTACAGCGCGCATGACAATAGCAGCAGCTCGAGCATCCAGGCCTGATGTTGGCTCGTCCATGAAAATAATGGAAGGATTTGCCACTAGCTCCACTGCAATTGTCAGCCTCTTTCTCTGTTCAGTTGATAGACCATCTACACCAGGAAGGCCAACCAGCGACTCCCTTAATGAGTTCAGCTCGACTAACTCCATTACTTCCTCGACAAACATCTGAAGCAAAGACAACATTGCTGTTAGTATTGCTGATAAAAAAAACATGAAAGACTGAAAGCATGATATATGACTAACCTGCCGTGTCCCTTTGTTTACGTCTGCTGGAAGGCGGAGCCAAGCTGAATATAGGAGAGATTCATAGACTGTAACATGTGGCGAATGAATATCATTCTGTTCACAATATCCACTCACACGAGCAAATGTTTGTTGGTTCTTTGGGTAACCGGATATCCTGATTTCGCCTTCAATGTATCCTCCGGTCTTTCTTCCAGCTAAAACATCCATCAAAGTAGTTTTCCCGGCACCACTTACTCCCATCAGCGCAGTCAGCACTCCAGGCCTGAAGGCACCACTGACATCTCTCAACAATTGAAGCCGTGTCTCCCCAACGCCCTGGCTTTTCATTTCCTGGCAAAGATATGGACGTTTTTACATGTCACTTTTATTATTCAATACACACACACACACACACATTCTTTTTCTCACACATCTTTTTCCTACACTTACCGGTGGCATATCAACAAAGTAACTGACATTATCGAATGAAAGTGACAACGGCTTGAATGGTAGTACCATTCCCCGCTTTTCATTTTCATTTGCTTGCTCAGGACTGTTTTTAGCCACCCCGACTTTTCTGTTTGAAGGCCTATTTTTATGGCTCTGATCTTCTAAATTTGAACTAGCAGATTTGGAGTCTCCAAATGCTGCAAACAAGGATCATCAAACCAGTAAGATCAAGACATTTTTTTAAATGATTTTTTTTTTCTTCATTGATTGATCTAAAGTGCCAGTTCTTACGTTTCAAGTATGTCAGAGCTGCAACGAAGCACATGTTGAAGAACAGGGAGAACCCAAATAATGCAATAACACATATCCAGTACCAATGTTCTTCTGTAAACATTCCCCTTTCAGCGAGTAGTTCTTTTCCAACTGTAGTTCCAGCAAACCTTGGATCGTCATTCGGCTGTAAAACATATCATACATCATGCAAGAAAACAGACACAACACATTCATTACAATATAGATAATCTGCAATTGTTTTATTGCTGAAAACCTTCAGTTGAACTCACCCCAGACCATCTTGGATCGAGAAATTCCACTAACACGATTGCATTTTGTCCATATGACATAGGAGAAAGGTAGTAAGCCCATTTCATCCAAGGTTGAAGGTCATCTGTAAATAAGAAAAAATAAAATAAAAAAACAGGTAACACAAAAAGGTGCATACACGCTTCAGCTTTTTGGGATGTTGTAATAGCATCAGAGATATGCCATTTATAGAAACTCGAACCTTTTGCAATAATGAATCCGCCCAGTACAAACACCAACAACAATGTGAAGGTTCCAAGAGTATTTGCGACAACCTGAGTTCGCCCAAGTGCTGCTATGAATCGAAACAAGCCTAATGCCATCTGGTGAATACCTACATATGCCAAGAACTGGCGAAAGAACCTGGAATTTGTTCATGCATAAACAATGTTATCACTATCCATAATTCACATTGTGAAAGCTGTTATTTCAAGAAAGCATCCACGAACATACCTGCTAGCTGCAGGAGCAAATCCAACAGTGTAGTAGGTAAGAATAATCCAAATTCCAGATTCCATGAAAGAAACAGGAATCCTAAGAAGCCAAATGGGGAGTGCAAAAGCCCAAGCCGGGTAAAATAAAGCATCCCTTTGTCTAAAAAACACGGGAAGCCTGAATATGGTCATTGCAAGCTCGGCCATGCCATTGAACATCACATTAAGGAGGCTAAAGAAAAGGGCACCATAAAATTTGCCTCCATCATCACTATGTCCTGCTTTCATGGTCGTCCGGAAAAACACTGTGAAGGTAAAGAATGCCATGATCGTGATTTGTGTAGTCTTAAAGATGTACACAAATGCATTACGTTTCATCAACAACCATTCCCTTGCCAAGCATGCCTTGAACAGTTCTTTATTAGAGATACCATATTTCTCCTTAACTAAAGCCGCAGGATGGACTTTGCTTTTGTCGTAAGGGACTTCAAGCTCAGAGGAAATCTTTTGTCCAATGTAATAGGACTTAAAGTGACGAACAAAGTCTGAAACTGATGTGTATCGGTAGGGTTCTCTTTTTCTTGACCAGTACTGCTCTTGGTCTTTCATTGAGGTCACTTCTTGTAAGAAATCAGCGACCCCTTTCCTTTCAGGGCATTTGAAGCCTGTGCTTTCAAAGAAGTCAAGTACGTTCTCGCGAGGACCTTGGTAGACTATTTGTCCTTCTGAAATTAGGATTATGTCATCGAAGAGATCAAAAGTTTCTGGGGCCGGTTGGAGAAGGGAGACGATCATGGTTATGTCCATTATATGCACCATTTGCTTCATGTACTTGACAATTTGGAACGTTGTTGAACTATCAAGGCCTGTTGAGATTTCATCCATGTAGAACACCTTTGCGGGCCCAACCAGCATTTCTCCTGCATTCAGACAGAGATATCCCAATAAGATAATCACCTCACTTAAAAAGTTTGAAGTTTAAATGTCAATTGGGCATACCAGTTGTGACACGCTTCTTTTGTCCACCAGAAATGCCCCTTCTCATCTCATCGCCAACCATAGTTTCTGCACAAATACCCAATCCAAGAATCTGTGGAGCAAAGAAGCCCATCACGTGTCATTAAGACACGTAAAACGATAAGTAAAATGAAACACTTCTAAGATTAACAGTATAGGGAATAGACCTTGAGCACATAATCAGTGACTAAGCTAGTCTCTTGTCCTGCCACCGCTATAGATTTCATGAAAGCATCAAGCTCGGGATCTGGTTTGATCCCGGCATCTCTTTCCCTCCTTGACAACTCAGCCAGAAGTTCATACCTCGCGCCAACACCAAAGCAACGACATGAGAAGTCCAAGGTTTCTCTTACTGTCATCTCTCCGTGGTGAAGATCATGCTGGCTAATGTATGCACAAGTCCTTTGAGGGACAAATTCCACCAACTCGTGGCCACAATATGTGATTTTCCCAGTTTCCTAAAAATCCAGGGAAAAATTGTTTAAATTATTCAACCCATCAGCTAAGTTTTTGAGTTTCAATTCTTATGCAGATTAAAAATGACCATATAACCTAGAAGTCTAAACTGATTGGGATATTTATGTAATCCTTGGTTGGAGAAATGTCATGAACTGGTTATTACATGTTATTTAACACTACCAGTAATTTTCAGAAGTGCCTACCTTAAGACCTTCCTCGAGCTTCCCAGCCAATGCCTTGAGCAATGTACTCTTTCCCGAGCTTGGAGGTCCCAAAAGAAGCGTCATCCTAAAAAATTAACGGTGTAATTCAGAAAAGGTGAGTACAACACTTATACCCCGAAGAAATGG
This sequence comes from Hygrophila difformis, assembly GCA_030278955.1. NCBI lineage: Eukaryota > Viridiplantae > Streptophyta > Magnoliopsida > Lamiales > Acanthaceae > Hygrophila > Hygrophila difformis. The sequence continues at coordinate 41,345,126 of JAOANR010000015.1, forward strand.
GAAGGAATCAAATGTTTTGATTGACAACATATACCGTGATGGTTTTACTATTCCAGATATGTCGTTGAGTATCTTGAGAGGCTTCTTTTTGGAGGGGAACAATTTTAGGAAGCTGAGGATTCCCTATACAAGGAAGATAATTGTCAGAATGATACGAAAATCAAAGGCAAACAAAGACATTATAAAGCACACTAGATTCTTGTGGTAATTCAGAATTGTTGATTCTTTAATTAGTTCTGAAATATAGAAACTAGGACAACCTCGAGAACATTTATAGTAGAGTTGAACAATGTTGGAAGTGCCCTGTTTGCAGAAAATGCTTCCCCTTCCACTGATAAGTGCTCAAATCTGACCTCGCATTTTGGTACATCAATGCCAACCCTGATAAAACATGAATAAATTTTATTGTGAGCAAACAAACAAGATTGGTTATTCAGTGTTGTGTGCGATGAAGAAGAAGCTTCTCACAATTGACAAACAATGTTATTATCAACAAACTAAAACTCATCACATTATCTAAATCACAATGCTTGAGAAGAAAAAACTGTGTGACATATTGTCGTATATTTGTGAGAAACAAAGTGTTTTCTGGCAAGATGTAAATCATGTGCAACGATATTATAACTCAGAAGTATTGTCTGTTTTTCTTCTTCCTAAATTACCTGTGAATCCTCTCACGGAGTTTCAAAAGCAGCATCTCATTATCATCCTCGAATGCTTTGGTCACGTTATCCATTATGTGTTTCTTGTCCTGGGCACCGAGGTTAGCAAAATCGACTTCTTCATGCATGATCTTCCCATCATCTAAGACTTGCTTCAAGATTCCTTTCCTCATCCGGTCATAGGTGGGGAGTCTTTCAATGGCAGCCCATCTTAGCTCTTCCTCATCATCCCATCTCCCACTCTTTTGGAACACATCACCTCCTGGTGCCCCAAACGCCTCCCGAATACTGGCAGAAGCCCAGCCCTTTTTGCTAGGGGATGAGAAGCTTGCCCTGCGGCTCATCGACTTTGTGAGCTCGTCTGGAGTAGTTGCTGGTGCAGCCTCCATTTTTTTGTAGGCCACAGAAGGATTCTTTTTAATTGTGAGAGGTGTCAGAATGATCAGATGTGGTTAGTTGGGATGTGTGAGGTGTATATATAATGAGGAGGTGAAGTTTGAAGCCAGGAAAGCTGAGACAAGAATTGGGATAAGGGAGCATGATTTGATTTTCAGAAAGAAGATTTTACATGGACATGTTCTATGCTATGTCAGGTAATACGGTAATAACAATGAAGTGCTTAAAACTATTTTCAAATATCCAAGTTTTTGTCTGTGGTATGACAATTACTCTCCTCAGCTGGTTAGCAGCATTATGTCTTGTCCTATATTCCGAGCCTTTTGAGTCGTCTGTCATCTCACTACAAATATGTACACATTACTCAATATACTAAACGCAATCTTATTCATCATTTATCTTTCATTTGTCCCAAAATTGGGTTTGGATAGTCTATTACAAGCCTTGCTTCCTCTCCTAATGCAAATTGTATAGTAATTGCCAAATTCAAATTTAACTCCAAATAAAGTAAAGAAGGCTGAAATTCTAAGTTTTATTAGAGGAATATTTGTGGGGCTATAAATAAACATGATCAAATAAATACCAAGATAACACTCATCACAAGTGTTTATCTACCGTTTATTTATGTATTCGTTAGTTTATTATGATTATGAACATAAATAATCAATCGCTATTTACATACAAAATGAACAAACTATAAATAATAAATAACGAACATTCAATCTTATTTACACATTTCTATCTAGAAAGAGTTTAAAATCCTAGAATCTTTTTGAACAGGTACGTGTGTACTCAAAACTATGTCCTCTACAAATAAAATTAAGCAACTTTACAAACCCAAAAGAACAAAAACAATCATCAGTTTTCATTTGATTCCGGAATATGAAATTTATAAAATTTAGAGTCACTTTAACCAATTACTCCTATGTACTAGTATTTTTAAATGCTTAACCCATTAAATATGCTCAATGGCACAGTCATCTGTTTATGTCCCCAAAATGGAAGGATTAATTAAAGTCGCTTCCTTTTAAAAATCTCTAAGCTAAACGAAAGGGAAAACATTGATAAGGTTGGAGCAATGACCTAATCAGTGCCATTCCATTTATAACGCCAAGACAAAAAAAAACACAAGTACATAGTCGGTGGTCATGTTTAACAAAACACAACCATCAGCTACAAGTTATTCAGATATTACATACCCTGACACCCAAACACACAAGACATATCGCTCCCACATAATTTAGTACTTTTAAATCTATTTGGTAGAGAATTACATTGCAGCGGATTCATTGCAGACCTGATGAATGCCTCAGCCCTCAGGCAGTGGCAGCACTTGCTGCTGCCGACTTGTCTTCTTTCCAGAAGTTAGTTTCCTTCCCAGTTTTTGAGACCGTCTTCAGGACTGCCTCTGGCTGGACATTCCCCTTCACCGTCACCTTTTGCGTCTCCAGATCAACATCAAATGATTCCACACCTACTCAGAAAGCAGATCGTGAAGTTAACTGCAGAGTGACATACATCTTCCCACATCCTGAACATCTGAGGACCGTTTATTAACATGATTAACACATAATACTTGTGCTTTCCCAAGTAGCCATTGACCACAGAGAACTAGGCAACAAATACGTGACATTTGCTAGAGCAAAACGAGACTATGTTTATCAAAACTGTTAGAAATGTGTATTTCAATTATGGAGTACATATTTTCTTCATGGTTACACTCATAAAAAACTATGATCACAAAGGGAGGTGGATCAGTAGGTAGGAGTACACAAGCATAAGAAAAATAAGAGTATATTGAGTGGGGCATCGAAAAAGTGCCCAAACATTTGCACTTGAAAAATGGCATATTCTAGGGAAAACAAATCCATGTCAAAACAGAAATATTTGTTAATTGTGTGAGGTAACACCAACCACATTGAACCAAACCTGCCACAGTTTAAATACTAATATGTTGCAGCCCACTTAGATTGTCCAATTGGAAAAGCCCAAAGGAACTAAATAGATTTCTGGGGTAGGTAAAAGGAATGGATGGTTGGGGCCTGGTGGTTAGTGATCCTAATTCTCTATGTAGGATTAGTTATTTTTGGACTCTCCATTTGGTTAGAAGTTTAGTCATCTGTCTTGGGTGAAATTAATTTTATTTCAATCTCAAACAACAAAATGAACAGCTGCTCCACATGCACTCTAATTTTCATAGAATGGAGATCTCTGCCTTAAAAAATGAAACAGAAAATATTAGAAGAATCGAAGCCAAAGAAAATCAAGGAAACATAATGCAACCAACCATCAATTCACCATATCATGCAAATGAAAAAACATTCAACCTTCACTGTTTGCATAATCCAGCATCCCATGAAATTAGAGATAAGTCTCAGGAATGAGAAAGTTAGAACATTTACCTCAATACAATTGGACACATGGTAAAATGACATATATGGAAACACTAAAAAATTCAATTTCATAGTATACGCTAAGGACATCTGGAAATGTTGACAAACCTTCCAGTTTTCCAAGGACCCGCTTCACGGCTCCCACACAGCCTTGGCATGACATGGCCACCTTCAACTCAACAGTCTACAATTTCGAAACATATAGTCACTGATATTCAAAATCTCTATAATAATTATACAAAGATGATAAAGAAATCCTCGTGAATACTAATCACATTCCTTTAGTTCAATACTTCTTTCCTTGATTTTAGATTAATTGACACAAAGTTCATTCGGCCTTATGGTACCCAGGTTTAATTGCAGAGTTTATACTTAACCTGTAGGTTGAATACCATGTTTAAGATATACTACTACATGTTCATTAAATGAAAATCTAGTTAAGAAACAGGATCACTACAAGAAGAATTGACGTCGAAGAAAATGATTGAACTGAAACGTGTACCAACACGTTTTCCTAACCCTATTCCCAGAGGGGACTAGGAAACAGTCGGCGAAAACCAAGTCCAAGCATCCAGAAGGGGGGAAAACCAAAAATCAATCCGAGAAAATAAAAATACAAACAGTTCCGCATAAATTCATAGTATTTATAATCAAATAAAAACATATGTTCACATTTAGCATAGAAATTGTAACGTTAACAGATTTCATCATCTCAGTATTTGTGCACCGTAAAACCATCATACAAGTGCGAAAGACGGGGGCCAATTTTTTTTTTTTTTTTTTGAAAACATGGAGTAATATAGAAGCAGAAAAAAAACGAATCGACGATGATTGAAGAGAGCAGCATGAATTTGATTGACGACATCCGTAACAAGGAGCAATAAAATTAGAAGGAAGGGAACCTGAGACATTGGTAATGGAAATTGTGGAAATGATCACGACACAAGTAGTATAAGGAAGGAAGGAAGCGCGTGAGTGAATGAATGAAAATTGTATTTGTGGTAATGGGATGAGACTTGAGCGTCGGGCTGATGGCGATATTTATAGTGCACAAAATCCTAGAAATAACAAAAATATTTTAAAAAAAGAAAAAGAAAATTAATAGTCGTACTATCATCATCCTTTCGGGAATTTTAGAAAGCGAGCTCGAATAGTGGTAAAATGGTTTTACTTGGTTTGACTTATTAACCCTATGTACTACATAGAGGTACTATTTCATACTCTTTTCTTTTACGAGTCATGCTGGAAATAGGTAATGGGAGCTCATGCAATACAAATTACAAGTGACTATTTCATACTCTTGATTTCATAGAAGTAAGTAATTTAATTTTTTTAAAAAAAAAAACTAAAGAAATATCTGATGCATCTGCCACGTGATTCCTGCGGGATTAGTGCTCTTTGATATAGGGGTTCCGTTGCTTTTGTGATGTTTTAGCTTTATTTTCTTTCCTAACCTTGATTGACTGTAAAGAAAAAAAATTATGAATATATTAAAGTAAATCCAAGAGTTTTCTTTTCCTTTTTTCAACTTGTCTATTTTACTATTCAAAAAAATTGTTTAATTTTTATACTATATGGTAAAAATAAGCGTCTTCAAGTGGAAGTAAGTAATTTAATTAAAAAAATAAAAAAAACTGAAGAAATACTAAAATTATGAAGATAATAAAGCAAATCCAAGAGTTTTCTTTTCCTTGTAGTGATATTGGACAAAGTAAATTCAATTCTCCTGCATGAGATTGGCCTATATATGCAGCAAATATTGACTTTATCATTTTTGTAGATGCAAATATCACTTGTTCCATTACATCACTTATTGATTATATGTGTGCCATCATTCTGCATATGGAGAGGAAACAAGCAGTTCCAAGTAAATTTATCATGGTGACATGATCATATATGAGAATAAATTTAGAGGGTGTTTGTTTATGCGTTTTTGGCACAGATTATTTGATTATTGCGTTTGCAAAACGCAAATAATTAGTTAATCTTGTTTGTGTACTAACTTCCAATAATCTATTATTTGCGCTTTGAGGGAATGAAAACGCTATTTTCTTGCAGCTACATTTTGGTGATGTAAGAAAATTGTGTTTAGCCAAAAATAGATTTTACCATGTTGCCTTTGAGGTAATGAAAGACGCAAATCCAAATACTTTTTAATAATTATCTGATTATTGCGATTTGAAACAGCATAAACTCATCCAAACACTTAATTTTCTACCGCACGTTTTGTTACAACAATTATCTGATTATCCGTTTTCTAAACACTGCAACACTTTTTTTTTCGGTAAAAGCAGCACTTTTTAAAATGCACATCCAAACACCCCGTTAGTAATAACATATAGTAGTAATTAATATAATATTCAAGGATGAATGAATTAATTAATACTAGCATATATGGGAGTGGGACTCCTCAGCTTGGTCCGCAGAATTTATTGTAAATAGTACGTAGTAGTACATATTAATAGCATTGGATTGGATTAGTCATGATTTGGCGCAAGGACGCGGGGCGGGAGTTAGTTGGATCACAGCTGCATGCGGGTCTGATATCTTCACAAGAGCTTAAGCGTCCCTTGCCAAGATACTTTATTAATTAATCTTGGTGTCGAGCTCCTGCTGGCCATCCTTCATATATACTACTACTAATATACTACTATATTTATATACTAGCCCACCCGTCCGCGCAATGCGCGGGAAGTAAAATTTACATTGAAAAAAGAAATAACGTAATATTTTAAGATTTTAAATATTTTATTACGTAATTTTGGGTTATGCCAATTCTCTAACTACATTATTGAGAAAAATATGGCAAAGTGCTTTGTAAGTAAAAATATGACAAAGTGGTTTATAAACTTTGCCAGTTAAGTTATTTTCATAATCTTCTTATTTGGTTGATTTAGCCCATAACAATTTTACATAATTTATAAATTTACAATAAAATTTTTGTAATATATTTGATTTTGTATTTTTTAATATATAATTTTGGTAGATATATTTGTAATTATTACGTAATTTATAAATGACATTCTGTAGTACATTCGTCTTTCGGTTTATTGGATTTAATTATCTTCTCAATTTTTCCAAATCAATGTTGTTCTTCGACTTTATGTGAACTTAAAGTAATGCAAAGAAACATAGCAAAATTATAATCATGAATAATGGTGATAGAGATAGGAAAAAAAAAAGAAAAGAAAAAAAGAAGATATAATCTTAGTATAACATTGTGAACATAAACGTGCAGTGACTATTATAAATTTAATAATTAATTTATAATTCTCATATTATATTTATTAAATTAAACGAAGTTAAAAATAGTTGAATATCAATTAGTGTTTTCTCTTATTTTTGAAGTGTTATTATACCTTTAATATTAAGTAATAACTTACATATAAATATAGGATACTTACTTCACATAGAGGTGTCAAAATTGGCTCGGCCCGTTGGGTCAGCCCGCCCCACCTTCCCTAAATGATGTGTTGGGTTGAACAAATAGATGCTCGTCTGAAAGCCGGTCTAAACCTGTCGTCGTTAGGGCAAGCACGCCGCAGGTACGGGTCAGCTTTCGGGCCAAGCTATTTTTTTATTATTATTTTTTAAGTTTGCTATGAAAGTTAAATAATATAATGATTGTATTAATGTTTATTGGTTAGATGTTATTTTAAATCATATAACTTTAATTTGATAATATATAATTTAATTTATACATTATTTTTGTAAAATACTACTAAAGAATTATAAAATTGACTTGATGCTAACTAAATTGAACTAAAATAATTTTTTGGTCATTACATATCTATTGAGTTATTTAGTATTACTTTCTATAGTTCCGCCAAAAAAAAAATATTACTTTCTATATTAATTTGAAGTTATTTTTTTAAAAAAATATAAAAAAGCATTTTAATTTTTTGAAAATATTTTAAATTTTAAATTAGATAATATATTAAATTGAAATAAATAAAAATATTATATAATAAAAAAGTATTTTAAAATTAATTAAAAAGACCACCTGACCCGCAATCCGCCTATGGGTTGGGCTGGGCCAAGGGCCCGCTTCGCCGTGGGATAGCCGCCTAAACCCCCAACTATTTTAAAATTGGATTAAAATATTTTAGAATAATAAAAAATTAAAATTTTTTAGAATAATCACAAATCACTAAATTAAAATATTAGAAAAAATAAATAAATAACTAATTTAAATCATTCTCTATTCCCCAACTATTACTATTATATAATTCCAGTGTTTAAACTAATAAAAAATTTTCTGAATAAATTATTCCTTAATTTTAAACTAATTTGTTGCGGATTTCAAAATTCAGTTATAATAAGGCATGTTAGTGATATTGGTAGAAGATATATATTACTAACTGAAAAAATACTCCATATCTGATATGAATAATATCTTTAAATCATATATCTTAAAAGGTAATAAAAATAACACATATATATATATTCATAAAATCAAATATAAAAATAAATTTATATTACATCACTAATTAAAAGTGAAAAGAAAGTTAATCACTCCAAATTAAGATTTCAACTTTAGTCGGACATTTAAGTTCTAATGGCTAATAATATTTATTAATATTTTCAATTTTAATTAGTTGAATTGAATAAATTGTGTTCAACATACAAATCTTAATAATGAATTCCACATAAACTTCCATTAAAATTCTATGGATTGAATTTAAATTTTAATTAAAGTAGATATCAATTTGCCAAATTTTCTTAAAAATTATTATAATTATATCATTATGTAATTTAAATTGATGCATGGTAAGTATTTAATTTATTGGATTATCTTCCCAATTTTTCCAATTCAATTAAATTATTGTTGTTTTTATATTTTATAGTGAACTTAAATCAATACAAACAATATATAAAAATTATATCCAAAAGACAAAATATCAAAATGTGAATAATCTATTAACAAAAGAAAAATATACATCGATAATGAAATAAAGGGAAACATCTCCAAATTTACACTCTTCAATTTTTTTTCACTATTTTCAAATCACGAATAAAGACAACAAACAAACAATAACAAAATCAATATAAAAAGACTTTATGCTATACAAATAATTTTGAGTAGTATCCAAATTAGAATGACAAAAATAATTTGTAGAATATGACTTCATTGCAATCCTGCATTACAACAACATGTAATCCTACAAAAGACAATGTAAAAGCATTAGAAATATATATTTAACATTATGTTTTAAAAAACTATTAATATTATTCACACGCAGAGCAAAATAAAGGAAAAAAAGATTCTTAAATGAATATAAAGATAAAGAATATTTTGCAACAAAATAGAGAAAAATTAACCTGGAATAAAATAAATATTAGGAAAACATTGATGTGAGAAACAAAAAAAAATTGTTTAAATATAAAATCAAAGTTAATAAGACATAAGAAAATAATGGAGAATAAAAATAAAGAAATAAAATGTGAGAGGGTGAGAACTTCAAGACCACTATGAGATTAGATAAATGAATGGAGTATTTATAGAGCAATAGGAGAGGTGGAATTGGATTTGATGTGGTCATCTAAAATATATAATAGTATAAATTAAAGATATTATAATATTTTATTAAGATTTTATTAGGATATTATAGATACAAATATTATATATATATATTTATTTTATCTCAATGAGAATGAATTTTATGGTTTCAAATCTTAGAAGAATGGAAGTGATCTTCTAAAAATATGTAATATTATGGTTAAATATATTATCATATTATATTAAGATTTTATTAGGATAATATAGATATAAAATATATTAGAAAGTAAATATTAGATTTTTTCTTTTAGACTAAGAAATTGAATATTGGATTTAAATCTAAATCCCAAAATATATATCAAGATAATATATTTTTTCTTCTCTTTAGACTAATAAATTAAATATAAGATTTTAGATTTAGAATTTTTATTTTGATTATTTTCACATGTGATTGAGGTTGTTGAAATATGGGGAGAATAGTTGGATGGGTTGTTGAAAAAAAGGGGTGGGGAAGTGAGGGGAAATTAGACTATATTACTTTTATATAGATATATAGATATAAATATAGATATAGATATGCCCTCCTGCAGATTAACAACAATTAATTTCACAATTCCGTTATGGTGCGATCACTGAATTTCACTTGATGTACTGCGGTACATCATGACCATTGATTTAATTTATAAATTGATGGTTGAGATCAACTTAAAGGTTAAAATAGTAAATTTGTTACATTTAGTATTGTTAACAAACAATTGCTCATGCGATTCAACTTTACTTTTCTTCTACGCATTTCAATACAATCAATCGATCTTATCTTACCCTCAGATTTGCTTATTTATGCTGCAACATAATATACACATATGTTAATATCAAAACGTACCTCAAATATTCATATTTTGAGTCGCTGAATTGTTGATGAAAACGTCGCAGAATTGTTCATGAAACGGTCGCTAATTGTTCTTCGTTGTGTCGCTTAATTGTTCATGGTAGCATAATTGAGTTGTTCATGAAAACGTTGCTAAATTGTTTTTGGTGTCATCGCTGAATTGTATATGGTAGCATCGCTGAATTCTTCTTCTTGCATCGCTGAATTCCTCTTTTTGTTGTCGCTGAATTCCTTTATATAGGGTCGCTGAAATATTTTTTGGTAGCATCACTGAATTATTTTTGGTAACATCGCTGAATTGTATATGTTAGCATCGCTGAATTCTTCTTTCTACCGTCGCTGAATTCCTCTTGGAATGCTCGCTGAATTCTTTTATGTAGGGTCACTGAAATATTTTTTTGTAGCATCAATGGATTGTTTTTGTAACATCGCTGAATTCTACAAGGTGGTGTCTCTGAATTCTTTAACGTAGTGTCGCTGAATTCTTCAATGTATGGTCGCTGAAAATATTTTTGATAGCATCACATAGTATTTTTGGTAACATTGCTGGAATTCTATACGTAATAAATTTGTTACCATTTTTAATAAGGATTGCTGAACATAAATATCAATTACCAAATATTTGATATGATTTGCCAAATATTTGATATGATTTACCATATATTAGATTGATAACATACTAAATATAGAATTATATGACAATTATACCCTTTTTCTTTTACAACCCTTGGATTTTAAATGGACGCTTCAGATCGCGGCCTTGATGTGCTGTGGGATGCTTTGATCGCACCACAACCGGACCCAAAATGGGAGAAGTTAGGGTGCAACTAAGGGATTTGACATGATGTACTTAGGCGTTTTCCAACCGTTGATTAACTTTTTCAATCAACGGTTGAGATGAACTGGAAGGGTAAAAAAAGTAATTATGTCATATTACTCCAAAATATATTTTAATACATTTCAGCGATAAGATATGTACTTTTCAGTGATTGTGTTAATTAATATATTATTTTCAGCGACATAATTGTTTTCAGCGCGCATTCCATGTATTTTCAGCGATGGAATATAGTATATTTCAGCGACGCTCCGTAGTATATTTCAGCGACAAGCTATAGTATTTTTCAGCGATATATGGTGCATTTCAGCGACTTCGTACGTAAAAGTTGAAACCCTAATTCTTTGGTTTATAATATATTTCAGCGACGCACTATAGTATATTTCAGCGATGCACTGTAGTATATTTCAGCGACAAACTGTGTTCATTTCAGCGACATACATAGTGTTCTTCAGCGATGACCTTATGTGTATTTTTCAGCGACGACATTAAAAAAATTTTTGGACAATTTTACCCTTTTACATTTTGGACCGTTGGATCTTAAACGAACGGTTGGGATTGGTGCCTTGATGTGCTGCGGGATTTGGTGATTGCACCCTAACCAATCCCATCTAAAAATTACCCATACAAACATATCTTCTGCTAGAAATTCTTCAAAATGTTGACATGTTTAAAATATTAAGAAAAAAAAATTCTATTAAAAAGTTTGGATAGATGGATGGAGTCATGCAAGTAGATGACCACATTTCGAAACATCATCATCGATATATATCACCTCATCATATCGAAAAGTATCTAAATAATTGCGTATCTAATTCAAAGAAGACTCTCTTTTATAGCTAGATATTCTTCGTACTACAAGAAATCTCTATGCAATAATATAGCTAGCTAGTACAATACGATCCAAACTAATAATGTACATATATCATGTGTGCTCATAATGAAAGTTAATTTGTTCCGAGCATGAAGAAAAAGCTTATACTCAAAGTATAAATACCATATACTTCTATGTAGTAATTAAATTTGTGATGCCGATTAATAAAGTAGCTAGACGATGAAATTAAATTTGTTCGATGCATGCTTTTAGTGGACCATGAAGTATAAAACTTGCTGCTTTTTTTGAGTTGTAGTAGTAATTTGTAGTACAAGAAAATATACTCGCTATGGTAGTACATGCATGTACATTGTAAAAGATTGATATGTGTACTTCATATATATGTGGAGTACACCCACCACAATACATGCAGGTTTCTCGTAATTTATATTCCCTCTAGCTATTATACATGTGTTTTTTCAATTTTAACTTAAGCATAATTCTAAAAGGATTAAGCAGTTACTTTAATTTACACACGAGTAACAGATATACATCATCAACAAAAATTTATCAACCCACGATTTAATTTAGAGAGTGATATTGTTGAAACATTCTTTTTTAATCATATATATACTCATTATCTCTACACAATTTGATATTTACAAAATTTCACTTCTATGTGTAGTATCGTCATATTTTAAAAGATACTAGTACTTCCGTTCTTTTTTAAGTGCTCTATTTGAATCACTGTTTTCAACTAATTGACATTGGATGGTTTTATATGATTCGTTAGGCTTACCTTCAAAATTATTCTCTAACCTAACCAAATAAAGTTCCAAAGTCAGCTAGTTGAAAACAGTGATTCAAATGGAGAACTTAAAAAAGAACGGAGGTAGTACTAGAATTAAAGTATTCCGGGCGTTTTATATATATATATATATATACTTTCTCCGTTCCTTTTTATTTGGCACGGTAGGAGTTTTGTTACTGTTCATTGAGTAACTTTGATTCGATTTTTTAATACAGTTATATAGGACAAAAAATAGTCAAGTGAGATCTTGTTAGATTCGTCTAACCGCATAGATTTAAAATATCAAAGTTTCATAATTTTTACTTGTACATAATTTGAGTTATTGAAGATTGAAAATGTGTATTAGATTGCGTGAAATGTACTGGATCCGTGGCAATTAAAAAGGAACGGAGGAAGTATATCTCTTCCCCAATAGATTTATAGATCAAATTGGACATCTCGTCTTTAAATTCTCAAGTTTGGCTGCTTAAAATTGTTCAACCATAAATCCGACATCCGATTTAAAAAATTTAAAACCTGGAATATTTAATGTGGTGGATTGGAGGAGAAGGATAAATTACGAAAAACCAGTAAGGGATCGTATATGTACAGAAATATACATGCATGTATTGATTCATTGATATGAATAAACTAAATGAAGTATAATAAGTGTATGCACACCTCAAAGGCAATGCAAAATGTTTCTGTCACAAATATATACTGCTTCTATGTAATACTCCCTCCGTTCTCCAATAAATGGAACGTTGAAAAATCAGCACTATTCACAGACGTACTTTAATTTAAAATTTTATCATAGTTATACAAGTTAAAATATAGTCAAGTGGGATCTTGTTAGATTCGTCTCGTCGATTAGTTTTTAAATATCGAACTTTTAGAATTTATACTTATACCGAAATTGAGTTATTAATCGTTTAAAATGTGCATTGGACTGCGTGAACAGCGGTTACGTTTCAATTTTTTGAAAACGAATGTAGTATTAATATAGGAGTATTATATATGTATGGTTCCCCAATCCATAGAGAGTGATCAACATGCATGTGTATGTGCACACACAATAATACTGTATGTATGTATATTATTCAGTGCGGAATTGGAAGGGCTAAGTTGAAGATAAAGAATGTTTGAAAAACGAATAAGCAGCTCGGCAACCAGATCAGAGTAGTCGACAAGTATGGGATGAATAATATGAATGAATACTGTGAAATTGGGAAATTGGAAAAAGCTAAGGTAGAAGAAATGTGGGGAGAGTAGTCGACAAGTATGGTAAACGGTGTTTTCTTGGCGGAAACGACAAATAAGATTCGATGGTCAAGAATCATAAAGCTAATAAGACATATCCATGGATAGGATAGACATGGTTATTTTTTTTGGAGGAGCCATTGAAGGCCTGGAAAGGGGTGGTGGGAGCCCATGCCACACAATTACAAAGGGGAAATAAAGGGAGGGATAGGGGGCCGGTGGGAATCGAACTTCCAACCTTCCGTTGGAAGTCAAGAGACTTAACCGCTTGGGCTATGTCCTCATCCCGGATAGACATGGTTATTAAAACAACTAGTACTAAAAAAATACTAGTAAAATAAAAGTAGTACTACTAGATTGGAAAAAAAGCCAAATATATCCTTTTTGTTTCAAAAAAAACCAAATCTATCCTTTTTCTATTTTATTACCGAATTTATCCTCTACATATGGAAAAAAGGCCAAATATATCCTTTTTGTTTCAAAAAAAAGCCAAATCTATCCTTTTTCTATTTTATTACCGAATTTATCCTCTACATATGCTAATTATATCCGGAAATATCCTAAATTCACTAATCGTGGAATGGCTGCTGACGTGGCAATAAATTAACTTAAACCCTACACGCTTGATCGAATTTGAAGTGTGCCTCAATTAGGGCTGGGGAAAAATACCGAAAATTTTCGGTATATTCGGTAAAATTTTCGGTAAATTTTTCCCCAGCCCTAATTGGGGAAAAATACCGAAAATACCGAATTTTCGGTATATTTCGGTATATTCGGTATATTCGGTAAAATTTTCGGTAAATTTTTCCCCAGCCCTAATTGGGGAAAAATACCGAAAATACCGAATTTTCGGAATGTCGATATGGAAACGGTATGAAAATATTTCATACCGAAACTTTCGGTATACCGAAGATCAGTATACCGAAATGTTCGGTACGGCAACGGTATGAAATTTTTCATACCGTAAAGTTCGGTACGGTATACGGTACGGAGAATTTTTTTCGGTATGATACCATACCGAAAATTACGGTATACCGAAAATTTCGATATTTCTTTTTTCGATACGGTATGTGCGGTATGCAGTATATTCGGTATTTTTCCCCAGCCCTAATTGAGGCACACTTCAAATTCGATCCAGCGTGTAGGGTTTAAGTTAATTTATTGCCACGTCAGCAGCCATTCCACGATTAGTGAATTTAGGATATTTCCGGATATATTTAGCATATGTAGAGGATAAATTCGGTAATAAAATAGAAAAAGGATAGATTTGGCTTTTTTTTGAAACAAAAAGGATATATTTGGCCTTTTTTCCATATGTAGAGGATAAATTCGGTAATAAAATAGAAAAAGGATAGATTTGACTTTTTTTGAAACAAAAAGGATATATTTGGCTTTTTTTTCCTACTAGATTAGAGTTGCAACTTGCAATGCTGGCCTCCCATAAATCTACTAGTACGTAATAGTGTCTATATAAGTACATGTACAACAACGCATTCATCATGTATGTAAGAAGCTTGATGTGTGTTCATGTCAGAACTAGTCCATCAGAAGTGGAGAGCTGCAGTGGCATATAGTACAAGTACAACCGCTCCTGTTAGTGTGGTAGTATATACTGTTGTACTACTTACTACTATATGTCATCTCTATATATACCCTCTCGACTCACGACAGGAGTGGTGATTCAATGTCATCTATACCGTTATTGTTCACTACATTCTTGTTGGATGGAGCATCATCTACATTTAATGTCCACGCCAAGCACAACGAAATTACCTGCCAATTTCTTATACTACTATGTTAAAACTACTAATCGTATATACATTCCCAGTACACACACATGTAGGTTTTGCTCAACTTACCATGCTTACGGATGCAAATATGATGCTGAAACCTTTGCACTCAAAAGGCGCATTGTCAGAAAGAAACCAAGCTGTCATCAAAAGACCCATACCGGATGAGCATGATCCAGAGTTAACAAAGTAGAATTGCATAGCTAGCTAGCTAGAGACATGAGTTTAACTAGTTTCAGCAAAATTAACTAACTCACTGGTCAGTGGACTCATCACAACTGGCGAAAGAAGGCTTGCCACGGACTGCACACCAGCAACGAAGCCTTGTGCTTTCCCCTGTCAATAAAAAGCAATTGAAAGTGGATAAGAGGTTTCATTTCATAAAAATTTAAGTTACATCCGTTTGTACCTGATCTGCCGAGTTTGATGCCTTGGATATTACTGCATAAGTCTGCAATTGATTGGAGCAATAGATAATTAAGATGCACTAGTAGTTAAAGAAACAACTCTTCTTTTACCATTGACTTGCTTGAGAATATGTGTGATGCGTTCGTGTGGCAGTTGCCAGATACCCAAGTCAAACTAAAATAGAGCTCGGGAGGGTTTATCGTTCACTCACCCAGGGCTTCACAAGAACATAGATTACGCCAAAGGAAGCACTCAAATATGGCACCTGCATTAGTACACTCAGCAGTCAGGCAAAAAATTGAGCGTTTTCATTCAGGGTATAGAATGCAAGATATGTCTAATGGCTTACGCACCCATGATGCCCAGGCCAAACCATACAACAGTCCCTGCACAAGACAAACAACAAATTTTCACATAGGGAACAAAAAAATGTAAATGAACACATATCCTACAAATGAGTTTGGCTCACCAACTTACATATGCTACTGATGCAAGCAAGGCGGCACAGAGAATCAGTTTCTCTCCGACCAACAGGTTGAGTGCAGGAAACAACACAATCTTGCAAAGACAAGATGAATGAGCTTGTCAGAAATTACAGGATTCTCAACAAAACCAACAAATTATGCCAAAAGGACCAGTCAATTACTACTATGCATGTAAATTTATGTCTGGCAACAATAATAACTGCAAGTCTGGTGGTGTTTCATTAGTACCTGAGAAAAAATTGATCCTACACCCACCATCATCAGGATTTCTGATAACTGATTTTTGTTGAAGCCAAAAACTGACTTTAAATAGTACTGCAAGGATATTGAGAAAAGTTACAAATCACTCGTAAACATAAACATCATATTGCAAATGTACGATAATGTGGAGACATACCAATAACACACTACTGATGCCGGACATGCCCAATTCATAGAAGAAGGAAATAAGCGAAATACGCTTGAGAGTTGAGCTAAGGAGAAAACTACATTTAGATATTGATACCAAGCACAAGCATCTCATAAATCAGAATGATCTGAAATAAATAAATAAATTACCTTCCATTGATGACATTTACAGCGTTCAACATCGAGTAACATCTTTCTTGAATAATCGTAAAGGACTTTTTGAAGCAAGGTGTATGCTGGATGGGCTTTTGCCATGGCCTTACTGTTTCAGTTAGAAACAGTGACATGTAGAGAGAACCGAAGGTGAGCAGAGTTATTGAAACCTGAAATTGATAAATCAACACTGATTACATGAAAGTAAAAGGGGAATACAAGTTAAAAAATTATGATAACAAGGCATACCCCAAAAATGAACTTCACCGGAAGAAAGCGGGCAAGAATGTTTCCTACAACATGAGCTGCAGAAAATAAACCCGTGATCCAACTGAAGGCAGTGGCCCTCTTGCTGTCTTCGACGACATCTGCCTAAAGGACAGATAGAAAGTTAGTTTAAGTATTACCATTGTGTTGCCACGCCATGATCAATTGTAATGAATGGCACAAAATGAACTTACTGCATAAGCAACAGAAATGCAGAAAATGCTGCCCTGGCTTAAGATATATGAAAAACTCCTGATAACATAATAAGCATAGACTGATTGTTTGGATTGATCAATAGCCAGTAAAGCTGAAAACAAAGAAATGTTTAAGATAAAGCACAGAATTGAATGGTAAAATATGCAATAGGTTGATGCATAAGATCCACAAGCTAGAGAGATACAACGGAAACTAATTTATGCAATATCATGTAAGAATGAGGACGAGCAAAACTTACTGAAGGGAACAATAGATGTTGATACAGTGAGAATAAGCAACGGTTTACGCCCATAGTCATCAGCTAGCTGGCCTAACAGAGGAAGAACTATCATCTTGAATATTCCCACGACCTAGAATCAATATAAATAAATAAAAAAATCAGACAAAAGTAAATGAGGAGGAAGCCGATTTCAGTACCAATAGAATATTGAACCGAAATCATCATTCATTCAGTACCAAGTATTGAAGTAATTAAGGAAAAAAGAACGCATACAGAATTACATATACACTCGAGTATAATATGCTCTAAATGTGGATAGAGTATCCTAAGCTATTCTTAGGAGTTCCCCAATTTTTTAAGCCCTTGATGCCAAAAGAAAGCAGCATCAAATTTTATGCCCCCAAAAATCTATGATCCCAGAAATACACGCTAATAATATCGTACGTGGCACAAAGATACAATTTTTATGTTCTGCAATTGCAAGGGGAAGAAAGATTCACCGAAAATCACCTAAAATCAAGGATAAATTCCACATGTAAGCAGACACTCAAGAAAGGACAAACCCAAAGGAAAGAAAAAACAAAATTGTCCCCAAAATTCAAACAAGCAAGTACTCGTATAAATACTAGTAAATCCTACGACCTATGTATTCAGATTTGAAAAAGTCAAGAAAACTCTCAAGTCTCAACGACATAAAGGAAAGAATAAGAAGTCAAACAGTTTGCTGGATGCCATTGATGTAAATGGCCTGAGGACAAGTGGAGCGGGCAGGACAAAGGGCATTAGTGGTGACATCGACAAGCACAGAGGCAGTCATCTCCTCAGCAACCCAGTGCACAAACAGTGGCAACAGCAGGTGCAGCAGTGGCCTCAAAGCCTTCATTCTTTCTATCTAGAGTCTCTCCTGATACCAAGATGACAAAAGATGCAGTCAATCCGTGTATTGTGTTTGTTCAAGAAACCACCAAAGCCTTCCTTGTAAGAGAAAGGCCGAAAGGGGGTTCCTCCTCCTCCTCCTCCTCAGCTGTGGGTGTGACTTGTGCGGGGGAGCATTTAGATTTTAGGAAGGGCCAAGGGGAACGGGGTATTTATGAGGAATGGATACGGAATTAAAAATTGGGGGGTCGTTGAAGGAGGCAGAGGGGTGATGCAATAGCAGGTTGTACCCTGCGGTAATGGAATTGTACATAGTGGCCACGGGGGCAGGGCGCAGGGGAGGCACAGATATTCGCGTGACTGCCGTGGATGGGCGTGTGGAGCTTTAATCGGTAATTTAAAATTGTTTTTGGGAACAAGAAGACAAGAGCCCAGATGCCCAAATCAACACAGACAACAAGAAGGCGGAAGCGTATATGGGCGGACTCGGACTCCCTTTCAGGGTGGATTGTAGTATTTGATGGTGACTGGTGGACCAATCCTGCCATTAATAAATTATAAGCATACATGCTTAAGATTAATCGTAGCCGTTACCTTAATTGGCAACCTCGGCAAGAAAAAGATAGTGTAATGGATACTCTATATTTATTTTGGGTGGGAAAGGAGGGCCTATTTATTTTTATATTTCATAGTCGAAGAAAAAACGGAAAAATGCAAAGGAAAAAAAAACAAGGAAATTATAATCTAAAGAAAAAGAAAACGAGAGAAACTAAGCCCAGGGGACCAAGCTCCGGATACATCCACCGCCATGTCCCTTCTCACAAAATCAGAGGGAGAAAACCCATGTAGTGAAAAAAACTTCACTCGAAGCTCCACGTCTAGCAAGGTGATCTGCTAACTTATTTCCTTCCCTGAATACATGGAAGATCTCACACTATGCAAAAGGCTCCTTCACCTCCTTAATTTGCATGATCAGAGCCGCCAAAGGATGGAACTTATCTTTGGAGGCCAGCAGCTGGATGGCGGTCTTTAAATCTGAGTAGACACACGCCCTGCTGGCACCCATGTCCCTCACAAAGGAGAGCCCTTTAGCCAACACTACAAGTTCTGCAAATGTATTCATAGCTTCACCAATAAAAACACACTCCCCTTCAAGCGATTGTCCATCTTCATTACGAACCACCATATCGAGCCCAGCCCAACCAGAATTTCCCGTGGAGCTACCATCCACATGCAAAATAATATCATACCCCATTTGTTCATGCCACTTAACAAAACGAATACCATTAGACCGAGATCCATGGGGGAAATCATGGAAAATAAATTGATGCCATATGATGAAGCATGTCACATTGTCATTTGTCACCATGGTGTCCCTGATGTCCTGCAGGGGTGAGTTTTTTTGTCATGTTTCGGGGACTCTATTCGGATCTGGTATGTGGGTTTGGATTTTGGTATTAAAACCGATATTTTCGGGTATCCGAACCCGGTATTGATTTCATAAGTCGAATGTCTTATTGTCGGATATCCGATCGGCTACCGGCTACATAATAAAATAAAAACATAAATAAATTTTAATATTTATTTATTTATTTTGCTTTACATAATTGGAATCATACTTATTTGGTAATTAATTTTTACTCTATGCTGTAGAAAGCCAAGTGCAAGTTTGAAAATTTTGTAAAGGCTCGGACATTGAATTTTTTGGTATTAATGGTAGATAATTAACTTATAATTGGTTTCAGGAATAGAAGATAACATGATGAGTTATATTTTTATATTAATATTTTTTTGCATGTATTGGGTATCCTCAAGCTACATTGGGCTCAAGACTAAATTCTGAAGGATCTGGTGGGCATTAAATGATTGTATCTGATATTGTTACCGTTGAACACTATAATTAAATAATAATAAATATAACAAAAATTTTATATTTTTTTAAATAAGAAAATTGAGTTGTTTTTATTCTTTTTTATAATAAATATTGACACTCATGTGTCGGTAAAGGTGTGTCGAAGCCCAAGCCACACAAATGACAAATGATATAAAACGGAGAGATAGAGGGTCGGATGGAAATCGAACCCCCAACCATAAATTTGGAAGTCAGTGGATACAATTACTATAGATAAATGCACCTAATTGCTTGAATTTTAGTAATCTTAGTTTTTTTTTTCAAACGATTAGTAATTGTATTTTTTAAAATAAAACTAAATAAATAAAATATTTAAAAATAAGTATTTTCGGGTATCGGATACCCCAACCAAATCCGACCCGACCTGTTTGGGTACCCGTTTTGTACGGGTCAAGTTTGGATAGCCATTTTCCAAGCCCGGTACTGTCGGGTACCCGAACCCGACAACCCCACCCGATACCCATCCCTACTCCTGATCCTTCAAAGTCTCCGCAATAAAGTGCATATGCTCGTCAAATCCCATTGCCCATTGGTTATTATCAAGGTTATCAAGATCAAGATCTCAGCTTTGATCTTTTTTGTCTTTGCAAGATCTGGATTCACTACAAGAATTACGGCTGTAGGCGACGAACATGGGTGAGGAACATATTTTTCCTCGCCCGGAGGCGATTACTGGAGCGAGGAAACTTTTTCCTCGGGCAGAGGCGACGATGAGGGGCGACTATTATGAATATCGTCGCTTGTGTACACTATATTCTCATAGAGTAGCGAGGATTATGGCAATGAAGCAAATGTCCTCGGCTGGGAGCGAGAACTAGGGCGAGAAAACTAGATTTCGCCGCCTTATTCCAATTTTTTTTTTTGGTTAAGCCCTAGCCCGCCCAAATAAAAAACCCTCCCCCAAATTCCAGCCACTGTAATCGAGTTTTGAGAGAGAGTGGAGAGTCTGAAATCGAAGAACACGGCCTCCACCACCATTGTCGATCTCTCAAGCCGGAGGCCTCTCCTTCTCCAATCGCTCGTCCGCCGCCGCCGTCCTCTTCATGACGGCCACCTGCGCACGCCGCTAGCCTCTGCCTGCGCGAGCCTCCAGTCTCCGGTCTCCGGTCTCCAAGTTTCCATCTCTCTCAACCTGGCCTCATTTTCAAAAGATAACTGCATTAATGAAGATTGTATTTTGTTTCAATATGGTGTTTGTTGTTTCCTTGCATTTCTTATTCGGGGTTATGTTTTTTGATTCTGTTTAGCCTGCTTCTTTCTTCTTTTTTATTTAATTTGTTCTACCACTCAGGTCCCAAAAGAGACAAAAGAGGTTTTTCTGGATGTAAGGATTGGCAAACCAGAAGAGAAAAGTGGTGGAAGAATTGTGATCAAATTGTATGTTGATGATGAGCCGAGAACTGCAGAAAAATTCCTTGATCTGTGCACAGGTGAATGCAACATGATTCATGTATAATGTATGTCACTGCGATTTAATGGTATATTAGTGATTTGATTGAACACCATACAGGTAAGGGATTGAGCTACAAAGGTTCCACATTCAACAAAATTGACTATTTCATGATTAGAGGGGGTAATGTTGACCGTGGAGATGTAAGCTGTTCATCGCTTTGTGTTTATCTATTCTTTAATTTTATGGGCGTTGGTTAGTGATAATTTACTTTCTTTTTCCAGGGAGCTGTTGGAACGACTAAACCAAAGGTTTGTAAGAACACGATTTATTTAAATATTTTAAGACAGTTTAGTTGAAGATGACATACAAAATTACTTTCCAAGTTCAGTATAACTTTAATCTTCACTTGCTAGATTGTTTTAGAAACTATCAAATCTAAAACTAGTGCTTCTCAAATATCCTATGCTATCATATCTTCCCCCTTTTCCCTGTCTTCATCAGAGTTAGCAATGGGTTTGAATGTAATCTAAACCAGTCTTAACAATGGGATTCAGGACACAACTCAAGAGAGTTCTCAAATATCAACAATATTTCTGTCATATCGCTCTCTCTCTGTAAATTTGTGCCCTCGAATCACTTGAAATTTAGCCCTTCACATGCATATTACTACCTCCATTTTTTTTTCTTATTTGATTTTTATATTAATATAAAGATTAGATTGGTGTCTTCATTTTCTTAATTGGCCTCTGCTTGGTTGTCATTGGCAGCCATTTGCCTTTACAGAAATCGATGGTAGTATGTTCCATTTGAAGGAAATATCACCAGCATTGATTAGGAAATATTTCTCTTCTGGTGTTAAAACATTTCCCAATCATTTCCCAAGATCATTTTTGGCATCGCCTGATTATTTTTTTGGCAGTAGTTTGAGGCTATTGTAGGAGATGGATTTTTCGTATGATGGTTAGGATGCAAAGGTTTTCTTTCAAGGCAGAATAATGTAGGAGGTTTACAATTTTTGGTCCAAGTTTCAATCTCTCTCAACCTGGCCTCGTTTTCAAAAGATAACTGCATTAATGAAGGTTGTATTTTGTTTCAATATGGTGTTTGTTGTTGCCTTGCATTTCTTATTCGGGGTTATGTTTTTTTATTCTGTTTAGCCTGCATTAATCTGGCGAGCCCCCCTTTTCCCATCACACTCATCCCCGAAAAACACCAAGCCCTCGACGGCCACCATATTTTCAGTGCCTCCCAAAGGGCTTTTCTCTTTCAGGTGTTGCTCTTGGTACTTGCTTCACATTGTTAATTTGCTTGCGAATTTATCTGAGTTTATATATGCTATCTGTTTTCTTGCTCGGATTCCTATCTTCGGAAATTATTTCTCTTAAGTTCAAAAACTTTCAATGAAGTTAAGTCTCTGTGAATGTATAGTAGGCATAGGTTTCCGGCACCATGTATAGTAGGAAGTGGAAATTCTGGATTCCGAAATAATTTTGGTGCATTGATTATATAATTTCCAGCACTTCTGCCTCAATGTTTTCCAGTTATTTGTAAATAGGACTATTACTGGATATAAACAATGAAAAATCTGGTCTAAAAGTTTGTCACTTTATTGACGTATGAAGCTCCAAGGTTTCTGCTCCACATTATACCATGTATCTTATTATCTTTGGAAGGATTTCTAGTAAGTCTTTGAGATGATCAGGTGCCGACAGGATATTTATAAGATGCACCACCAAATGAACAAAGCTGGTGGCTTGCATATTTGTATTCAGTTACATGGTCTTTCTTGGCATATTGAAGTGAGGGAATGAGAGATCAAGGGCTGGCAGCTAAGTACCATTCTAATTCTACTTGAGCCATGTTTAATGTTTTATGGGGACAAGTACTTGTGTACTAATTAGAGTCTTGGGAGGTGGTTACTTTAGAATTAGAGTGTTGGGAGGCCGGCAGCTAAGTACCATTTTAATTCTTTTTTCTTGATTGATATATGTGTTTTTTAATGGAGCTATGTTCACGATCTCTGTGGTTTTTCAAAGATAAATATAAATCAGCTTTTTTAGAAGTTCATGACATCCAGGACTTGTCGTGGTGCTCATGAAGGACAAGGATTGGATATCAGCTTCTTTTGTGGTCGCCCTTACGGCCTTACTTTATACAATCAAACTATATGGTATTTGAATGTATTATGTCTATCAAGGTGCTTTAGATTTTGGAAGCTCCGCATTATTATACCTTGTTTTCCTATCTTACCAAATTATCTTAATGTTTCATAAAAGCTATTGATGTCTTGTAATTGCTAGCCCAGTTATTGTGAAATTCTAAATAGCTTCTAACCGAACCTTTGATATGGCCCATGATGCTCATTGCCCACATTAAGAAATCTCATTATTCCTTTGATTATCTTTCATTTTTGTTAGTTAAATAGATTTTCTAATCTTTAATATTCTACACAGGTGGATTTGAAGATCCTGACATCATCCATGTCTATGGTTCAGTGGATCCTGTGAGGGATATAGAGGTTATCTCTGCATAATTGTGCCTTAAATTAAGATCGTATAGTGTGTTAGAGTCAAGAAACATGATTTTTCCTTTTATGTTTCGTTTTATTCATTTTTTTGGGCATCAGTTTGCTTGGTTTTGTTTTAAAATTAATAATGTTAGTCTCTGTATGCGGTTCCTTTCTCGTTATAGTTGAGTGATGTTTTGGAATAGTTAGTGTGTATCAATAATTTTTTACTGTTGCTTTTGCCAGCTTTAAGCTTAATTATAGGATTGCTTGATGATGGATGCTAAGTTTGCATTTTTCATTATAGTAATTAAACCATGCATAATACTCGTTCCCTGTATACTCAACTCTTTTAATATATTTTTCCAGTCTATGTTTGGTACCTAGTGTCGTCCTAGTGTTTTAGTTTATATAAATCAGCCATGTTAATTCCTTGATGATCAGGGAAGGATGCAGAATCTTGGTTTGAAGTTCTTTTCAAGCTCTTCTAATCAAGGTTTGAAGTTCTTTTGCTGACTGTTACCGTTTCTCTTAGTGAGATGTAAAAGTTTTGGGAACAATATTATTTTTAATGTGAAAACAGGACTTGTAGATGAATGGCGTGTTCTGAAGCACTTTTGTTGATGTTGCAGGAACCAGTTTGGAAGCCAAGTGTATGAGGGAAAATGGTATAACACTTTTTAAGGTTAAGAAACGAAAAAGTTGCTAGGAAAATAAGACATGTACTTTTTCATTCGCTCAGAGGGCACTTAACTTGGCAGTCATGATTGTTTTTCTGTCAGTAAGATTATTGTTATAAGACCGCTATAAGATTAACTTTCGTCTTTATACATCTTGTTTATGCTAAGGTTTCTTGGAAGAGGTTCATATATATTGTATTGTTAACGGTATCCTATAGCATTTATTTATTGAAAACAACACACGCACACACACACAAACAGGCAACGACACAACGCAAACACACAATTTACTCAGTGAAGAGCAGCCCGAATGGAATCTGTTCAATTGCCCCTCATGGCTGGAGACAGGATATTATTGAAACTATTGACCTGGAAAATCTAACCCAGGTTCGTGGTACTTGCATTCTGCTTTGTTTCACATTTTGTATCAGTGTCTGGATCATCCAATTGTTAATTGGTTTTTCGAATTTATAGGTGCTTAATTCGGGAAAGTTAGACATTGACTATCTTGGGAATATTCTTAGTACGCATTGCACACTCTGCGGAAACTCTCTGCTCCAGCTTACGAGGATGAAAATGAAGAAAAAACACCCTTGCAGAGATGTGTTGCAGAAAAAACACCCTTCGCAAGTTGTTGCCTTAAATAAGGGTATCGATTATGTCCTCGAGCAGATACAGGTAACATAATGAAGTATATGAAAAATTTCTTCACAAGTACTTTTCCATGTTAAATGATGGAAATTAAATGATGCAATAATTAATTTGCAATCTTGTCCTGTTGCAGGAACTTAAATGTGAAATTAGCAAAGCACGCATACGGGGTTTTATGTTGCAGAGAATCTGTCAAACATGAGAATGGAATGGAATATTGCAGCTGCGGCACTCTTTTGATAATTGGAGTCCTTTTGGCTGTTAATTTTGGATATCCGTTGATTGTTCAAGTGCTTCTGCATTCGATCTCCATCTCAAGAAGGTTTTCGCTTCGATTGTAGTTGAATATGACTATATGTATGTAAAGAATGCATATATACGAATTATGTTTTATCTTGAGTAAATATGGGTATTCATAATTGTAATACACATTTGTATATACTCCAAAGTATTTTTGATCACCTTTGCAATTAAAAAAAAATGGGATTTATGGAATGCATTTAATTTGAATTCAGCAAAATTGCATATTTGGATATATATAGTTGTATCAGGAAAATAGAATTTAAAAAAAAAATAAAAATGTTGGAGGTGAGGGCATGGGTGAGGAGCCAATTTGTCGCCTAGGTCCTTAAAAATACAACTATGTATTCCTCACTCTCGTTGTCGCCAAATTCCTCGCCTAAGTCCTCACCATTTTCCTCACCCCGTTCCTCGCCCCCGGCCTCGCCTAGTTCCTCGCTACTGTCCTCGCCCCCAGGCGAGGAATTGCTCGACTAACCAGGAAAGCCGACGATGCTCTAGGCGAGGACCATATTTCGTCAACTGTGTCCTCGCCTTCAGGCCTAGGCGAGGACTTAGGCGAGGAAACTGTGTCCTCGCCTTCCAGCAATATTTTTGTAGTGATTATATAATCGAATTTAGATCTTAAGATTCTACCAAATTACAACAATATAATAGATAAAAATAATTATACATACTAACAAGTAAAAAACATAACATAGAATATTACTCCCTCTGTCTCATTATTTATGTCTCAGAACTTTTGGACAGCAGTCCAATGCATGTATTTAATAGTTAATATCTTTAAATATATACTTCATCCATTCCTGAATTATTGACACATTAGGGGTTTTGTCACTGTTCATTGAGTAACTTTTATTCGACTTTTTAATATATTTACATAAGATAAAATATAATCAAGTGGAATCTTGTTGGATTTATCTAATCGCATAGATTTAGAATATTGAATTTTCATAATTTTTACTTACATGTAATTTGAGTTATTATGGATTAAAAATATATATTGGATTGCGTGAAATGTGGAGCCGTGGCAAAATTTAAGGAACGGAGACAATAGAAGTAAAAATTATATAAAATATACTCCCTCCGTCCGAGTATATTTGTCTTGTTTGACTTTTTGGCACTGATCATTGTTTAACTTTGACTCAACGTTATTGCAAGTATATATTTAGAAAAAAATAGTCGAGTTAGGTCTTGTTAGAATCGAGAAATTATGTAGTTTTAGAATATACTTTACATAGTTTTTTGTTATACATATTTTGAGATATTAACGTTGAAAATGTGCATTGGATTGTGTGCAGAAATGAAACAAGACATGTTAAATGGGACGGAGGGAGTACATTCTAAAACTAAGCGAAATACGAATCCAACGAGATCCCACTTGACTATATTTTTCCATATATAACTGCAATAAAAATTTAGGTCAAACATGCACCATGAATAGTATAAAAAGTCCAAATATGACATATTTAACGGGACAAAGGGAGTATTAGGTAAATGAAGTGATAAAGCATTATAAACAGTCAAAAATAAAATTACAAAAATAAAATTAAAGACTAATTTTATGTTAAACATGAGATTATGATAGCATATTTCAAATTTTAGTAGGATCGGGTTGTAAAGGATTGTAAGATCCTACAATTAAGATCGGGATTTTACAATTAAAATCGGGATCAAATTAAGATCCTACGAAGATCTGGATTGTTTTTAAGGAGTGAAATTGTAAAATCGTAAGATCCTAAGATAAGATCGAGATCTTGATAACTATGATTATTACATCTTTAACCTGCAAGGTAGTGTCTTGGGTGGCAACACAAGGGACCGGTGGAGCAAGCTGGGTGCCGCGCCACCAAGTCGAGTACCAAAGGGAAGCGGAACCCCTTCCAAGGCGAAGGGAAAATCCATCACAAAGCAGTGAACCTGCTTGCGCCCTAGTTTAAGCAAAAAAAGACCTGTGAGAGCTTGTGTTTCACGACCTGAAATGCTTTAACAAAGAAATCAACCCCCACCATTTTGACCTAAGCCTTTTAGGACTATGTAAAATCCCTAAGATGAGTTTTCCAATAAGAACAATATCCATTACAGTTAGCACTTGAGAACCAATGTAACTATGTATAAGATACGAGTGAATGGCTAGAACTGCATGAATGATCGTAAGGCAGTTGACTCTACGAATGAGTGGTATTATTAATTAATGTTATCAAGATCTTAACTTGGATCGTTTTTGTTTTTGTAAGATCGTGATTTTATGATCGAATCTATATATCAAAATCCTACCAAATTGCAACAATAGATAAAAAGTAATTATAGATAATTACATATCAACAAGTGAAAGCATAACATGAAATATTATTAGGTAAATGAAGCGATACAATACTATAAACAGTCGAAAATAAAATTCAAAATCGATTTTATAATAAACATGAGATTATTAGAGCATATTTCAAATTTTAGTATGATCAGATTGTATATGATTTTACAATCAAGATCATCAAGTTGAGATCCTACTAAATTTAAAATCCAACAAAAATCTGGATCGTTTTTAAGGAGTGTGTTCGATATCATAAGATCCTAAAATTAAGATCGAGATCTTAATAACTATTCTATTAATAATTCTGTAATTGTTTAGGAGTGTTGCTCGGAATTAGAACTTGACCTAGCGGCCATATCCCCTGATTTCCAATTTATGGTTTAGAAAAAATACTACTGCTATTAATACTTCCTCTGTGTCTCGTTATGTTTTTTATGAACCCATTTTTTACGCAGTTCAATATATATATTTTAAATTATTAATAATTTAATTTCAGCATAAGTAAAATTTTTAAATATTTGATATTTAAAAATTACACGACGAGAAAAGTCTAACAAGATTACACTGAATTATATTTTAACTTGTTTAACTACGATACCATAAAATATTAAGCAAAAGCCTGTGTGTAAATTCTCTTTGGTTGAACAATGGAGGTATGAATTCTCTTTGGTTGAACGCACGTGAGAAGCACGTGCAGATGGCCCCAAACCCGAAGGCCCAAGCCCGAAAGTAGAATTTGGAACAAAATGTGAGAATAGGCGAAACGACAGAAGGAAGGAAGGCATGTCAGTCGTCAAACCCTATCTTCATCTTCTCCCTCCTCCGATTCTCCTCTTCCTCTTCCCTTCCCTCCGCTCTCAACCCTAATCCCCCAAATTCCCCTTCCTTTTCTCTCTATTCACTGCCGGATTTCATGAATCTCGAAACTTTCTTCCAATCGGGGCTCCATGGCCCCTCGATTTTTAGCTGAAATTCGCCGATTATCTGTTCACAATTAAGCTTACTTCTTAATCGGACAAGATTTTTCCAATCGTTTGATGGAGGATTCTGCGACGGCCGATGATGGCCCGGAGTCTTGGGAGGTGGCTGACGTGGATGCCAGCATGCGCCGCCTCTTGCTTTCCTCTAAGACGGATTCGAATGCTAACAACGATAAGCAGGACGAAATAGCTGAGGGTTCGGGTTCAGGTACCGGTTCTGCTTCGAGTGCGGCCTTTGGAAAGGGCATGAAATCGGCTTCGGGCCCTTCAGATGATTTGATCAACACTGTGGATCAGTTCTTACGTGAAGCTATCCAGAATCCTCGCGAGCGTGTCTCTGGTAAGGTTTAGTTTTTTTGTCTGCTTTTGCTCCTAGTAATTTTTGGTTATTCTCGGGTGCTTGCCATTTGCTTTTTACTTATTATTATTGGCCCAACCAATGGTTGGGCATCTTGCTTTAGCTTGATTTCGTCAGTTTCTTGAATTATTCTTCCTATGGGCATGGCCACTTTGCAAGTGATTTCCAGAAGTAGGAATTTAATATGGTGAACTGATATGTTTAATGCTTTCAAATAACCCGTGAACTGAGTTGCCCTACTCAACAATTAGAATTTAGGACTGGGAAGCCCAAGAGAGCCAGCACGTTCGAACAACAAAAAGTGAAGTATTTACATGTTTATTCTACGATGCTTCAAATATACATTATGGGTTTTGTGATGGTGGGGTGGGGATTATAGCAATTTTGTTTTGACATGCATAGGTTTGAAAGTTGGTTACTTGGTTTTGTTTCTAGTTTCAAGAGATGAAGCTTGGAAATTTTAACATTTGACTCTGTTTTCTGGATTAGTCTCTCATTAATTTCCATTACAATTTTTGGACCTGGTTGACAATTCCTCTTGAATATTGAGCATAATTTTCGTGTAAAAGCAAGACAACCCTAATTTCTGGTTGAATTCCAAGCTGCTAAAGTTCTTGGAATTTCAGTTCACTTTTAGATACTCCATATTGTACTCTTTGCCATTCCCTGAGGCCTGAACTGCAAAGACACAAAAATTTGCAACATGTGTGTTGCCTATTTACAAGTGAGCTATAAGTTGGGCTCTCTATTTTCAATTTGATTAGAAGCAAAAACCCTCCTGCTGATGGTTTTTTTTTTCCTTTCAAAAATAAAAATTTTCTACACCCCCTCTGCGTGGTGTAATGATTGCTTAATCCGCAATCCATTGGTGATTGTAACTTCTACACTGATATTTACAAACAAAGTCTGACGGTCAGCTTTGCATGAATGAGGTGATATTGTTCTACGGTTCTACCTTGCTGATTGTTAATCCATATCTGTTGTTCGCGCTTGTTTGTTGTTTTACAGTTTATCCCATTTGATCTTGTACAAAATGATGATATTTCATTTCTTTTCAGTTCTGCGAATGGAGCAGGATGTGGAGAAGTTCATCCGCGATCCAACTAGGGAGCAGATGGAATTCCAGCAGCTCCCCACTTCTTACTTACGTTTGGCTGCACATCGTGTGGCGCAACACTATTCTCTTCAATCCATGGTTTTATTAGATAATACCTTACCTGAGGGATCTGGCTCCAGAATAATTGTTCGGAAAACTTCTAATCTTCGTCTTCCATTGGTTCGACTTGCTGACATTCCTGTAAATCTACCCACTGAAGAGAGTGGTGCAGTCAAGGTTGCAATCAAGCAGAGGCCACAAAAGGTGTCACATAGTAGTGGCAATTCAAACTTGCAATCTGGAAAGTCAAATAGTTCTAAAAGTGTGGAAGAAAGAAAGGAGGAATATAATAAGGCCCGTGCACGGATATTTAGCTCAAGCAGTGGTGGTGGAACTTCCATTGGGAAATTAGATAACAATCCAAGGATGCAGGATAGTTTTCAGCATACTCCAATTGGAAAAACAAAAGAAGAGCCAAGCTTCCCTGTTGGTGGATCTGGTGGGGTTATCAGCAGAAGTTTTTCTGACACTTCTGCATCAAACAGTAGATTACATAGAAATCGAGCAGAGAAGGAGCCCATTGGCAGGCCAAAGATAAATAATAGGGTAGCTATATTTCGGGATCGTGAAGTGGATCGTAAAGATCCTGACTATGATAGGAGCTATGACAGGTATTGTCCTTCTCCTACATCCTTCCTTTATTTGCTTCATTTTTGCAGTCTTGTATGGTAAATTTTGCATACTGTTGTTACATGACTCATGCTTGTGCACATGCTTGTCTCTTTTATTTCAAAGATCATATGCTGTTTTAATTTCAAAGTGCATACACTTAGGAAATGATATTGTAATTTTTCCTGTCCAGATTCACACAGAGATTTGACCCTGGATTTGGATTTGCTGGTGGGCCCTACCCTGTTCAGCCTATGTATGCACCTGCATTGAACTACAACACTGAATTTCCACAGCTTGGATCGAGTCATAGGCCCCCAATTACTTCTGAGCACCATCCTCACCCTATTCCCCAACAGCTTCCTGGGCCATGGGTTCCTCCATCTGCCCCAGCTGGTATTGGTTATGGTCCTGCTGATACTATGTTGTCTCCATTTGGTTCTGGGCACGTCAATGCCCATGCGAATTCCGGGCTCTACCTACATTCTACTCAGTATCCTTCTCAGAGATCTGCACTACCTTACATCCATCCTCTTGATCCAATTCACCAACCCTTCTCACAGGTATGATATAGAAGGATTCCTTGTCTTCAATCTTGGTTCAGAAGGTGACAATCATAAAATGACTTAATTCAAGATGAAATAATAAACACGAACCTGTGGTTTGTTTCTCATTGAGCATGCATTAAAACAAGACCCAGATCAGTTAACCTAATTTGAGGTTGAACTTACCCCAGTTCGCTGTTTCATTGTTTTGATTTGAAAATGCTTCTATTCTCTATCATAACTGTTGAATTCATGTCTCTATGTTGCTAGTTACTGGCCTAATTGTACTTACCTGTTAGGAGGAGGCGAGGGCTTGAGCAGGAGTCAGTTATCTATGTTTGATCCTTTTCAAAATACCTAACTGCAATTTGATGGACATTTGTGGGTTTAGTCATGTTGGGAATGTGGTCATGTGAAAGTTGTGCAATATTATGAGCATACGAGCCCAGCTGTGGTCTGTGGATGGTTGGTTAGCTTCTGAAATTGCTCAAGGAACTGATAATATTATAGGATTCCTTGATAGTGACCCATGACATTGAATTTGCATCTTTTTATCCTTTTGGCGACACAATCTGTCTTACTGTACATAAATTTATGTTTTCATAGTCTCTTTAGAACATTGATAATTCTAACAAATGACAAAATGATGTTTCCGTAGGCTGTTAACCTCAAACTGTTTTGCATAAAATATTTTATGTTGGTGAATAATTTTAGGAGCAATCTTTTCATGAATGCCTTATCTATTTTCATACACATTTACTCATTTTTATTGGCCGTGGTCTGTTCATTAATTAATTATTTATTTTTTTCCAGTCTCATCAACAGCAATCTGATGCAAGTTTTGGACTAGCCCGGCCCCGATGAGGGGCATGGGCCATGCCTGCACCCTGGCACAGTACTGCTGGCCTCGATTTGATGTTGGCTGCTAGGGCAGCATTTTTGGCCAGTGACTAGGGTGCAGGCATACTGAACTGGGATCTGCTGGTTCGAGGTTCTTGCATGATATCCTGGATTCGAAACTGTGTTACCAACCCAGCCAGTCTCAGTTCAATATAGGCTCTGTAGCTTGACAGAGCTTATTGACAGGGGCACTGGACAAAACCAGTTGAGTTCCCTAGGGCTCTTCTTTGCCAGTGCCTGTGGTGATGATGACGATGATGAAATTGACACGGGAAGAGGAAAGCATCAGAGCTTTGAATTTGTGTTCCTATGGAGGGCCTAAGGTATCTTCAACACAAACAATCTGCTTTGTTTTTTTTGTTTCTGTTGCATGTTATTGAGTCTGATGCGCATGTTTGTTTTAACCCAGCATCTGTTCACTTGGCGTGATGCAGAATTAAGGATGTGTTGAAGCTAAGCTGTGATTCATCTACACGTCTTGTTATGGTGATGCTTTGCTTGCCTGTGGCTGGTTTAGAGCTCTGATTATAATTGTTATTTACTGCTTGCTTAAATAGCAATATAAAATACTAGCCAATACTGTGACCGACCATTAATATTTTTGACATCTTTGTTGTAAGATTCAACTATTTCTTCATCACAACCTTAAATATTGCTCATCTCGTCCGATCCTGTGCAGCTTATGTTGTGCAATGTAATATGCATAGAAACTCAATTCCCTGCCAGGGATGATTATAGGCTTATTGCCGAAAGTGCAAGGTGTTACAGTAGATGGGTTACTTTGGCAAACTTGAAATCTTGAATAGTGCCGCTGATGTAGTCATGACATTTAAAATAATGTACATTCATTGTTAGGTGAAAGTTGCAATGTGTTGAATAATTAGATTAGTGATCTGGGTAAATAAATAATATTCTCGTATACATATACATATAATACATATAACATTTTAAATGTCATGTTTGCATTTAGACCATCTCCAATCATACCCTCTATTTTTGCAGGATCAAAGAATATTCCTACATATTTTATTTAATACATCATTTAAAATTACTTTTTAAATTAAACAAATACTAATTTATATATCCAACATTATCAAAAAATAAATTACTATAATCTAAAATAATTAAAAAAATAAAATTTTTAAAATATAATAAATAAAATATTTACCCTATAAAAATAAACTATAATTAAAATAAAATATTTAAGCAATCACTAAAAATAAAAAGAAGTGAAACAATAAAAAAAAACAAAAAAAAAACAAAAAAAAAAAACTTGCTCCCGCTACAGTAGCGGGAGCTACAGTATTCCGCTACAGTATCCCATTTGGGAGGGTGCTGCCTGCATAATTGCAGGGTGGGTTGGAGATGGTCTTAGGACTTGGCTCCTTGAAAAGTTTGTAATTAGTTCGGCCAAATTATTGAAAATTTAAAACTTGATTTGATGAGTTTCAAGGTATAATTTGTAGTCTGAATTTTTTTTACTCAAAGTTTATACAATTAATTTGAAATCCAATAGAAGCTTCACTATTTGAGTTTAAATTGAAATTTTAAATTGTAGTAATACAAGTTAAATAACGTATGATTAAGGCTCAAATCTGAATGCATCTTTAAGTTGCATCATTGTGTGTGGTGTACTGCGCGTCCTCAACATACTTATAAAACTTAAAAGTGGGGAGTTGATGAGCAGGAAATTATCATTTTAATTTAGGATATTTAATCTAATTTTGCAACTTAAATAGTTAAATCATAGTAGTATTCATTACGGTTTAAGGGGCTTGGTTATATGCACTTGTGGTCTTCTTCTTCTTTTCTTCTTTTTTTTTTTTTGGTGCGGGGGTGGGGGGGGGGGGGGGGGGGGGGGGGGCGAAAAGCTCCAATTTTATGCATATGAGTTGGTTAGCCGTTTGCCATAAGTGGCAGTACGTGCCCTCCTTATTCCCGGTCCATTGGGTTGGTTTGAAATTCAATATGAGAATGCAGATAAGATTTGAAGTACATACATATTCGGCAATGCAAATGGAAATGCACTTGCTCACCTTTTGAGATTGAGTGCTCTTTCATGAACCCAAAAAGCATAGTTTCCAGGTTAAAATCATCATCTAAGACAGTCAACACTTTCAGTCTTAGAATTTCACATTTGCATTGTAAAAGTTAAGCACAATAAGATACAACAATGATCTGACATACATGATCAATAGATGCTTTTGGAACACTAGACAACAGAACTGCAACTTGTCATGGTGTATAACATATTTTACAATAGAAATGTCAAGATAACATTGAAGGTATGTTATTAACGTGCAGAGTGTCCCACATCAGTGATTAAGAACGAACTCCCTAGCTACTCCATCAATTGACAATTGATTTTGGGTTACAACTTCTTATCTAGGACATCTATTAACTGTAGGTTACTTCCCTAATATCTAAATAAACGAGATTTGGCAAATCTTGATTTAAAAAACTAGTAAATACCAACAACGTTCGAATCCGGCCATTCCCCCTCCCCTTTATGGCATCAATGATAGTATTACTCAACTTCACATCTTCAATTTCTATATACTACTATATATTATGCTTATAGTACTTCTTAGAATACACCTTAGAAAATAGGTTCATTCCAGATTTACTGTACTAATATACTTGAATGCACAGAATCATCTTTATATTTTTTTTCAAACATCAATATTTTCTATTCACTAGCATTTCACTTATATATATGGGGATGTTTGGATAATCTGCTCCCTGAATCCAGTAGCAGATTCTCTCGCTCCCAAAAGTGTAACTTCCAATATTGTATAACTACACGATTTAAATGCACTTGCCATTTATAAAAAAGTTTATGAACTTAGCTTTTCATCCATAGATACATCACTTAATATATGCAATGAGATACTTAATTGAGTATGTTACTATGTTCGCTTTACGATTATACTAAAAATGTGCATCCACGTAGTATTTGTTTGTATGCATCGATTCAGAACATTATACTTAGAAAGTGCATTTCAGTAGTATACGGTAGCATGAGTTGATTTGCACATTATACTAAAAGAGTGTATCCAGGGTTGAGCCTCCCATCCAAGAGGTGCATGAAACAAGTGAAATGCAATTAGTTAAGGATCAATTATATAGTTTCAACAAAAAAGGGTTTATACACTGAACCAATCATCAAAACATAAAAGAAAAATGGGTAAAAAGTCTCTTCACCAAGCCATCTAATGATATGTATTTATGTGTTTATGCCATCTAAAGCTTCTTCATTCATATATCTGCTATCATTTAATTTATTACTCACCTCAATTAAGTAATGTATTCTCGAACAATCAAGATCTAAACATCATTATTACCAAGTACGACAATGGACCAAAGTCTAAACAAGGCCTAACTACAGAGCAATCACATGCCTATTTCCTAAAACAGAGAATGGACTAGATTAAGCACAAATTTTTCACAAATAAAATTCAGCAAGTGTGCATATACATGATGCGTCCATTCCAATACAAGCACATCTAAATTTAATAAAACATTTAAGAGCATCCAGTGCAGTAAACATCATGCTATCCTTAGCTCCTAACACATGTTTGTGGTGACATCACACAAATCTTACTATGTACACAAACATACCATAGCTCTCACTCTCTGTTTCCCATGAAAATCACACCCACACAGCAAGTCTCATATGGTGTAACTTATAAGGTTCAAGAAACAATGGCTTTCCACAACTGCCAAAGCAATTCTACAAGTCTGTTAGTTAGAGAAGTAATGAATTCAGGGATCTTTGCTGCTTTGTGAGGGGTGCTGCAGTTTTCATGCCTGTGGATGAGTGCACCTGGTGAACTCTATGCCCTATAAATAGGAGGCTATATTTCCCTCTATGATCACACATCAAGCATAAGAATTAACAAGTTGCATGTAAGATTTCTTTCACTAGAATTGAATAGATAGCTTAAAGAGGCACATTTCTATTTTCAACATAAAGAAATGTTGAATTTGCGTGTGCACGTGCACATGAATATTCCAACGATTTTATCATTACACATTTGCACATGAATAACCCAAAGTTTTTATCGTTTCTGCACATGCTTGCACACACGTCTACACTAAATGTGCTTCATTTTGCACTTATTGATTTCTGTGTCCTGACTCTGTGATTTGACTCTATTGATTTCCATTGCAGTAGATATATTCTAGATGGAGAAGAAGAACCTAGATCTCTACCTGAAAAACTGCAAAATAATCCATGATAATGGTAGGCTGCGCAGCCAAGTTGAAGACCTCCGTAAGGAGAATCAGAGAATGCTGGCTGAGTTGAAGCTGAGGTTGTTAAGAGCAACAACCAGCGAAGAGAAAGACAAAATCCGAAAGGTAATTGACTCTTGTCCAGCATCTGCGAAGAAACAGTAAGATGAAGCACACCTGGCCCAGAGCATTAGCCTATGTCTGTTGCCTTCTATGTGAACCGCAAAAGCTTAAATATGCTTTTCATGTGTGCTTTATATATAGTGTTTTGTGCAGATCCCCATTCAATATAATAGTTTCTGTAGTTTTACAGAAACAGAAAATTAAAGTTGCATATTAATTATATGAGCAGAATTAGAAAATACAATGCGCTAAAGCATCATTATCTCCAAATACTCAAATCCTATCATTAATTGGATTAAATAATGGCCATCTAACCATATTGC
Organism: Hygrophila difformis; assembly: GCA_030278955.1. Classification (NCBI taxonomy): domain Eukaryota; kingdom Viridiplantae; phylum Streptophyta; class Magnoliopsida; order Lamiales; family Acanthaceae; genus Hygrophila; species Hygrophila difformis. Next base: position 41,382,471 of record JAOANR010000015.1, read on the forward strand.
AGGAATCACAGTATTTACCACTTATGACATTTATTTTAGGCCTCATTTGATAAAATCAAACGGGATATGAATTTGAAGACATAATTTGAATCATTAAGTGCAAATGCAAAATAAACAAAAATAATACTTGAAAGCATTTTACATATATTGATATATTTCAAGGAACTTCTTATTCAGCAATAATAAGTGAATTAGATCACTTAATTTTGGACATCATTTCACACATAACATTCAGCCTCACTGAATCAATTTGTTGTGAAAATAATCCCTAAAAGTCCCTTAAGTTAATGTTATCAAACTTACTTCATGCAAAAGTAATGATTCCATTAAAATTAAGTGATAAAATAGTTTATGGAACACAAGCGTTAGTTTTGACAAGAGCCAATAGGTGAATTAAGCTTATCTACTCAACTTGCTCTAATACCTTTGCCATCAAAGCAGATTTTGAGAAGCAAAAGCTTGGTGTGAAGTACAAATGATGTCAACATAATATGGCCAGTGGTTGTATAGCCATCTTTAGAAATTTTGGATTAAATATTTACGGAAAGCATATACTACATACCCAAAAAAGAAGAAAAGTGGAGAAAATTAAATGTGCACAAATGTATATATGAGAGTGCATTTGACACCCTCAGAACTCTATTTTCACTCTAACTCAACTTCAGTGACTCCTCTCCTCTCTTTTTCGCTCAATGTTGTTTCCACACTCCATACAGCAAATGATATAGTATCATATATAGCATATAAGATAAAAAGAAGCAGCAAAGAACCAGGGCATACCTCCCCACACCACTAAGGCAAGGCAAGCATCAGTCCCTTTAATATGAGGACACCATCCCAACAATTGATAATGATCATAAGAAACTATGTCAAATTTGATCCTCATAGGCATGTCTAAAGGCCCTGTTTAATTCGAGAAGCATTCCAGTCTTGTTAATAATGGAACAATTCGCAGCTCCTTTGGCATGGGTCAGCCTAAGAGAAGTCTAACCACCTCTAGTGGAGCTTCTCCATTTGAACTAATTTTGATGTACTATCAGTTATGGTAATTTACTCAATACCAACAAATTACAATAATGCAAGATTTTAACTATATTTTCAATGCTGAATGAGTCCATGGAAGATGCAAATATGTTTTTGAGCATCTCAGAATGAACCTCGAAAAACAAATACTATGATTAAGGTAGTTGAGATAGAATGAAGCCCGAATGGAGAAGATGGCCAAGTATGAATTGATTGGCTTCAGTTCACCGAGAAAATTGGAAATGACAATTGACAGACAATATGGAAGCATTAAAGTTAAAAGTGTATAAAGACGCGAAATTGAAAAGAGAAATGAGGAAGATAGAATTAAAATTGAAAATTGAAATAATTACTCAAATGATGGGTGGGCAGTGCAGTGCAGTGCGGGTGCGGCAGATTGTATGAATGCAAGAGACGCAATAATAGGCATGGATGATGGATGGAATGGAAGCAGCATATATAGAGATAGAGGCAGAACCTGAGAGTGAGAGAGAGAGAGCCCCCTTCAGTCCTTCATTGTTGAGTGACTGTTGAGCCATATCGGAAGGAAATCTGGTGTCTGGTCTGTCCGTGCCAGGTGGGGGAAATCAGAAATGGCAATTGGAAATGACAGTCTGTATTTATTACGTACAAACAACCTTCACTATTCACTCTTTGCGGCAACGGTTCATCCCTCTCTTTATTTACAAAATGACACCTAAGCTTTTGCACATATTTAACATTTAGCACAGTAGTTGTAGTACATTTTTTACTAATTTTTAAAATTTTTACTATTGTGATAGATGAATTGAAGAATCTCTTGGCAATGGCATCATCATTTTTCTGGAAATAGCTTTACTTGGGCATCAAGAAAATTCGACCAAAATTGAAGGGGCGATCCTGCTTCTCCCCCAGATCTCTCCTCCTCTCCCACCCTCCATGGCCAAAGAATTCAATGTGCCGCCCGTCGTTTTCCCCTCCTCCGGCCCCCAGCAGCGCCGTCTTCCCACTGCGCCTTTCCAACCGCCGAGATCCTCTAACGCCGGCCTCCCTTTCCTCTCCTTCGACGTCAACTCCGCCGCCGCCTCCACCTCCTTCTCCGCGGCTCCTCACTTCCCATCCAACATCGGTGTCGGTGTCGGTGTTGGCTTCGATGACGAGCCCCCGCTCCTCGAAGAGCTCGGTATTAACACCAAGCAAATCTACCAAAAAACGCTCTCAATCCTCAATCCCTTCCGAATTAATCACTACCTCCACGAAGATGCCGATCTCTCCGGACCCTTCCTGTTCCTAATGGCCTTCGGATTGTTCCAGCTCCTCGCCGGGAAATTGCATTTCGGAATCATCCTCGGGTGGGTAACCATGGCGTCTATGTTCCTCTACGTCGTATTTAATATGCTTGCCGGTAGAAATGGAAATTTGGATATGTACAAGTGTCTGAGCCTGATTGGGTACTGTATGCTGCCCATTGTCATGTTATCGGCGCTTTCTCTGTTCGTGCCGCAGGGCGGAATGGTGATCATGGTGGTGACCGGTTTATTTGTGATCTGGTCCACGCGGGTATGCACGGGACTGGTGGTGGAGTTGGCCAACTGTGGGGATGAGCATAGAGGATTAATCACGTATGCTTGCTTCTTGATTTACATGCTTTTTTCATTGCTTGTGATTTTCTAGTTAAGGATCATTATATTCTTTGTTGAATTACATTTGATTATAGCTTTTGTGAGGTTAGTTCGGAATTATTGATCCACTGTTCCTTTTTTCCAATGATTCTTAATGAAGTGGAGATATGATCAGATTTTTTTTGTTGTGTTATGGTGATTGGTAATGGAATTTGAAGTTTAATCAATCTTTTTCTTTGAGAAGATGATCTCTTGGATCCCCACTGATACTTAGATGATACCATGATAAGGTGATAACGGAAGGATTTCTTGGATACTGTTGTTTAATAGATTGAGTTCTGAGTCCTTGTTTTGTGGAGTTTATGGTTCTTGATAGTGAAGAGATCCATTTTTTGGTGGTTAGGGGCTGGTAAGGTTCAATTTAGTTCTCAATCAATGTGCAGTGAAACTGTCTTGAATATGTCATACTGATTTGTGTGTTTACCATTTAACTTTAGTGTGTCTTTAGTTGTCAATATATGGAGGGAGTAATTATTTTATAAGAAAGAAGTGACATTTAATTAAGTTTATCTAGTTCGAGATGGCATGAGTTATGTGTTCTTTAGTTGAATGGGAATTGCAGATTATTGTTTACTAATGTATTGTTTTTGATGGATGCGGAGATCACTTGTTTTTTGCAAAGGGTCAGTTGAGTTTTAATGAAGGATAAAATCCTTTATGACTCAAATGTAAATGGAATAGAATTGTGTGTGAATTCTTGTTTAGGTTCAGGTGTTGTGTTATCATTTATTGGATGGGGATGGATGGATACTTGTATGGTGTCAAGGTGATGTTGAAGAATTAATGGAATTTATTCACTTCATATTGCTTGAACATTTGAATGATGTCTTAGCACATTTGTTATTATTGTATATGGAATTGTGTCCTTTGCTTTTGAAGGTTTATTGTACGGGATTGATTGTTTCCGGAGGTATTTATTGAAAGTTGTTAATTGTAGTTGTATTTTGAAAGGAATTGTATGGGGTTTAGGAAGTTGTGAGATATGAGTTTCTTTCCAATCCTATATTTTTTTGGTGTTGCAAATGCAGTGTCATCTTTTGCATATGCCAACCGCCTCAAAAGTTAGCTATGCTATGATAAAGGTTAGGCTGCCTGGGAATGAATGAACATGTTGATTCCAATCATTTAGGAGCCATCCGTGTTCAATATGCATATTTCATTTTATGGTCAATGCCTTTTCCTATACATGATTGAAAATTTGTAGTATATTCGGTCATTACCAACAATGGCATACAATGATGTAGATAGTAAGTCATCCGGTAATGGTTTTAAGTTCTATGCTTTTGGTAAGAGACTATTTGCATCTTCCTATACCTGGTAATAGTGCATTTTGGTTGGATTCTATTGCACGTGCACAAGGCACTCTACTGTCGACATGCACAAGGGATCAATTGACCCACATGCATCACCCCCCCTTATGCACATATCTCCTGTTGTGCGAGAAAGAGCATGTGTTCGTGTTCACTGATATGTGCATAATTGATTATAGCGAGCAGGAGCCTTTGTACAATGCACATGTCTCCTCCTGTACGCAGATGGATTATGGAGGGTATGTGCCCCCGTATATGTGCTGAACTGATTATAGAGAGTAGGCGTTTCCATATGTGTGAAAGATTAGTTATAGAGGACATGTTTCCTTGTGCACACATTATTAAAGGTTCGGTAAGTTTACTTTATAGAAGTTTGGAAAGTTTGGTAAATGCTGCTGTTATATAGTAATACGAGAATACTGTGCTGGAGCATATACTACAAGTGTGGGATTCCTTAATTTTATTGGCAGTATAGTCTGAGGTGGATTGACAACAGGTTTTCTGTTGTAAATTGGAACTTCATTTGGCTCTGCGTGGTATTTGTTTGTACAAATAAATTTGAATATTTAAATAAAAGGTTAATCTTCAGCCGGTTTGAGTTTGAGTGATATGAGACTCTTATAGTTTAACAAAAAAAAAAAAAAATGTATTTGTGCGAAAATAGCAGGGAAATGAAGCATTTCTGGTTATTCCAAGATGCAAACTAACATCAAACAAAGCAAAATTTGGCAGGGAACGAATTTCAATACTATTTTCACAAAATAATAATTTAAGGCAGTGCAATCCCCAAATGAAACACCAAAACTAGGCAAGCTGGTTTGGGGGATCCTGCACTCGCCTAATAAGCCTTGGGTTCAAATGGTCAAAGGTGATGTTGACACGGACAGCCTAACCTTGCGGAGTAACTGGAACAAGAAATCCCACATTCTCAAGGTTGTTTACAAAACTCTCCCGCAGTTGATCAACGGTTTTTCCTTTCGGTTGGGCAATGGTCTCTCATCTCTGTGGTTCACACCTTGGTGGCGTGGTATACACCTCGGGGGCTCTGTTCCGTACGTGGCAATCCAGGATAGCCATCTTCGGGTCTGTGATGTAATTACAAGAGGCAGATGGGATCTGGACATGTTGTACACACCTCTCCCTGAGGAAATTCGCCAGGGAATCTCTTCATCCCCTCCTCCAGACCTGCACTCGAGATGCCCCGACTTATGGATGTGGAATCTCTCCCCCAATGGCAAGTATTCAGTGAAGTCTGCTTACAAGTATTTGAACAGGGAGGAAGCGTACGAGCATAATTGGCGGTGGATGTGGAAGGCTCATATTCCGGAGAAAACTGGATTTTTACTTTGGTTAACTAGCCATGAAGCCCTTCCAGTCAACTGGTTGCGCTTCACAAGGAAATTAGCTAATTCCCCCTTGTGTACAATTTGTGGTGTGGATATTGAGAACTGGAGCCACTGCCTTTTCCTTTGTACTTGGGTGAGGCAGATATGGAAGAGTTTGAGGATTAACATTCCAGACGACTGCTATCTAGTCCCGAGGAATGATATTAGGAAATTCTTGCAGGGGCTCTACTATTTGTATGGCAACTGTGTGCCGGCCGCCTTATGGAGTATATGGCTCGAAAGAAACGCTAGGGTGTTCAGGGGGAAATCTAAGTCGACTTGGATCCTAAAGAGGGAGATCTTGAACGCCAGGGAAGACATGGACAGGGCGTCCTACAAGATGTATACATCTCGGCCGGCCAGAAGGATATCCAGTTGGAATCACCTCAAATTTAAGGGTCTCATCCTTAATGTAGACGGGAGTGCAGCTATCAACTCAGGAAAGGCAGGAGTGGGATTCGTCCTAAGAACTGAAGGAGGAGAATGGAGAGGTGGAGGTTGCGGTTACATTGGTGAGAACTCCAGCCTATATGCAGAACTTTCAGCTCTTGCCAATGGTTTGGAATATGTTATGGAAAAGGGAATTACAAAGATAAGCTGTTACACAGACTGCTCCATGGCTATTGATTTGTTGAGATGCAAGGATATTCATCACCCCATGGCACCTGTTTTGGAAAGGATCAGAGATGTGAAGGAACGTTTTGAGGAATGCACCATAGGACACGTGTGGAGAGAAGGCAACAAAGTAGCCGATTGCTTGGCCAAACACGGGACTACTTTGGAGACCTTCTATACCACATGGGCTTTCCCCCCGGATTTCGCCAAAGACATTCTCAGGACCGACGCCTCGCTTGATGGAACCTCTGGGGTCCTGACCTCTTATTGACAGGCGTCTTGTTTTTTATCTCCTTCTCTGTTTTGTTTCAGTTTGGAACTTGTATTTTGCCCTTTTGGGTGTTTTTTCTACTTTTTATCCGGCTTCGGCTTTTCCAAAAAAAAAAATGAAACACCAAAAGAGTTGCTACTCAACGACCCTTCCGGGATGTGCTATAAAGAAATAAAAATCCTTAATGTAGGAAAACAATTGCTACAAAACAACTGCACTTTATTTGTCATCCTTGTTATACAATCCACACATTGGAACATAAATTGAAAACATGATGAGGACAAACAATGTGATCCCTGAATCTTGAAGAAACACCTGAGAGCAATCGTCTACAATCAAGATGCGTTAATGTCGCAGATCTTTGCTCTCTTTACTTGGGTAACCCATTTTCAGGGTTAATAAGCGATTGACTCTCGCCGGTTAATACTGCTGGACCTCTCCCGGGCCTTGTGCAGATAAAATAGCTCACTTCTCCTTTGTATCGTTGAGGTGAACTACTCTCTGGAATTTCTGGAGGTGGCGACAAAGATTCTACATCCTTTAGTTCTTGAATCCCAGCATCTTTTAATATTGTCTTGTCTCCGATAACATAACTGTGGAACAAGTAAGCAATGAAATTGTCTGACATTAAAACAAGATACAAGAGGGCAATTTCTGGAATCTCTGCCAAAAAGATTCCAAACAAAAACTTACCTATTCAAATCGGTATCTGTTTGAGGGGGGAAGTAGAAGAGTAGCCTCTGAAGCAGATTGGCAGCAGTTTTTCTGTTACGCGAAATTAGTACTGCATTTGGCCCTGCGTCGAAGGTGTAGGCTACCTGTGAAGTGCATCTCCCTGTCAGATAGTTACCTCCTATCCTAGATGTTAAAAGTAGTGACATAGGAACTGAAGCAATCTTATAATAGTATAATATTAGGGACACGTAGTAAGCCACATTGCAATTTTCTTGATTCTTAAGTGATAGTCGAATGGGTTCTTGAACACTAGTAAAGATGTTCGGTTGGAGACCAATTATAGGGAAAGAGGATTTGTCCAAGGATTCAAGAAATTTTATTCTGTTGATCATATTCTTTAATAGTAGCGAAGGCTACTATGAAAATAAAAAGAATCATAGAAGAAAGAACCTGAGGAGTAGTTTCGTGACGATTCCATTTCTCAACACAGTTAATAATCCTGAAACAATAACATCAAAATTAAAAACCAAGAAACAGCTGCTTCAAACTTTTCAACAAATAAGACCCTAACCAGTCAAGATGTGGCAGAGACTCCAGAATATAGAATTTGGATTTAAGAAAATATGCTTGCCTGTGAGATGTATCATTCATGTAAAATATAGGGGGTGATGTATCAAGGCAGACAGCATGAAACTGATTACTGTCTGAACACGTCAGACGAGCAAAAGATGGAAAATCTCGCTTTTCTATTGCTTCCTCCATTTCTATCACTCGTTTTGGTACTACTTCCTGTGAAATTTCAATTTAAACATGAGGAGTGGAATTCTTAATCTTGCCTCAAATTACATCTCACAATCCAATATTCCAAGAGAGAGGAAATTTCCACAAAGTTTGAATGTTAAAAATAGATAACAACATACATTTGCTCTATATTTGATGAGGGCACTGGTCTCAACTGACTCACGCATCCCAGAGGTACTACTAGTTTCCTTCTGTCGTGAACTTACCTGAAATAAAAAAAATGGCAGCCAATAAATGAACAGGAATGATTTCCATGTTATAGAAAAATATGGTTTGCACATTAATCTTAAGCTAGCATAGTAAAAATTCTTTAGTTTATATGTACATATGAACCTATTTTTATCAAAAGCAAAGCCAGCCATCCTTGCAGAAAAAAACTACAGACGGAAACTAACATAAGAAAGAAATAAAACGCAACGATCATATCTAGAAGAATGTAAAGGTTAATTGAAAGAAAAGAAAAAAGAAGGGAATTTGCTTATCCTTTATGGTATTCCCAATTTTCGCATATGGTTAAAAAAAAAAAAAGAATATAGCAAATTCCCTCAATCAGACAATTTAGGAATTTATGTTCACATATAAAAAATGCATACACACCACTGCAATGATGATAACAAGATCATCCCAATGCTTTTCATCTGCAAGTTGGACGGCAAAGCTGTCACTGCCATTTTCCTCCTTCAGTCCAGTTAAATGAATTAGTAAGACAGCAGAAATATTAACTTGCTGTCCAAAAGAACCGAAGATGATGAAAGCTTAGAGAATAAACATACTTTGCCCATAATCCACTTGACAAATCCACCATACAGGCTGCGACAAGCACTTCCTGAACCTTGCCTAATCAAAACACACAAATAAATTGTTTTCTCCAAATATTTAGACAGAAAATTTAGTGTTTAGGAAAGCCTTCAGAGCCTCCAAAATCAAGAGTCAGAGACCCTGTTACACTCAAGGAGAAAAACACATAAAGAATGAGGCACGAGTCTTGGCATCACTCTTCAGCTTTACTCATTTAACAAAGAATGAAAGAAGAGAAAGTAATTGAAACTCTCTACTTAAGTACTACAAATTAATAAGGGACAGAGAATTACCTTGCAATAGCAGACAGTTTGCTGTGATCTTCTTTCACATTCATGAGCTTAGCCAAAGAAAAAACTGTAAAAACAGACCACACTATGAATGTTGCTATACAGACACTGGCTATGTAAGGACATGCAGTGACAGAAACGTTAAAATTTGTTAAGACACGATAGAGATAGCAGAAGGATTCAATAATCACATTTGCATAATTTAATATGCTATTCAGATCCAATATGTATGCATCAAATATAGAGTTTCAAAATATGGTAAATGTTACTCTTTTTTACGTGGATGCTTGATCCCCAAAATAAGCTATCCATAGCAATATTCATATTAGCTTATGATGCTAATTGCTTCAAGTGATGAAATGTCAGGCAATCAAAAGGTTTATTTACAGAGCTCAAAACCACATAAAGCTCCTACCATTCAGAACCATACCTAATACCTAGTTGGAAGAGAGATATCAGCATGCTGTAATTTGGTAAGCAAATTATTGAGGTAATTTCTAAAAATTACCTAGGCACGCCAAACCCGCAGCTGATGAGGCCAAACCAGCAGCAGTGGGGAAATTGTTATAAGAAACAATATGCACATGGAGCTTCTCCCAGTCCTCTTTTGTGATCTTAATGCCTTTTGCCTCATCCTCGACATCAGTAGCCCGTGAGCGAAGTTCTCTCAAGCAGTTCTGGAATCTGCTTCCAGAAAGAGATACCTCCTGAGCAAACAAGAAATATGGGCATACAAAATTGTCTGATCAATGATACATGATAGTTTCAACCTTAGATTCACTAACAAAAAGCAACAAAAGAGTCATTCACCTGTAAAATCTCTTTAATATACCCTGATGAAGTTTAATCTAAAATTACAACTATGGAAAAAAGAAAGCGTTCATCCAGGTGCCGCATACTGGCATCAATCAATGATTACACATAAACGTGAATGTGTGCATTGCTTTCTGAAAATCTTTGAAATTCAAAACTGGAAAATTTTCAAATCCCCCGCAAACGGGAAAGAGGTCTTTTTTTCCCCTAGCTTGGATAAAATTATGGAACCAGCTGAACTACTTTGGGTGGGGGTTAATTAGAAGATCACTTTGAATCCCAGTAGTAACCGATTTTTGATCATATTCTCAAATCAATACCAGGTAATGGTCCAAGATCAAATTCAAGAAAGAGTTTGCATAAGAAGGAAAAAACAGAGAAAATGAAATTGAAGAAAGATGAAAGAGGCGAAGTCGATCTAGAAGAAGAAAGAGAATAGATCGATGGGGTAGAAAGAGCAGCGAAATTTATTAGCAAACCTTGCCGTTGAGCCAGATACGGTCGTGTGAGAAAGAAGGACTGACGGCGACGGAGGTGGTGGTACAGAGGTGATCGGGGTCGAGGGTGACGCTAATGCTGTCGTTGATGGGGAGAATCAGGTCCTCATCGCGCTTGCCCCAGTACTTGATGACAGCTATGTTGGTGGGAGTTTGGGCAGTGAAGGTGAGAACCCATTTGTCGGACTCGGGCGCCATTTTGGGCGGAGTGGCGTGGGCGATGGATGGGGGAAATGGGGAATTAGGGAATTGGGAGGAGGAATAGCAGCAAGAGAACACGTGAGTGAGCGGAGCGGAGACTACAATGACAATTTGTGCGCAGAATATATATAGGAGAGTGAGTAGTTGGTGAGGGAGATGCTGCTGTTGTAGGAACTACTGGAACTATGAATGGAGGATCCATTATTACTTCATATTCACATTGTTATGTTATTTTAGGACACCATTGTTGAATATCAACATATACTACTATTATTATTGTTCAATTCAATTCGGGGAAAGATTACTTCTTTCGATTCTCACATTCAATTCTCAATTGTGTTGGAAAAATGGAAAAAAGGATAAATAGGTCCTTTTTCTTTTCAAAAAATTCAAATCAGTCCTTTTTTCTATTTTATTACCAAAACAGTCCTCTACAAATGCTAATTATGTTCAAATCAGTCCTTTTTTCACTAATTATATTCTATTGCTGACGTGACAAGGGTTTTAATTTAAACCTGACACGTGTGCATAATATTAGTCATTTTTCTTTTATCTTTTGCCAATTCAGTCCTAAACTTTTATTTTGTTCTATTTAGTCCTCTACCCCAACCACTCATTTTTATATTAATTGGCCTCAAACCTTTCAAATTATTTCATTTTAGGCCCATAACCTTAATTTTTTTATTATTACTAATACATTTATCAAATAAATGCCCAACATACTTCCGTAAATAAAATTAAATACCAAACCTCATACATTGGGTTTGACCGCCTTGTTATCGGGTCTTCGAAGTTCCGAATTTTACGGACTCTCTCTAACCACCCGACCGTAACGATGGTTCATTGGTTCTGGTTTCCTTCAGCAACAATCAGCACAATCATACTTTGTGGACAATAAAATTCAGGCTATTTTTTTTAATATTTTTAATAATATTAATATTTTTCAATAAAACCAAGGCTTCCTGTATCCATAACCTTCCAAAAATTCAAGTTAAATCATTTACTCAAATATTGCTACATCCTAAGGTAGGACGCAAAGTAAGATTCTGTTGATTGTTACTGAAGGAAACCAAAACCAATGAACAATCGGTTGCGGTCGAGTGGTTATTAGAGAGAGTCCGTAAAATTCCGGTACTTGAAAGACCCGATAACAAAGCAGTCGAACCCAATATATGAGGTTTGGTGTTTAATTTTATTTATGGAAGTATGTTGTGCATTTATTTGATAAATGGATTAGTAATAATAAAAAATTTAAGGTTCTGGGCCTAAAATGAAATAATTTGAAAGGTTTGAGGCCAATTAATATAAAAATGAATGATTGGGGTAGAGGACTAAATATAACAAAATAAAAGTTTAGGACTGAATTGGCAAAAGATAAAAGAAAAAGGACTAATATTATGCACACGTGTCAGATTTAAATTAAAACCCTTGCCACGTCAGCAATTATAATATAATTAGTGAAAAAAGGACTGATTTGAACATAATTAGCATTTGTAGAGGGCTGTTTTGGTAATAAAATAGAAAAAGGACTGATTTGAATTTTTTGAAAAGAAAAAGGACCTATTTATCCTTTTTTCCAAGGAAAAATGGTACTTGGCCGGCCTTGTGTTTGTCTCCTCCTTACTTCCAATTTTACCTTACTTCCAATTTTATGATTAAGTGTTCGATTTCCACATGACCTGTAATGACCCGATTTAATTAAATTGGACTGTTTAAATAATTTGGTATTTGGATATTTTGCAATTCAGTCCGGATGGGGTTCCTTTTGTGTAAATTGAGAGTGATGGGGCCTTTTTGCAATTATTTAACTATTGTAGAGTTAAATGGGGTTATTTTGTAATTTTGAAAGAAAAAAAAAAAGAAAGAAGAAACGGCAGAGAAGAGAACGGCCGAGAGAGAGAGGAGGGTTTGGAGTAATCTTCGGCTCGTTCAAACTATCGCGTTTCTTGGCCGATTGATTAATCGGTTGTTGGTAAGTGATTCTCCTCGTCGTCTTCTTCGCTATGATTTTTATTTCGATCGTTTTGGTGGTGAATTGGGGATGTTTCGAAATGCTAGGTTTGTGAGTTGTTTTGGCCGATCGGTTTCGAATTTGAGCAATTCGGAGGCGTTTAATCGTTGAGAAGATATCAGGCAAGGGATTTATATGCTTAAATTACGTGTTGGGGGTATTGGGAGTGATATTCGACAAGGATTCTATGTGCGTACTTATTATTTTTGCAATTCCAGTGCGTAGTCGTTTATGGCTTCCTTGTCGGGTAGGAAATCGTGTAATTCTTTTTCCCCTCGAAAATCCATCCAGGGTTCGCTATCAATTTCTTGCTTTGATTAGAGGAATCAGTGCCCCATTATGCGTGTATGTATAAAATATGTGGTCGGAGTAGTAAAGGCTTATCAGTGTGTGTGTCTATGCTTACAGAATATTAAATTTTGGTCATATCATTAGTTTATATCTTAACCCACTGTTTGAAGATTAAGTCATGGCAAGTAATTGAGTTACCAGAAACGAGGCATATATATATGTGTGTGCGTGTGTAATGATGAAATTCAGTGTGTAATATGTTCTTCCAATTGCTACTGTATTACTTGAGTAGCTTATTTCTTGATCCCTTATTCTGGTGTGGTGAATATAGAGAATTAAGATTATTATTAGTATCTCTACCTTGCAATTTAATAAATGGGACTACACTGTTGGTATATTGTGTAGAATATGATGATTTACTTGTTCTATCATTTTATCTAATTATAACCAAATGTATTGGCATGTTATGGAATCGGTGGGATTGCCCTCGTGGTGAGATTATGATGCGTGATTATTATTGATCGAGCAGCCTTCATGGGTGTTGTTGAGTCCCGTTGGTGGATTATTGGCTGTGATGCCTGTTGGCCCTTCGGGGTGGATGATTTTGGGCTGTGATGCCTGTGGTCCCTGCGGGGATGGTGTATGTTACCCTGTAACGGGTTGGAGTTGATGATATCCTCACCCGTGGGTTCATACCGCCCGGGTTTTTAGGTGCCGGCTAGGCATATTCATTGCATTGGCATATAGGTTAGATAGGTGTATGTTAGGCCATGCATCACGTGCATAAATTGTATGATTGTTGTTGAAGCACCGGTATGGGACGGTGTGATGTTTATTTGCTTTTATTTTTATTCTGCTCTATTATTCATGCTTTTATTATTATTATTGTTATTATTATTATTATTATTATTATTATTATTATTATTATTATTATTATTATTATTTTATTATTATTATATTTTTATTATATACTCTTGTTGCTCTGTTATCCTTTACTCCCCAACACGTAGCCTTGCTCAGTACGTTGTACTGACTCCCTTTGCTTTTGTTTGTTTTATAGATCCTGCTGGAGGCGCTGGAGCATGATTGGGTTTGGGGTTGAGAGATCACATAGATAGGACCTGCCTATTCATTTTATCTTATGTATTTATGTGTTACTCTATTGTTTTGATATTATGATTTGTCATTGGAATATTGACTAGTTGAGGCCTGTGAGCCTAGGATTTTTATTCAGCCGGCCGGTGGCCTTATGTGATTTACTGCTTTGGGCTGGTAGCCCTGTTGAGATTGACACGCTGTCTATGCTGTTGTGAGAGGCTTGTAGCCTGATACTCTGACATGGGTTGCTTTATTCAGTTATTATTGAGGGATTATATTCGTGCCTATGTGTTTTATTTTATTTTAGATTCCACATGAAATTGGATTATCAAGATATTCACTTTAGGTTTTCTCCGCCTTGTACTAGCTGTTTTAAATTAGCTGGCCACTAGTTTAGGATAGTTAGTACGGCGGTAACGCTTGCGAAAATCAGGTTTGAATTTTCGGGGCGTTACAGAGTGGTATCAGAGCCTGTGTGCTCTTTTATTATATTAAAATTGGTGTAGACATAGGTGGTGAGATGTGTGTGGGATACATATAGTGTAGAATTGCATTCTTCTTATTTATTTTTGTTGAGTTTTGCGCATACCAGGTTGAGCCACAGTTAGGGAACTTTGGAAGAACAATGGTACTCCAGTCAGGATCCTTGAGACTTCACAGTCATTGAGGACTGCGAATTCATTGTTATTTATTTATTTAATTGTTTTATTCTTTATTATGCCATCAGATATATGGGATATATGGTATGTGGGTGATTTCTGCTGACATATTTGTTCATGTTGTGTCTGTTTGCATATCAGAATGGTTCCTTATCGCGCTAGAGGTGCTGGTCGACGGGGAAGGCCCCGCGGGAACCAGGGTCCACCCGTTGGAGATAGGGTAGGGGACTTTGCATATGAGGAGATGGGAAATATGGTTCCACCTGTTGGAGTTGAACAGGGGAACGACGAACTACCTCCTCCTCCTCCACCCGCACCAGAGGTACCACCTGTTGCTCAGGTGCCTCTCGGGAATCCACCAGTAGGTGGTGCAGCTGCCTTCAATCCAATTGAATTCGCCCGACAGCTGGCACAGTTCTTTCAGTTGTTACCACAGCCTGTCGTGCAGCCTACCCCTGCACCTGTTCCGGTCCATGTGGACTATGTGGATCTGTCCACAAAGCACCGTCCACCAAAGTTCGCAGGGGGTGCCAGTCCTTCTGATTTGGAGAATTGGAAGTATCAGTTGGGGCGGGTTCTTATTAATATCAACTGTCCTGAGGACCAGAAGGTCTATGTAGCTTCCCACTACCTGGAAGGGGAAGCACTGCATTGGTGGAGGACCCGCGAGCACGACCTACTCGCTCGACCCGGGTTCAACTGGGAACAGTTCACAGAGGCTCTTAGTTCCCATTTCTATCCACCACATGTCTTGGAGGCGAAGAAAGTGGAATTTCTGGGTTTGAGACAGACAGAAAGTATGAGTGTGACCGCTTATCACAGGAAGTTTGTGGAGCTTATGAGGTATGCTCCGGAAGTTATGCCCACTGGTAGGGACGAGGTTCGTCGTTTCATTTCGGGTCTCCGGGCAGGGATTAAGTCCTCTTTTGGCTATCGAGGTTATGATACATTGTCTGAGGCTTTCGATCAGGCCCTATACGTGGAGGAGAGTCGGGCTGAGGAACGCCAGCAGTGGCAGAGTAGAAAGAGGCAAAGGGACCGGGGCCGTGAGGGGCAGAGAGGCGACAATCAGAGGGGCCAGCCTGCTGTTAGGGGTCGCCGTGATGGTGGCCGTGCTGATGTGGGCAGGGGTGGTGGTCGTGCACCGCTACCTGTTCGTGAGGTTGGACCCGATGGGCGACCTGTATACCGTTGCTGGACTTGCCACGAGGTGGGTCATCGCCGAGCGGATTGCCCACATGCTGGCAGGGGTAGACCGGTTCGGGCTGACAGGGGTGGCAGACTGAACGTCTTGGATCGTGCGGAGGCAGATCGTCGGGATGATGTTCTTGCAGGTGTGTTTTAAATTCCTGCAGTTTTCTATTTTCTTTCCGTTGTACTCTGTCTTTGTAAACTTTCTACCCCGTTTAGGTACTATTACTGTTGCGAATCATTCTGCCTTTGTATTGTTTGATTCGGGAGCCTCGTGTTCGTTCGTGGCTTTGCGATTTGTGCGGGAGCATGGAGTAGGACCGTTGGTGCCCTACCAGATGCCTGTTTCCTTGCCTTCGGGCGATATCATCCGTAGTGATCACATATGGCGAGATGCGGTATTGAGCATCGAGGGCCGTGAGTTCAGAGCCGACTTGGTTGTATTTAGCCTGGCTGACTTTGATGTAATTTTGGGCATGGATTGGCTGACTCGCCATCGTGCTGTTATCGATTGTGGTATTCCACGTATTTCCTTCCGAGATCCTCTCGGTAAGTATGTCTCTTATCGACCTTCTTTGATTCCACCTGCTATTAGTGTGGTTTCGGTTGTTGCGTTGTGTGATTTGATGCGCAGGGGTTGTTCTCTTTCCCTGTGGCAAATGAGGGATCTTCGAGCAGAGGTTCCTGCTGCTTCGAGTGTCCCTGTTGTCTCTGAGTTCGAGGATGTGTTTCCCGATGAAATTCCTGGTCTCCCACCTGCTTGGGAGATTGATTTTACTATTGAGCTGATGCCTGATGCAGCTCCTGTTTCTAAGGCTCCTTACCGGATGGCTCCTGCTGAATTGAAGGAGTTGAAGGATCAGTTGAATGAGCTTACTAGTAAGGGGTATATCCAGCGGAGTAGCTCGCCTTGGGGAGCTCCTGTACTGTTTGTTAAGAAGAAGGATGGGTCGATGAGGATGTGCATCGACTACAGGGGTTTGAACCGAATCACAGTGAAGAATAAGTATCCTCTACCTCGGATTGAGGATCTGTTTGATCAGTTGAGAGGGGCCAGTGTATTCAGTAAGATTGATTTGAGATCGGGCTACCATCAGATAAGGGTGGCAGAGGCTGATAGGCCTAAGACAGCATTCAGAACTCGTTATGGACACTTTGAATTCACGATTATGCCTTTTGGTTTGACTAATGCACCAGCGATCTTCATGGATCTTATGCATAGGGTATTCCATCCCCTGCTAGATGTGTGCGTGGTTGTGTTCATAGACGATATTCTGGTCTACTCGCCGACTCGTGAGGCACATGCTGGCCACTTGAGGACAGTGTTGAACACATTGCGAGAGCATAAGCTATATGCTAAACTCTCCAAGTGTGAGTTCTGGTTGGAGAAGGTGTCGTTTCTGGGACACATTGTTTCGGGTGAGGGCATTGCAGTTGATCCTGCTAAGGTGGAAGCGGTACTGAAGTGGCAAGCCCCGAAGAATGTGGGAGAGATCCGGAGTTTCTTGGGTCTTGTTGGCTACTATCGCAGATTCATTGAGGGATTCTCTAGTATTGCTAAACCTCTGACGAGATTATTGAGGAAAGATGTCAGATTCAGATGGGATGATGCTTGTGAGCAGGCATTTGAACTATTGAAGAAGAAAGTGACAGAGGCACCTGTCTTGGTACTACCTGATGATTCAGGTGAGTATGAAGTTTACACAGATGCGTCACTTAAAGGTTTAGGTGGTGTATTGATGCAGAATGGGAAGGTGATCGCTTATGCATCTCGACAGCTTAAGCCTCATGAGCAGAACTACCCTACTCACGATTTGGAGATGGCAGCGGTAGTGCATGCCCTGAAAATCTGGAGACACTATTTGTATGGGGCAAAGTGTAGAATTTATTCAGATCATAAGAATCTGAAGTGTTTGTACACCTCAGACCACATAAGTGGCAGACAGAGGAGATGGATGGAGTTATTGCAGGACTATGACACGGATATTCAGTATATTGAGGGAAAGGCGAACCGGGTGGCGGATGCTTTGAGCAGGAAGGAGCATCATTCAGTGGCATGCTTGGGTGTGATGCCTGAGTGGCGCAGGGAGCTACTCAGACTTGAGGTTCAGGTAGTTCCTGTTGGCTCTGTTCAGCACACCTTAAACATGCTAGTTACTGCATCTTCTTTGATTGATGAGATATTTGCTAGTCAGCATGATAGCGGGGAGATGGCAGTACTGAGGCAGAAGATTCAGGATGGTAAGGCTCCGGGTTTCAGAATCGATGATAGGGGCATGGTGAGATATGGTGATAGATGGTGCATTCCGGAGTGTTGTGTTGACCTGAAGAAGAAGGTCATGGATGAGGCTCACACGACTCCTTATTCTGTTCATCCAGGGGTCACAAAGATGTATAAAGACATCCGACAGATTTATTGGTGGAATAACATGAAGAGGGAGATAGTTGAATATGTGGCTAAGTGTGCCACATGTCAGCGAGTGAAGATTGAGCACATGAGACCAATGGGTTTGCTACAGCCCCTAGCAGTGCCCGAATGGAAGTGGGAATCCATCTCCATGGATTTTGTGACAGGGTTGCCTCTGACTGTGAGGAAGATGGACACTATCTGGGTGGTGGTGGATCGATTGACTAAGAGTGCAGTGTTCATACCTATGAGACTGACATGGAGTATGAGCCAGCTTACCCAGGCCTATATTCAGCATGTTGTTAAGAGATTTGGGATTCCCAAGGAGATCGTGTCAGATCGGGATTCCAGATTCCTGTCCAAGTTTTGGAAGGATGTGCAGGCAGCATTTGGCACGCAGATTAGCATGAGTACTGCATGGCATCCTCAGTCAGATGGTCAGACAGAGAGGACCATTAGGACTTTAGAGGATATGTTACGAGCTTGTGCACTGGACTTTCAGGGTAGTTGGGAGAATCACCTCAGTTTGGTGGAGTTCAGTTACAATAACAGTTATCATGCAAGTATTGGCATGGCTCCTTTCGAGGCATTGTATGGGAGAAGGTGTAGGAGTCCCTTATGTTGGAATGATCCAACAGATAAGGTGAATGTAGGTCCTGAAATGATTGAGCAGACTGTGGAGTTGGTGAGGATCATTAGGGACCGTATGAAAGAAGCTCAGGACAGACAGAAGAGCTATGCTGATCTAGCTCGTCGTGATGTGGAGTTTGAGGTTGGTGATAGGATATTACTGCGGGTATCGCCTATGAAAGGGGTACGCCGGTTCGGTAAGAAGGGCAAGCTGAGCCCGAGATACATTGGACCCTATGAGATAGTGGAGAGAGTTGGTAAAGTGGCTTATAGGTTGGCTTTACCAGCCGAGGTGGGTCGAGCTCATGATGTTTTTCATGTTTCTCAGCTCCGGAAGTTCGTATCTGACCCATCTAAGATTATCCAGCCTGATGAGATTGAGTTGGATGCGAGTCTTGAGTATGAGGAGTATCCAGTTCGGGTGATTGATGCAAAGGAAAGGGTTCTGAGGCACAAAACCATCCCGATGGTTAAGGTGTTGTGGTCTAGGCATGGAGCTGAAGATGCTACTTGGGAAACCGAGGAGCATATGAAGCTGAAGTACCCAGAATTGGACTTAACTCCGTTGCCTTGAGGTAACATTTTTCCCCTTGTTTTGATTTTTGATCATGTTCTTGAATGTGCATTTCGGGGACGAAATGATCGTAAGGGGGGAGGAATGTAATGACCCGATTTAATTAAATTGGACTGTTTAAATAATTTGGTATTTGGATATTTTGCAATTCAGTCCGGATGGGGTTCCTTTTGTGTAAATTGAGAGTGATGGGGCCTTTTTGCAATTATTTAACTATTGTAGAGTTAAATGGGGTTATTTTGTAATTTGGAAAGAAAAAAAAAAAGAAAGAAGAAACGGCAGAGAAGAGAACGGCCGAGAGAGAGAGGAGGGTTTGGAGTAATCTTCGGCTCGTTCAAACTATCGCGTTTCTTGGCCGATTGATTAATCGGTTGTTGGTAAGTGATTCTCCTCGTCGTCTTCTTCGCTATGATTTTTATTTCGATCGTTTTGGTGGTGAATTGGGGATGTTTCGAAATGCTAGGTTTGTGAGTTGTTTTGGCCGATCGGTTTCGAATTTGAGCAATTCGGAGGCGTTTAATCGTTGAGAAGATATCAGGCAAGGGATTTATATGCTTAAATTACGTGTTGGGGGTATTGGGAGTGATATTCGACAAGGATTCTATGTGCGTACTTATTATTTTTGCAATTCCAGTGCGTAGTCGTTTATGGCTTCCTTGTCGGGTAGGAAATCGTGTAATTCTTTTTCCCCTCGAAAATCCATCCAGGGTTCGCTATCAATTTCTTGCTTTGATTAGAGGAATCAGTGCCCCATTATGCGTGTATGTATAAAATATGTGGTCGGAGTAGTAAAGGCTTATCAGTGTGTGTGTGTCTATGCTTACAGAATATTAAATTTTGGTCATATCATTAGTTTATATCTTAACCCACTGTTTGAAGATTAAGTCATGGCAAGTAATTGAGTTACCAGAAACGAGGCATATATATATATGTGTGTGCGTGTGTAATGATGAAATTCAGTGTGTAATATGTTCTTCCAATTGCTACTGTATTACTTGAGTAGCTTATTTCTTGATCCCTTATTCTGGTGTGGTGAATATAGAGAATTAAGATTATTATTAGTATCTCTACCTTGCAATTTAATAAATGGGACTACACTGTTGGTATATTGTGTAGAATATGATGATTTACTTGTTCTATCATTTTATCTAATTATAACCAAATGTATTGGCATGTTATGGAATCGGTGGGATTGCCCTCGTGGTGAGATTATGATGCGTGATTATTATTGATCGGGCAGCCTTCATGGGTGTTGTTGAGTCCCGTTGGTGGATTATTGGCTGTGATGCCTGTTGGCCCTTCGGGGTGGATGATTTTGGGCTGTGATGCCTGTGGTCCCTGCGGGGATGGTGTATGTTACCCTGTAACGGGTTGGAGTTGATGATATCCTCACCCGTGGGTTCATACCGCCCGGGTTTTTAGGTGCCGGCTAGGCATATTCATTGCATTGGCATATAGGTTAGATAGGTGTATGTTAGGCCATGCATCACGTGCATAAATTGTATGATTGTGGTTGAAGCACCGGTATGGGACGGTGTGATGTTTATTTGCTTTTATTTTTATTCTGCTCTATTATTCATGCTTTTATTATTATTATTATTATTATTATTATTATTATTATTATTATTATTATTATTATTATTATTATTATTATTATTATTTTATTATTATTATATTTTTATTATATACTCTTGTTGCTCTGTTATCCTTTACTCCCCAACACGTAGCCTTGCTCAGTACGTTGTACTGACTCCCTTTGCTTTTGTTTGTTTTATAGATCCTGCTGGAGGCGCTGGAGCATGATTGGGTTTGGGGTTGAGAGATCACATAGATAGGACCTGCCTATTCATTTTATCTTATGTATTTATGTGTTACTCTATTGTTTTGATATTATGATTTGTCATTGGAATATTGACTAGTTGAGGCCTGTGAGCCTAGGATTTTTATTCAGCCGGCCGGTGGCCTTATGTGATTTACTGCTTTGGGCTGGTAGCCCTGTTGAGATTGACACGCTGTCTATGCTGTTGTGAGAGGCTTGTAGCCTGATACTCTGACATGGGTTGCTTTATTCAGTTATTATTGAGGGATTATATTCGTGCCTATGTGTTTTATTTTATTTTAGATTCCACATGAAATTGGATTATCAAGATATTCACTTTAGGTTTTCTCCGCCTTGTACTAGCTGTTTTAAATTAGCTGGCCACTAGTTTAGGATAGTTAGTACGGCGGTAACGCTTGCGAAAATCAGGTTTGAATTTTCGGGGCGTTACATGACCTCTATGCATTCTTTTAGTTTATTTTTTAATTTGTATGTCTTGTACCTCTAACATGTAGGTTGTGATTTGAGGACTTGACCACTAGGCCAAATCCTACATTCTTACTATCAAAAGAAGTTGGAAAAAAAAACAAAGTTAAATTTAAAACCAAAGCAAATAAAAATAAAATACGTGAGTATGTAACCGGCTAATCTACCCTTCTCAGTTTGCTTTTTGGGTTGACCCCGAAAATATGAAAACTCGAAACGAAAAATAAATTCGAAAAATTTAAAATTTATCCAAACAGATAGTAAAATGCAGAAAAGGAAAACTCAAAATCTAAACAACCTAAAGAAGTTTAAAAAAAATCCACAATATATCTCAATCGATCCTAAAAAATAAAGTCTATTATCACTTTTATTTCATTTAAATAATTGCCATTGAATAAAATTTGCAAAAGTATACCAGGAATATCAGCACATAAGTAAAAATAAAGAAAACTATATGAGAATATAATATTAGTATATCTAATTTAATTATTGTGTTAAGGAATTACAAAATAATCGGAAAAATTATGTTATGGGGTTATCGTGTTCGGGTTCAACATATGAGCTTGTTGCAAGTCGCATGTGAATTATGAATGTGTAATTGGAATAACAACTCTATTACTCCCGTAATTATTTTTAATTATCAATTTTGTCATTTTTTTTAAAATTATTAAATCATCCTCCAAATATTAGAATTTAACCAATTTCATCATTTGATTCCCTTAAGTATTCTTATTAACTAATTTAAGACTTTATCTTTCTTAATAATTAATTTAATCCGTTAACTTTGTTAATAAAAATTTCAATTTGTAGTGTAAATTTATTAGCGGGGCGTGGGCGGATGGTACAAAGGACAATAGGACATGCATAAGCATAATACTATTGGTTAAATTATCAGACGTCGGACCCGGAAAATAATAAAGCCACAAGGACGAATATATTTTACTACTCTACTGCTACCTCTACAATCTACATCTTTCTACTATTATTCATTTATGTGCTGTTTCCATGGCCTTTTTCTATATATACTATTTCGAGGTAATAACTAAAATTGGCCACCAGAAGGAGTCATTTCCACTTTTGGGCCACGATATTTTGATTTAGGGAAATAGGCCATTAGAAGGATTTTGGGCCTGAATTTAGGCCATTTGGCTGTAATTCGGGCCGTGATGACCTAAAAATGAAAATAACTCCTTCTGGTGGCCTATTTGAGTTTTTTTTTGAATTATTTTTTTTATGTAATTAAAATAAATAATACTCATTCCGTG
Source organism: Hygrophila difformis (assembly GCA_030278955.1). Lineage (NCBI taxonomy): Eukaryota > Viridiplantae > Streptophyta > Magnoliopsida > Lamiales > Acanthaceae > Hygrophila > Hygrophila difformis. The sequence continues at coordinate 41,405,242 of JAOANR010000015.1, forward strand.
ACATTATTTATGTCATACTTTCTTTTTTTCTTGTTCCAACATTTTTTTATTTCATTCCATTTAAAAAATAATTAAATATTTATTGCCAAACATGCCCATGTCCGAAAAATTCATTGCATTTAATACTAATTATTCTTACATAAAATACCAGTCCGAAAATTTTGGGATACTTATAATAAAACGTGTTTATTTTTACTTTATAATTTATTTGAATATGTATTGGTTTTATTTATTTTATAATATATTTGAATTAATATTTATTTTATTTCTTATATTACTCCATCCGTTCTATTAATAGTGTTAAAAAAGGTAACTTAAAATTTTTATAATGTGATTGTAATGAGTTTCAATTTTTTTTTTAGGAGCTATTGGAGGCCTGGAACGGGTGGTGGGAGCCCAAGCCACACAATTATAAATGGAACAAAGGGGAATGATAGGGGGCCGGGTGGGGATTCGAACCCCAACTTATAGGTTGGGAATTGGAGGATTTACCACTGGAGTAAGTCCCGAACCTCACAATTTTAATTAATTTATTTATTTGTGATTTATTGATATGTGGTTGTAGGGTGGGTTGAAATTATTAATGGTAGTGGATAATTTGAAAGTTTAATATATTTATTTATTAATGTGAGGTGATGGGTATGTTTGAAGATTAATATTTAATTATTTTCCAAAATAAAAATGAAATAAAAAAATTGGAACAAGAAAAAAAAAGTATGACATAAATAATGACACAGAATGAGTATTATCTAATTTTAATTACATAAAATAAAAAAATAGTTGAAAAAACTAAATAGGCCACCAAAAGTAGTTATTTCCACATTTAGGCCATTGCAGCCCAAATTCAAGTCCAATGGCCTAAATTCAGGCCCAAAATCCTTTTAATGACCTATTTTCCTAAATCAATATATCATGGTCCAAAAGTGGAAATGACTCCTTTTAGTGGCATATTTTAATTATTACCTCTACTATTTTTTATTTTTGTTTCAAATTAAAGAATGTATTTTTTTTATAGAAATATTCCTAAACAGATAAATGCATAAATCACAAGCTTTTATTTTTATACGCTATAATCTTTTCATTTATTTGAAACAGAACATCAAATTATTATAAAAAATGAATTTTAATTTTAAAAAATTAAAAATATGAAGTCACATATACTTTATTTGGGATTACTATTAGTGCCTTCGGTGATGGGATTCCTTATTTCGGATGTTTCTTCATGAATGAAAAAAAATATTCCCCCCATCCCATTCCAATTCCAATTGTTTCATTTTGGACTTTTTACATTGTTCATTATTCATGTTAGAACTAAATTTTTGTTGCTGTTATATAAGCAAAAAATATACTACCTCCGTTTTTTTGATAGTGCAACAAAGCACTATTTGCTACTATTTATTGTTCGACTTTGATTCTAATTTTTATCATAGTTATACAAGGAAAAACATAGTCAAGTGAGATCTTGTTGGATTCGTCTCGTCATGTAGTTTTTAAATATCAAACTTTTAAATTTTTTACTTATACCGAACTTAAGTTATTAATGATTTAAAATATGCATTGGACTGCGTGCATTGGGTGAATGTTGCACTTTCACGGAAACGAAGGAAGTAGTTAAGTATGATCTTGTTAAATTCGTATTTTCACATAGTTTCAGAATATATATTTTTCTTATAATTTTTATTTTTCTATGTTTTAAGATATTAACTGTTAAATGTATGCGTTGGACTGCATGTTCAAAAATTTTAGACATTTTAAATGGGACGGAGGAAGTACTATATATACATATACGTAATATTTTGTAATTTTTATATGTTTAAATTGTGTTTCAAAAACTTAGCATACATTTACTTAATAAGATAAGGCCATGAAAAGGAGGTCTTTTCATATTTGGGCCACTGATTTAGGGAAATAGATCATTAGAAGGATTTTGGGCCCAAATTTATGCCATTTGGTCTGAATTCGGGCCGCGATGAACTAAAAGTGAAAATGACTCCTACTGGTGGTTTATTTTAGTTTTTTTTCAATTCTTTTTCTATTTTATATAATTAAAATAAATAATACTCGTTCCGTGCCATTATTTACGTCATACTTTCTTTTTTTTCTTGTTCCAATATTTTTATTTTATTTTCATTTTAAAAAAAATAATTAAATATTAATCGTCAAACATACCTATCACATCACATTAATAAATATATATATATATATATATTAAATTTTTAAATCCACTACCATTAATAGTTCCAATCCAACCTACAATCACATATCAGTAAATCACGCATAAATAAAAAAATTAAAATTGTAAACTCATTACAATCACATTATATAAATTCTTAATTTGCAATTTTTTTAACGCTAATATATCCCTGCATTTAATACTAATTATCCCTATATAAAGTACCATATCCAAAAATTTTGGGATACTAAAACATTTTTTTACTTTATAATTTATTTGAATTTGTATTTGTTTTACTTATTTTATAATATATTTGATTAATATTTATTGAATTTTTATGTTACTTAAATTAGTATTAAATGCAGGGATATATTAGTGTTAAAAAATTGCAAATTAAGAATTTATATAATGTGACTGTAATGAGTTTACAATTTTTGTAACGCCCCAAAAATTTAAAACCAAATTTCTGTGACGTCACTGCCGTGTTACCTCTCTTAAACTGTTGGCCAATCAATTTAAGATCAATAACACGTAGCCAAGTAAACAGGAAGCCAATGAATCATAATACAAATCCAGAAAGGAAACCTCACATCATAACAGAAATCCGGCTTACAAGCCTTATTCATGCGACTTACCAGTCGACATAACAGTCTCATCTCAACCTGTCAGAGATATTAAGTACACACAAGACAGAACATAATGTACCGATCGGTACCACAAGCAGTACGAGACAAGGTAATAGAGTCATAGCATATTATTCAAGACAAGCACATAAGTCCACAACATGCTAATGCATCCCTAGATAGATCACTCATCCCCAAACCCCACATCGTGCTCAGGCTCTGCGTCCTCCCCCGGGAATATCTATACATAAAAACATAGCAAGGGTCAGTACAAGGTACTGAGCAAGAATAGAAGAATCGGCATAAGGGGAAACAAGAATTAACTTGATTCCCTAGAAGTATATTTATACATATATGTGGAGATATATTCCGTTTTAAAACATTTGTTAGGCATAACATAAAAATTGAACAATGCGAATAAGTAAACATCACACCGTCCCATACCGGTGCTTCAACCACTGCAAATAAGATGAATGATGGATGATGAGATGAAATGTTATGACCTAGGATGTCTATCTACCCTAAATGCAACACATAAGCATGTCTAGCGCGCACCTAGGTACCATGGTCGGTATTCCCTCCCATATAAGGGTCCACACCCCTTAATGGTCGAGAGACATACCCACAGTGCCCCCGCCGCGGACACTAACAGCTGAAATCGTGGCTTACGGCAAGCGGGTCAGGCTAAGGGTCATGAGCCCTTTCTAGCCAAATACAGACTAGGATATAAATCCTTTTCAGTCTCAACATATCATCACAGATATTCACATATCATCACAGATATTCACATATCATCACAGATATTCACATATCATCACAGATATTCAGATTCAATTCAATCACTCATCTCGAGTGAAGTATTTTCTTTAAAATAAATAGCTTTAAAATCAGACTAGGATATAAATCCTTTTCAGTCTCAATATATCATCACAATTATTCACATTCAATTCAATCACTCATCTCGAGTGAAGTATTTTCTTTAAAATAAATAGCTTTAAAATAGTCAGGGCTCTTTGAAATATACTACTAGTTTATAAATGATAACTTTAAAAATAATAATACTTGAAAATAATAGTTTTTAAAAAGAATAATCCGGGCTCTTTAAAATAGTAGTTTTAAAATATTCCGGGGTGTGCCAAGTCCCACATTTCGGCACCAACACATAATCAGATTCCACACATGTCAATACGTAAATTACGTGTCATGACAAAATAAACAACTCATCGCGAGTTAAGTGTCAAGGGTGTGCCAAGCCCCACATATCGGCACTAACACTCACATCAACATAGAAGCGAAACAAGACTCGATCTCAACTAAGGCATAGTAGATCACCGCTAATCGCAACTAAGTTCAAAGATTGTGAGCATAATGATGGTTATGGCATGCTAGAAGCATAAGAAGAACTAAGGAAACACGAAGGACGAAGAACCGGAAAACGAGCGAACGAACCGCGCGGGCAGGGGGGGGTGGCGCGCACCCGGCGCGGTTTTTACACAAAAACCGCGCCAACCCCGCGCGGGACTCGTTCGTCGTGACGTTCGATCGCGCGCTGCTCGCGCGCTGTTTGGCTAAAGGGCGCCCCAACTGCGCGCCGACACAACAGAAACGATGGAAATGGCGGTTTCCGGCCATTCCACCGATTATGCCCCCATTTAGGCCTATCTCTACCCTTGCCTGGTATGTAGATGAGTCCCCAAGCTCCTCTTCTCAACCTGCAAGCTTCCAATCTACAATTCCAAGCCTATATTACAAGAATCCAATCCAAACATCAAAAATCAACTCCAAGAACATGATTTCTTCATCATGAACCCATTGGAAGCTCAAAAACTGAAATTACTCAACCAAAAGCATTACCTTAACTTCCAAAACTGATTTGCAACTCCCAAGCAAGGATTTAACACAAATTCCAAGCCGATCTACAAGAATTTCAACCAAAATCATTCAATCCCGTCACTTGTTTTGCCCTCTTCACAAACCACCTCAAAACTCTTCAAAATCATGAATTACTATGATGAAATTACTTACCAAAGGTAGTATAATAAAACCCCCAACTGATTTGGGCATAAAATCAAGGTTTTGGGAGGATTTGGCACCAACCCTAGCCTTCCCAAAAATGGTGACGGGAATGAGGGAAGAGAGGGGAAGAGAGGGGAAGAGAAGATGAGGAAATGGGTTTCCAACACCCAAAATCTGATTTTTAAGGGTAAGATGGATCCGGGTCGGGTCGGAATGTGGGTTAAAAGGTTTACACTACTTGTCTTGACCACATTGCACCCATTTGAGCACTTGACTCTTACTATCTTGTGAGTTGAACTCACTTATTTCCCCCACTTAAATCTTCATTTCCTACAAAATAATCCACATACTAAGTCTTTTGTTAATTAACCATAATTAAATTAATTAATTATGAGTTAATTAAATCGGGGTGTTACAATCTCTCCCCCTTAGGATCATTCGTCCTCGAATGAAACATTATGGATTAAGGTCATTACTTCACTGGATTGGAGTCAAATCCAATTCAGGATAACGCCCAGCCATGCTTTCCTCTGTCTCCCAAGTGGCATCCTCTACGCCATGTCTCGACCAAAGTACTTTCACCATTTTGATCACCTTCTTGCGAAGTACCTTTTCTTTAGGGTCGAGAATCGCCACGGGGTATTCTTCGTATTCTAGGTTGTCATCCAACTCCACCTCCTCCGGTTGTATAACCTTGTTAGGATCCGATATAAACTTCCTCAACTGAGAGACGTGGAAAATGTTGTGCACCTTTCCCACCTCAGTTGGCAATTCTAACCGGTAAGCGACCTTCCCAATCTTCTTAGTGATCTCATAGGGGCCTATAAATCTGGGACTCAGTTTCCCTTTCTTCCCAAATCGTCTCACGCCCCTCATGGGTGACACTCTCAAAAGTACCCAATCTCCAACCTCGAATTCAATGTCTCTCCTGGACAAATCAGCATAACTCTTTTGACGATTCTGAGCTTCCTTCATTCTGTCTCTGACCACTCTCACCACTTCAGTGGTCTGTTCAATGAGTTCAGGACCCATCACCACTCGCTCTGAAGGATCACTCCAACACAAGGGTGTCCTGCACTTTCTTCCGTATAAGGCCTCGAAAGGCGCCATACGAATACTCGCGTGATAACTATTGTTGTAGGAGAACTCCACCAAAGGTAGATGTTCCTCCCACGATCCTTGAAAATCCATCACACACGCCCTCAACATATCCTCCAAGGTTCTAATGGTCCTTTCGGTCTGTCCATCAGTCTGAGGGTGCCACGCAGTACTCATACTGATCTGTGTCCCAAAGGCTGTTTGCAATTCCTTCCAGAACCTTGACAGGAATCTGGAATCTCTGTCGGAAATGATTTCTCGAGGAATACCAAAACGTCTAACCACATGTTGGATGTAAGCGCCAGTCAACTGTTGCATGCTCCAGTTCAATCTCATTGGTATAAACACAGCACTCTTTGTTAGTCGGTCCACAACTACCCAAATAGTATCAAAACTGCTCCGTGTCCTGGGTAGCCCGGTGACAAAGTCCATAGCAATGGATTCCCATTTCCAAGTAGGAACATCCAAAGGTTGTAATAAGCCTGAAGGTCTCATGTGCTCGGCTTTCACCTTCTGGCAAGTGGAACACCTAGACACAAATTCTGCCACTTCCTTCTTCATGCCTTTCCACCAATAGTTTTGCCTCAAATCCTTGTACATCTTTACTGCTCCCGGATGTACGGAGTAAGGTGTGCAATGTGCTTCCTCCATAATTTTTCCTTTCAGCGCCTGATCTTTCGGAGGCACACACCAACGGTCCCCAAACTTGATCATATCCTTGCTATCAATCACAAAGCCTTCCGCTTTACCCTTACGAATCTGAGCTTTCAAATGCATCATCTCTTGACTTACAGCTTGACTTAGTCTGAGTTCCTCGAGTAATGATGGCACCACTGTCATAGCATTCAACCTCGCTATCGTGTCGTAAGGAAGAACCACAACACCTTCCTTGTCTAACTCTTGCCTCAACTTCCAAGGGAGAGTAATTGAATTCAGTACATGTCCTTTACTACTTAGTGCATCCGCCACCCGGTTGGCTTTCCCTTCTATGTACTGGATACTCGTGTCGTAGTCCTGCAAAAACTCTAACCACCTTCTTTGCCTACCGCTCATCTTATCTGCAGTGTAGAGACATTTAAGGTTCTTATGATCCGAATAGATTTGACACTTGGCTCCGTAAAGATAATGCCTCCAAATTTTTAATGCATGCACGACCGCTGCCATCTCCAGGTCGTGAGTCGGGTAATTCAGTTCGTGAGGCTTCAATTGCCTAGATGCATATGCAATCACCTTGCCATACTGCATAAGCACACACCCAAGTTCCCGATAAGATGCATCTGTGTATACCTCATATTCCCCCGATTCATCAGGTAACACTAAGGCAGGAGCCTCTGTCACCTTCTTCTTCGGTAAAGGAAATCCTTGGTATCCCGCAGTCTAATCTGGCTCGGTACTTAGACAGCCAATCCATTCCCAAAATCACGTCAAAATCGGCCAAATCTAGCACCACTAGATTCGCTCTGAACTCTCGCTCTTTGATGATTATCTGTGCATCGGGTTTAATCCACTGGCTCCGCATGAGGTCTCCCGAAGGTAGCTAACAGGGAGTTGATAAGCCTCCAGTGGTCCCATATCATTATTAGTTACGAATTCCGATGATATAAACGAGCATGATGCACCAGAATCATATAAGGCATAAGCAGGCACATTATCAACTAGTATAGTACCTACGCATTTAATAACATAAGGCACTACCTGGGGCACTTGTTACAGATGGTTAAGTCGATCAAGATTGAAATTGAACAATGGGCAACTTACCAGTCATGACATCATCTCGCCCATCTAGCTCAGCCCGCTCAATCACATTGAGACGGCCCCCACGGTCCCCCTGTGGTCCACGACCTCTGTCTGCACCTCGTCCACGCGACGCATTCCCACCAGACGCATCTGAAGTAGATCCTCCTACTCGACCCACCAACTGTGGGCACTGTGACCTCAAATGTCCTTGCTGTCCGCAATTCCAGCAGTGGGGTCCGTTTCTATACGGTGGCTGTGCATAAGTCCGAGGCCTAGAGGTCTCTCCACCGCTTCTCGGCCTCGCCTGCCTATGATGGGTCTAATCGGCCCCCCTGACTCCCTGCGACGAGCGGCCCTCACGCGCTGCATATAAGCACGAGCTCTTTCAATGCATAAAGCCTGATCATATGCTGAAGCTAAGCAGGCGTGTTGGTTGCTAAACCCAGTCCGGATCTCAGCCTTCAATCCATCCACAAACTTCGAAACCTTATCTTCTTCATTAGCAACTAGCATTGGTACGTATGACATGAGTTCCACAAAACGACCATAGTATTCAGACACTGTCATATTTCCTGCTTGCTCCAGGTTGAGAAATTCCCTCTTTTTAACATTCACCATCTGTGTAGTGAAAAAGTGGGATCTCAAAGCATGACAGAAAACTTCCCATGAGAAGTTGGGTCTCGCCATAAGCTCACTCTTACGCGACCTCCACCAATGGAGAGCTGGTCCAGTAAGATACTGCTGTCCCACCCTGACCTTCCAATTCTCTGGGCAGTCTATATTCTCGAAGATCTCCTCCATATGATAAATCCAAACAGTCAGAGCAACCGGGTCTACTCCTCCACTAAAGACCGGCGGTTGATAATGCCTTGCTAGATGCACGTAATCCACGGGTCTGGGTGGTGGTTGTGCAGGTTGATTCGCCTGCCCCTGATACATCCCATACATAGCACTAAACATATATTGCATAAACTGAGGGTCAATGGGCATCTGTACAGGTGGCGGCGGTGGTGGAGGCACTGGTTCGTCCTCATAGTTCCAGTCATCCTCCACCCCTACAGGTTCCTCAATTGGAACACCTTCCACGTGATCATTGCCAAATCCACCATTCTCATGGTACTGTCCATGACCCCCAAAAGCTGGCCCCGGATTCCTACGAGGCCTTCCCCTCCTCCTGGGCTCTCCATCCCGGCGCGGCGGCATCCTATGTTCGTAACGTAACGAGATATTCAGTAACACTCGGTAAATAAGAATAATTCTTTACCGAACATCGATTATTAAGTATAGATCTCCCGGAATATCCCCAAGGATTGATCCTGGTTTGATTCACAAACCACAATCCACCCCTATAGGGCACGCAGATAACCAAAAACAATGCAATCTACAAGAATATAAGCAGAGTTAGATGCAATTCCTACACTATATGCTTTCCCCCACACATCTCACCACATGCTTGTGTTAGAATTCTAAGCACATACGAGCAAACCTGGCTCTGATACCAAATGTAACGCCCCAAAAATTTAAAACCAAATTTCTGTGACGTCACTGCCGTGTTACCTCTCTTAAACTGTTGGCCAATCAATTTAAGATCAATAACACGTAGCCAAGTAAACAGGAAGCCAATGAATCATAATACAAATCCAGAAAGGAAACCTCACATCATAACAGAAATCCGGCTTACAAGCCTTATTCATGCGACTTACCAGTCGACATAACAGTCTCATCTCAACCTGTCAGAGATATTAAGTACACACAAGACAGAACATAATGTACCGATCGGTACCACAAGCAGTACGAGACAAGGTAATAGAGTCATAGCATATTATTCAAGACAAGCACATAAGTCCACAACATGCTAATGCATCCCTAGATAGATCACTCATCCCCAAACCCCACATCGTGCTCAGGCTCTGCGTCCTCCCCCGGGAATATCTATACATAAAAACATAGCAAGGGTCAGTACAAGGTACTGAGCAAGAATAGAAGAATCGGCATAAGGGGAAACAAGAATTAACTTGATTCCCTAGAAGTATATTTATACATATATGTGGAGATATATTCCGTTTTAAAACATTTGTTAGGCATAACATAAAAATTGAACAATGCGAATAAGTAAACATCACACCGTCCCATACCGGTGCTTCAACCACTGCAAATAAGATGAATGATGGATGATGAGATGAAATGTTATGACCTAGGATGTCTATCTACCCTAAATGCAACACATAAGCATGTCTAGCGCGCACCTAGGTACCATGGTCGGTATTCCCTCCCATATAAGGGTCCACACCCCTTAATGGTCGAGAGACATACCCACAGTGCCCCCGCCGCGGACACTAACAGCTGAAATCGTGGCTTACGGCAAGCGGGTCAGGCTAAGGGTCATGAGCCCTTTCTAGCCAAATACAGACTAGGATATAAATCCTTTTCAGTCTCAACATATCATCACAGATATTCACATATCATCACAGATATTCACATATCATCACAGATATTCACATATCATCACAGATATTCAGATTCAATTCAATCACTCATCTCGAGTGAAGTATTTTCTTTAAAATAAATAGCTTTAAAATCAGACTAGGATATAAATCCTTTTCAGTCTCAATATATCATCACAATTATTCACATTCAATTCAATCACTCATCTCGAGTGAAGTATTTTCTTTAAAATAAATAGCTTTAAAATAGTCAGGGCTCTTTGAAATATACTACTAGTTTATAAATGATAACTTTAAAAATAATAATACTTGAAAATAATAGTTTTTAAAAAGAATAATCCGGGCTCTTTAAAATAGTAGTTTTAAAATATTCCGGGGTGTGCCAAGTCCCACATTTCGGCACCAACACATAATCAGATTCCACACATGTCAATACGTAAATTACGTGTCATGACAAAATAAACAACTCATCGCGAGTTAAGTGTCAAGGGTGTGCCAAGCCCCACATATCGGCACTAACACTCACATCAACATAGAAGCGAAACAAGACTCGATCTCAACTAAGGCATAGTAGATCACCGCTAATCGCAACTAAGTTCAAAGATTGTGAGCATAATGATGGTTATGGCATGCTAGAAGCATAAGAAGAACTAAGGAAACACGAAGGACGAAGAACCGGAAAACGAGCGAACGAACCGCGCGGGCAGGGGGGGTGGCGCGCACCCGGCGCGGTTTTTACACAAAAACCGCGCCAACCCCGCGCGGGACTCGTTCGTCGTGACGTTCGATCGCGCGCTGCTCGCGCGCTGTTTGGCTAAAGGGCGCCCCAACTGCGCGCCGACACAACAGAAACGATGGAAATGGCGGTTTCCGGCCATTCCACCGATTATGCCCCCATTTAGGCCTATCTCTACCCTTGCCTGGTATGTAGATGAGTCCCCAAGCTCCTCTTCTCAACCTGCAAGCTTCCAATCTACAATTCCAAGCCTATATTACAAGAATCCAATCCAAACATCAAAAATCAACTCCAAGAACATGATTTCTTCATCATGAACCCATTGGAAGCTCAAAAACTGAAATTACTCAACCAAAAGCATTACCTTAACTTCCAAAACTGATTTGCAACTCCCAAGCAAGGATTTAACACAAATTCCAAGCCGATCTACAAGAATTTCAACCAAAATCATTCAATCCCGTCACTTGTTTTGCCCTCTTCACAAACCACCTCAAAACTCTTCAAAATCATGAATTACTATGAGGAAATTACTTACCAAAGGTAGTATAATAAAACCCCCAACTGATTTGGGCATAAAATCAAGGTTTTGGGAGGATTTGGCACCAACCCTAGCCTTCCCAAAAATGGTGACGGGAATGAGGGAAGAGAGGGGAAGAGAAGATGAGGAAATGGGTTTCCAACACCCAAAATCTGATTTTTAAGGGTAAGATGGATCCGGGTCGGGTCGGAATGTGGGTTAAAAGGTTTACACTACTTGTCTTGACCACATTGCACCCATTTGAGCACTTGACTCTTACTATCTTGTGAGTTGAACTCACTTATTTCCCCCACTTAAATCTTCATTTCCTACAAAATAATCCACATACTAAGTCTTTTGTTAATTAACCATAATTAAATTAATTAATTATGAGTTAATTAAATCGGGGTGTTACAATTTTAATTTATTTATTTCTGTGTGATTTACTAATATGTGGTTGTAGGTTGGATTGGAATTATTAATTGTAGTGTGTTTGAAAGTTTAATATATATTTTTTAAGTGATGTGATGGGTAGGTTTAACGATTAATATTTAATTATTTTTTAAAAATCAAAATGAAATAAAAATATTGAAACAAGAAAAAAAGAAATTAGAACATAAATAATGGCATGGAATGAGTATTATTTATTTTAATTACATAAAATAAAAAAATAATTGAAAAAAATTAAAATGAGCCACCAGAAGGTGTTATTTTCACTTTTGAGCCATCACGACCCAAATTCCGACCTAATGGTCTAAATTCGGATCCGAAATCCTTTTAATAGTTTATTTCCCTAAATCAAAATATAATGACCCTAAAATGGAAAGACCTCTTTTTCGTGACCTATTTTAGTTATTATCTCGTTACTTAATTAATTATTTAGTCTATTTGAGTTTTGTATTTTATTATTTATTTTTAAGGTTAACTATTACTCCGATTATGTTTGGTTGTATACTTAGGATGTTTTGAAGCCATGTTTTTATTTCTCTTTAGGAAATTTTTGTTAATATTTTATTTAAAAATAACATGCATGTGACTTCAATATAAAAATACCAACATTAGAATGGTTTAAAATACAGCTAATCATGACATGTTTTTCCAATGTAACATTATTACTTTAATCATTTAATTTTATTTCATACAAAATTATTTAGGAGTGGAAAGATTATGATTTTGTCCATCATATATTAAATTTTCGAGCCTCTGATTAGAAATTGGTATGTTAAAAATAATTAAAAATGGTGATTTTTGGTAAAAGGAAAAGGGCTGACTGAGAATAAAATTTCGTTACGCCGTACCATGGTTTCCTACCTAAGTGCGCTAGCCAATTAATGTGTGCCATATTATACAATAATAAACTATTGACAAAGTTAGGTAAGGTGGAGGGCTAATGGAAAATGTGAAATATTTCTTTTCAATTGACCCGATTAGTTTTGACTAAGAAAAAAAAACTAAAGTAATTTGTTTTAGAATTTTATTTATTTATTTTTATTATAATGGAAGAAACACATTGTTTGACCTAGGGGTGTAAACGAGCCGAGCCGAGCCCGAATAGTGGTAAGCTCGGCTTGAGCTCATAAGAATTCGAGCCGAGCTTTGACCGAGCCGAGCGTTGACCGAGCTATTTCGAGCCGAGCATTGACCGAGCTTTGACCGAGTCGAGCCGAGCTCGAACTAGTATCATTTTCATTCTCACATAATTTATAAAAGAAATTGTATTTAATATATTGTATATATTTAATTATATTTATTTTAATCTACATATTTAAATAATTTTAAAATATATATTAATTGATAATATATTTTTAATTTAAAAATTAAAAGATATAAACAGTAATAATACTATACTTTTAATATTTTATATAATTTTTATATTTAATAATAAATAAATATATATATAAAAATAAATCGAGCCTATTATCGAGCTTTCGAGCCGAATAGTGGTTGGCTCGGCTTGAGATCATGTGTGTTACGAGTCGAGCTCGAGCTCGAACCGAGCCATTTCGAGTCGAGCTTGAACCGAATTTTGACCGAGCCGAGCTCGAACAATTCACGAGCCTATCAGTCTCATTTACACCCTAGTTTGACCATTGGAGTATATTATTATTTTGAATAGACAATTAAAGTGAATTGGCAAGGGATAGCTACAATTCAAAGGCAAGTGAAATGAAAGATGTGGATTGAGGTTTGACATGGAGTAGTAGTGGTTAAATCCTTTGGACTCTCAATCCAATCCAATCCAATACAATACAATACAATGGTTGGAGTTTGTTTAATTTGATGTAAATAAGAAATGATAACCTGAGTAAGTGAGGTGGCAATCCTATAGTAGCAGTAGGTTTTTTTTTTTTTTTTTTTTTTTTTCCGGATAGTAGTAGTTTTTTTTGGCAAAGGGATATAGTAGTAGTTGAATATGAAGAACAAGAGCACTAGTCTGACGAAGAAAGAAATTAGTACTAAGACCATCTTCAATGGTCCCCTAAAATTCAAAATGGGGTGGCATTTTTTCTCCAACAATACCCTAAAACCAAACATATTTTAAGTTTTTTGAGTTTTATGAATAGTAAATACTCAAATTTGAGTATTTACTATTCATAAACCTATATCACTTTTTGCAATTAAATTAATTGCAATTTCATCCCTCCAATTGTTACAAATTGAATATTGATCTAATTTTGTATTATGCTTGATAATTTTATACTTCATATAATTTTTTTTATTAATTTTTTTATATTTAATTAGATTATAAATTTTAAGGTTTCTTTATAAAATAAATTTTAAATATAAAGATAACTAAAATTTTAAAGTTTTGGTACAATCTTAGCAATCATTAAAAAAATTAGATTAGCATATGAAAATATAATTAAACATAACACATCTCAAATACTTAAAAAAATATACAATATTAAACAACTAAATAACTACGCAAACGGAAAATTAAGTTAATAGTCATCTAAATCAACATCGGATCCTCCAACATTATTGAAATACGTAGATGAATTTGTATTGAATTTATGTGGGGTTAATGTATAATTTATAAGAAATGAAGGGTATGACTGAAAAGATAAATAAGTTTGTATGAAAAGAATATATAGAGAATATTCTTTTAAGTTTGAGTTTAGTATAAATGGTTGGAGATGAATTACTGTTTGATGTGATTTACTGTAAAATGGATTTGAGTTTAGTGTTGGCTATTGGAGATGCCCTAAGAAACATTATAGGGAGTAAAGGAAGGGAAATGATCCAATCCGCTACTACTACTACTACTTTGCAGGGACAGCACAGCAGGTGTGGCTTGTACTCTCTATCTACTAATCCAGCGCAGCGGCCCATTTACAATTGCAATGGACTCACAACAAAATAAACAGGCCCAATATTATTATAGGTATAGAACTACTACTCACTACTCACTACTCACTACTATGTTCAACAACTCCAATTCATCTGATCATCTTCCTTGTAACAACAATTTCAGTGGTACCATCTTTGCTGATCGATCCCCTTTTATTTATGCTTTATTAGCCTTTACTCTTTTTGCTATGTCAGTTTCTCTGATCTTAGCTTCGAACCTAATTTCTTATTCATGTTGCATATAATTTCCTAATGAGTGGATATATGTAGAATATTGATCACTAGTGTTAAAGGTATAATCTTTTGGGGACTTTGGTGGATTTATATGTTTAATTTTTCTGTGATGAGAATACTATAGCAAAAGCTAATTTTAGGGAATGAATGAGGATAGATATTTATAAAGATGAGCATTATTGAAGCATATTACCATAATTGAATCAATATCAAATCTTTTTTGTATCTTTTACCGGGCCATTTTACATGAACAGGTACAATCCCAGAAGTTAGTCCTATGAAGCGCAATCTAAAGTTTCTCAACTTGGGATCCAACAGCTTGATGGGTTCCATTCCTTCATCCATTTTCAACACGTCGACAATGGAAACTCTTGTCGCTAGAAACAGCAGCCTGTAGGGAAGCTTGCCTCCGGACATGTGCATCAATGGACTTCAACAGAGCTTGATATATCCTCCAACATGATAAATGGTGAAATACTCTCAACTTTGCCTCATTGCTCACAACTTGAAGAGCTCTATTTGCAATCTAATAATCTTTCTGGAGAGTTGCCAACCTGAATTGGAAATCTTACGGAACTTGTGTCCTTGTACACCAGAAAGAACAGTTTAAGTGGTATGCATCAATCATTTGTAAAATTCCAATCATACCTTATTTGGTATGGTACTCATTACTGATCCATTAGGCATTTGTGATAACAAAAATGCATTTTTGCCCCTTTGGAAAAGCCTAAAGGCAAACTCTTTTTAACCCGCTTGGGAATGTAGGCATCTAAAATTTCTTTACACCTCATCTCAGGTCCAATACCTCGAGGAATTTGGCGCACATAGACATGTCGCAGAACAAGTTCTCGGGTCCAATACCTTCTACCATCGGTAATTTATCAAGCTTGTTTCACCTGTATCTTTTCGACAACCATTTGTTTGGAGCAATTCCCCCTGAAATTGGGAACTCAAACCTGTTGGCGTATCTCAATATTAGAAGAAACAATCTAACTGGAGAATTCCCTGCATTCCTAGCCAACCAGAGCAGTTTGGAACACATATATGTTTCAGACAACAAGTTTTCTGGTAACATTCCATGGGATGCATTGCCAAACAGCATAAGTGATCTTGATCTAGCCAGAAATTCTTTCTGGTGTATATGATTGTTTGTTTTGGATATTGCTGATTATAGGTGGCTCTGGTGGATCTATTACTTTGAAAATATACCGAGAGAAGATCTAGGAGTAGTCCTCGGAAACTTTGTATTTTAGATCGGGAAATTAACCGGATTTTCCTAGGAATTTTACTGAGGACTAGTCCTCGGAAATATTTCCGACCATTTCTCCGAGGACTACTTATTTGATAATGAGGTAGCAAGACTGGGTCCAACACGGACAATTTCTAAGGACTATCACTCGGAAATGTGGTCAGAACCCGAGTCCTCGGAGTAGTTCCTCGTTGAGTATATTGCTAGGGAGATTTCATCATGGACTGAAAAGGGAGGACTATTCCTCGGAAACTCTAAATTAGCGAGGACTAGTCCTCGGAAACGTTCGTCGCAAAAAAATGTTTTTTCTTGGTATTGGTATATATGTTATTCCTTTGTTTCGTTGCGTCAACCTTGAGTCTCCAGCATGTGTGGTATAGGGGGATTGATTTACTCAGCATTGTTGATGTTGTTGATTTCACTTCTTTATCCTGAGCTTATATATATTTATTATCGTACAACCAATATGCTTTCAAATAAATTATTAATTTATGGTTGCCAATTGTGGTTTTAAATATTTTTTATATTTTAAGCCTTAGCATTCTATTTAAGATGATTGGAAGTAAGCTTAAATAGAAATTGTGGCGGTAACATCCCACTCGGCCTACTCCTGCTGTTTTTAAAAATGGGGTGTTACACAAATTCCCTCGTCAACTGCGGGCAACTGATATATAGTTCTGGATTCTACAATGGCATACAAGATTTATTCCCTTGTTGGATGGAAAGTCTTGCAGAACTGATCAGAGTCCTTATCCTAAAGTCCAATAGATTCCATGGAAGTGTGCTGCCTTGTTTAAAGGAAAAGACGCCATTATTTCCCAAAGTTGCAGATCTTTGACCGATCAGAGAACAAGTTTTCTGGATCAATTCCGGAGGAATACATGAAGAGCTTTGCAGCCATGAAGAATACAAATATAAACAAAAGTGTAGGAAGAAATTGGTTCCTGACATACAGGGAACCGGTGATACTCGTACTGAAAGGAGCCGAACGACAAACGGCAAGTATATTGGTTCAATTTACAATTATTGATCACTGTCCGAGAACGAGTTTGATGGAAGTATTCCCAAAGTCAATGGGAGATCTAGCATCATCGTTGAAGTACCTAAATTTGTCCCACAATAATAAACTCAGTCATGGATCCATATTCCCCAAGAAAATTTGAAAAAAACTCCAACTCCAACTGCAAGTGAGGGGGAGTTTTTGGATAGATTTGGATGGGGAGGTGGAATATTGGTGATGATGGGATATGGATAATGTGGAGTAATAGCCGGAGTGGGATTATATCATGTCATGTTTTTGTGTGGAAGGCCACTATAGCTCCTGATCAATCTGTATTTCAAACTTCAATCTCGCGTTATTAGTTAATTAATAAAGCCAATGTAAACGCAACCTTAATGCTAATAGTATCTATTAGTACCCTACTAGTATTATTGTTACGCACGCTTCTAAATTCCCAAGGTCGGTCGATAGTATTAATACATACGGTAGTAGTAGTATATATGCTGTCATGATAAATTTTGGCCTGCCCTGCAAAGTGCAAACTTAGTAGTTAGTACTAGTATATAGTATGGGCACTTCAATTCGCACTTGCATTCATATCGATATATTATTATTATTATAGTTGTTGAAATTGTTTATAGCTAGCTAGCTAGTGGTTTGTAGCTACTTTGAATGAACGGAGATGTGATAAACATTTGGTAGGCCCTAGAGACTATAAATTGAAAATGATGAGATGGACGATGTATCATTTTTTTTTGGGTAAGATGCATCATTTTTTTTTTTCGAGAGGGGTAAGGGCATATGGGGCGAGCAAAGTTTTTTTGCTCGCCCCTGCCCTGCGCCACGTCAGCAAAATGCTGACGTGGCACATACTCCTCCAAATTGGAGGAGCACTGCCGGGGGCACACTGTGCCCCGCGGCAGCTTTTGCAGTCTTTTTTATTTTTTTTAATATTTTTTTCTTTTTTGTTTTCACTTTTTTTTTGTTTTTTTGTTTTAAATTTTAAAATACAATAATTTTAAATATAAACAACTAAATAATTCTGTAAAAAAAATTAATTAAAAAGATTTTTCTTATATTTTTTATTTAAATTCTTTACAATAATGATGTGGAAAATATTGAGTTGTTTTATTAGAAATGAAAATGAGATAAAGTTAATTAATGATGTGGAAGAAAGAGAAGATGATGTGGTGGGAAAAAGTAGGAGAGTTTAGGAAAAAAATAGGAGAGTTTTGTTGGAGATGGCCTAAGATGTATCATTTGGAGTATAGTATGTTGTTTCTTAGAAATTAAAGAGAAAAAAAACATTAAAATAATACTCTCTTCGTTCTTTTTTAATTTCTCCGTTTGTACATAATATGTAATTCAATATAAATTTTAAATCTTTAATAATTCAACTTATATATAAAAAATTATAAAAATTTGATATCGTAAAATTACACGATTAGACGAATCCAATATCATCTCAGTTAACTACTCCATCCGTTTTCAAAAAATTGGAATGAACCCATAGTGCATACAGTCCAATGCACATTTTAAATCATTAATAACTCAGGTTTGGTATAAATAAAATTCTAAAAGTTCGATATTTAAAAACTACTCAACGAGATGAATCTAACAAGATCCCACTTGGCTATATTTTAACTTGTATAATTATAATAAAATTTTAAATCAAAGTACGTAAGTGAATAATATAAAAATTTCAAATATTACAATTTATAAAGACGAGGGAGTATATTTTATTTTATAGAAGTATACAAAAAAAATTGAATTAAAATTAATTAATTAAAAAATGGAGGGAGTACTCCAGGAGTAACTATTCAGTGATGTCATTGTCATAACTCTAGCTTTCCTGACTAGTGAGTAGTGACAAGTCAGCTATAACCATAATTTCCGCCACTGGTCTGCTCCTCACACCATTTTTGACTTCAACCCTACTCATATGGAGTATATGCCCACCATGTACTCCTCCGTCTCCGTATTTTTATTACCAATAATTTTTAACTTTGATTCGAATTTTTATCATAGCTATATAAGAAAAATAAAGTCAAGTGAGATTTTGTTACATTCATGTAACATTGTAGTTTTAGACAATTAACTTTTTATAACTTTTTATTTTATACAATTTAAGTTATTAACCATTAAAAATATGTATCGGCATACGTGTTGGGTAAGTCCGTAACAAAAATAATGAGAGGGAGGAAGTAGTATATAGTAGTGAGAATTGAAGTTGTAGATCTGTAGATGTTGATGAGAAAAATTTAATTAATCGAGCACTAGATAAATGAAAAATAGAAAAAAGCTAAGTGAGGTCAGTCGAAGTATCCACAAGAAAGAAAAGAAAAGAAAATGAAATGTATGGTGGTAGGGAGTGGAGGGAGGACCCATTAATTAATAAAGTCGTAAAGTTTAATTTAATGGAGTAGTAGTAGTAATTTGTTGATTATTATGATTGTGTTACCTTAAGTTGGTGACTTGAGTATAATATATTCCGTTCACATGATGCACCTAACTTTGCATTGTCGATCCTCCAGCTACATTTCTAGTACTATTCCATACTAGTAGTAATTGTTTATTGGTTAACTATATAGTATAATACTCATCCTCCTACAGGAAGCTATATAGTATATGAACTACTATGAAGTACAGTATATGTATAAACAAATTACTACTATTTCAACCAACAGCAGTTGGCTTGAGTGGATGAGGGCTCTAGTCGCTTATGCAAGGTCTTATTTCAACCAACAACAGTTGGCCTGAGTGGATGAGAGCTCTAGTCGTTTAAGCAAGGTCTCGGGTTCGAGGTATTCACCTAAAAAATTACTATTATTTCAGCATGATGGGCTGGGCCTGGAATTATATTCAAACCAAACGCTTTTGCTTTCTGCACTTATTCTTCTTTAATTGTCGTCTTGTCTTTTCTCTCTTTTTCTTGGGGAATAATGGTTGTTGGATGGATCCAATTGCTTTGACAGCTGCTGCTCGTACCCTCATGTAGCCACACGACGAAGAAAACAACAACAACAATGGAGATAATAAATATACTCCACTTAATTACTTCTGTAATAGTATATATGTACCCCACTGCCCACTTACGTAGCTAGGTTGTATGTAGTACATCTGCTGCAAGTGGGAATGTGTGATATATCGCATATATCGCAGATATACTCTAGCTACATATATAGTGGCATTAATATGGCACGGGGTGAAGTTTCATCGGTTGCTGACTCAATTGATGTTTTGTGTTAAAGCACCTATTCAACATGTATAGCATATACTCCCTCTGTCCCACTTAACTTGTCTTGTTTTATTTTTGCACACAATCCGATGCATTTTTTCAACCGCTAATATTTTAAAATGTGTACAACAAAAAATTATGTAAAATATATATTCTAAAACTACATGATTATACGATTTTAACAAGACCCAACTCGACTATTTTTTTCAAATATATACATGTAATAAAATTGAGTCAAATTAAAATAATAAACAGTGTCAAAAAATCAAACAGAACACGTTAGCTGGGACGGAAGGAGTATAAAACACCATTCAGCACTTGACCATAAACTGATTCACCTTCAAAACCACATCCATACGAGGAGCAGTATAAAACCATTAATTAATTGATGATTCTTGTTTTGGCTGCCTACCTCATATCTTCGTCTGCTCACTTGCAAATACACACCTCAATTTAATCTAAATAAGAATCCAGCTTAGCTAACTACCAATATGGAAATGTTGTTTAGGAGGCCAACAAGTATCCATCTTCTTACACTTGTTCTCCTATTCATCTATTCCTTTCCTTTTATTACCTTTAGTAGCGACTTAATCAGTATACCCCATGGCCAACCCCAAATTATTAATACTACTAGTAATGATTTGGATGATATCGATAAATCCTCACTCCTTGCCTTGAAATCTCGCTTCACCACCACCATCAATCACACTACTACTACTCCTCCTACTAGCAGCAGCAGTATCTTCTTCATCGATTGGTCTCCTAAAACCTCTGTTTGCAATTGGACTGGAGTCACCTGCGGCCGTGGTCGCCGCGGCGGTGGATGGCTCCATCCAAGGGTGATTGGCTTAGATATCTCGAATATGGGTGTTGGTGGAACTATCCCTCCTCACCTGGGGAATCTCACTTTTCTTGTTACTCTGAAAATGTACTCCAATTCATTCCACGGGAACTTGCCCCACCAGTTGGCACAGTTGCGCCGCCTTAAAGTCCTCGATGTGTCTTTTAACAGATTTGATGGGGAGCTTACACAATATTATTGGTTTCGGAATATGTCCAGGCTTGAGGAGTTATACTTGCATCAAAACATGTTCCATGGTAGGTACTACGCACGCACTGCACGCCCCCCGCCCTTATCTATTTAATTACCTGCTGTTATATATTGCTTTATGAATTCAATCTCATATTACTACTGTCTTAGGAGTATGTTCATCGGCTGCGTAAATTATAAATGTACTACTGTCTGTCTTAGGATGATCGTTATAATTAATTATTCATGCATTTTCTAATAGTACTGCTAGCTACTTACCTGTTTAATTCACGGGAACCGCACAGGGACCATTCCTGGTTCCATTTTCAACATCTCAACATTGAAAATCATTAACTTGAGTCAGAATCGGGTGTCTGGAAGGCTGCCCGGTGACATGTGTATTAGAGGAGGGCTCCACGCTCTTGAATTATTTGATGTATCCAACAACATGATTACTGGAGAATTGCCCCCAACTCTGTCTCATTGTTCACAACTCAAAATTCTCACGCTTTCCTTCAACAATTTTATGGGGGAGCTGCCAAAGGGAATTGCAAATATCACACATCTTGAGGGCTTGGCAGCCCAAAACAACAGTTTAACTGGTACATAACAGAACATTATGCATGATATATATGATGCATCATGCATCTCAATTAACCCAATCTAATTATACTTCATTAATTACTAGTAGTATTATTTATTCGATTCCGATCCTTGTTAGTTATTAATTCGTTTAATTTCCAGGTTCAATACCGGCTGAAATTGGCAACTTGAATAATTTATGGGTGATAGCCTTGCAGCAGAACAACCTTTCAGGTTCAATGCCGCCTGAAATTGGTAAACTACAAAATTTAGCTTCTTTCGCCTTGTTTGGGAACAAGCTATCGGGTCCATTACCTCTCACGATAGGTAATTTATCAAGCTTGACCTTCGTTTATTTGAATTCCAACAATTTCATTGGACAAATCCCACCATCAATATGCAATTTAAGTTTCCTTAACATCATTGATCTCTCGGAAAACCAAATGGGAGGAGCTATCCCAGAGTGTATTGGAAACTTCAGCTCAGCATTGAGAGTATTGGCTTTGCGAGAGAATCACTTTACTGGCTCTATTCCTCAAACTTTTGTGGACAGTTTGTTGTACCTTAGCTTGGGTGGCAACAAGCTGGAAGGGACATTGCCCACCACGTCCCTTGTCCACTGCAGACAACTCCAAGTTCTTGACGTCGGGAACAATCAGTTACGAGATTTGTTCCCATCTTGGACCGATAGTCTTCCAGAACTGCGTGTTCTTACTTCTTATCATAAACTCCAACAGATTCTATGGTAAAGTGGTACCTTCTTCTTCTTCAACGAACAAGACACGGTCACCCTTTCCATTTTTGAGGATTTTGGACATATCAGGAAACACATTTAGTGGAGCAGTACCGGATGAATACATGAAGAATTTTATAGCCATGAAAGAGCGGACAGGTGGGGGAGATTTTTACATGTTTGACATTCAGTCGATGGCACAAGTTATAAAAGGGGTCGAACGCCTTGTTGATGGCAAGAAAATGATAGACTTATTCAGGATTGTTGATTTATCCGACAATGAATTCGAGGGAAGCATTCCAAATTCAATAGGAAATCTCATATTCTTGAAATATTTGAACTTGTCCCACAATAGGTTGATTGGATCAATTCCCCAGACGCTTGGCAATTTAAGTTCTCTGGAAGCATTAGATCTATCTTGGAACCAATTAATAGGGCAAATTCCAAGAGAACTGACGAGGTTAACATTTCTGTCAGTGTTGAACCTGTCGTGGAATCATCTGACAGGCCCTATACCAAGTGGTCGTCAATTTGGTACCTTTGACAGTAGCTCATACCTGGGGAACCCTGAATTGTGCGGATATCCATTTGTGTCAAAGAGGTGTCGTCATCAACAGCAGGAAAATGGATTGCAGCAGCGACGACCTCCAATAATTTTGGGTGGTGGAAAAGATGAGCAGGAGGGATTTTTAAGTTGGCGGGCTGTAGTGATTGGATATGGTGTGGGGATAATTGTTGGAGTTGAAATGGTTTGTGTGATGTTTATGTGGAGAAGGCCAAAATGGTTATTGAAAGTGTACAACAAATTCGAATTTTGGATTATTGAAGGCAATTAGAGTGGGTATTATTGGAGATGAAACATTAACAAGGTGAATAATAATGCAGTGCAGCATGGAGCAGATTTTGATGTATATACTCCATGCATCAATAATAAAGTGGATTGGATAGGAGCGAGTTTGAAGATTGCAGTGGAAGTGGGAATCGGATTTTATCAGATTGATTATAGATGGTGTATGGCGTATGGTGCAAGGGTACAGGGGTTAGCTGACTCCCTATTTTTTTTTTTCCTTTTTAAATTATATAAATAAATAATTACTTTGTATGCATTTAAGTTGTTTTTATTAATGGTTGAAGAATCTATATACTATCTTGGTTGGAGATATATATGTTTGAATATTATCATAATTTAATGGTCTACTAAAATTATTTTACTTTTATTAATGAATACTAGCACAACCGCCCGCGCAATGCGCGAGAAGTAAACTTTATATTTTTTGTTTTATAAATATAACATAATACTTTAAAAGTTCAAATATACTTCCTCCATTCCTAATTAATTGACATGGATGGTGTTTTGTCACTGTTCATTGAGTAACTTTGATTCGATTTTTTTCATATAATTATATAAGATAAAATATAGTCAATTGAGGAAAAATATGACAAAAGACAATGATAAAATAGAGACCGTCCGATGAATATGTGTAAAAGTAATCTCCCTATAAAAACGTCCATAGCACAAGGATTATTAATTTGTAAATATGTTCAAGATTGATTTATGAGATTTCTATATTATTTTTGGATAAACTAATTTATTAAGTTTCCAACATTGAATTAAGAGCTTTCCATATTATTTTTCTCAATCAAGAATTAAAGGAAATTGATCCAAATTTACAATAAACTCATCAAAGATAATGGAGATTATTTTTCATGTTAAAAAAAAAAGAGAAAGAAACATAAAAGAGAATAGCAATTATTTGAAGTGATTCTTTCAATAATCCAAATTACTGAGCCCGTTTTGTTAATTGACTACTATTTTTTATGCATTTAATAAATACATTAAGTCACTGCAACTATCAAAACTGTTGATATATAATGCACTGTTATAGTCATATCCATCTCTAATAAATAATTCAATTATATATGTAAATCAATTACACACAAATTGATTATATATTGAGTCTTTTAAATAATTTATTATATAATTAGTTATTCAAATTTATTTTTATTTGAATAACTAATCATTTTATAGATGTAACAAACAATAATTATATCACTAATTCCAGAAAAGATTATTGATAATGTACATAAAAACAAATCTATCTTAGAACATTATGGGGTGTTTGGCAAACAAATATTAAAACAACTCATTTGTGTGACAAAACAACTTTCTTAAAGAGACAAAATAACTTAGGTCAAACAAGCGATGTTGGTGTTTAGTAAATGCATCGCAAACAATATTTTTTTTAAAGAGCAAAAAATAGTTGTTTTACACTATGTAAATAATAAGGGTGAGAATATTGAGTACCCCCTTCGTTTTTTTTATTCTTGCTATGGACCCACCCAACACGCTGTCTAACACACATTTTAAATCATTAATAACTCATGTTCGGTATAAATAAAAATTCTAAAAATTTTATATTTAAAAACTACAAGACGAGGCGAATCTAACAAGATCTCACTTGGCTATATTTTAACTTATACAACTATATAAAACTTTAAGTTAAAGTAAAAGGGTCAATAGTTGCAAAAACCCAAATGGGACAAGAAGAAAAAATGGAGTATTTTCTTGTAATACTTAGTTTTTCAATAATAAGGCACATTCTTTAAAATTGTCCTCTGAAGTTTTTTTTTTTTTTGACATTTAATTTGAGCTTATATCGAATATGGGTAGGTATGGAAATAGACTAGGCTACACTAAGTTGGGCTTTGATTTGAATGACCTATGCCTACTTATTTTTAATGTCTGAGTCTAGTCTATTACCTTTGATAGACCTACCTTATATATATATTCTAAGCCCGACCATTTATACAAATTATAGGCCACACTTTAATCATTAAGCCTACTTGAAAAAAACTTATAAATATTTTAAAAACTTGTATAAGAACAAGTTAATAGAATCTTCTACATATAATAATAATAATACAAAATATTCCTATAATAATAATAATAATAATAATAATAATAATAATAATAATAATAATAATAGGCCATTTATAAAGTATAGTTCGAGCATATTTAGCTACACCGGCTTTCAAAATGACTTATGTCTAGACTTTATATATATAAATAAGGCATGCCCTGGCCTGACATGAAGTAAACTGGGTTGTATGTTTATGTCAGACAATCTGACATATTCCCACCCCTAAGTATGTGGGAAAGTTAATATGGAGCTAATTATATATAAAGAGACTTTAATGGTCTTAAGAGCTTAATATTTAAAGAAAACCAGAGTGGTGATTATGTACATTTCTTTACTAATCAGTTGAAAGAGTCTTTGTGATGAAGATTGTCAATCCAAATTGCAAAAATTGTACTGTAATGAAATATTAAATGATTCACTATTATTTTATGTTGAAAAAAAATATTAAATGAAGTACATGTAAAATAAGTTATGAATTTTTTCAGGAAATGTCAGGGCGTACACTATAATTTTTTGAGGTAATAAACATTTTAGGCCATTACAAGACACCACTTCCGCTTTTGGGCCATGCAAAAATCAATTTCCAATTTTAGGCCATTAAAAACTATCTTTGACCAAATTAAGGTCATTTAGACTTATTTTGACTTTTTCAAACTTCAATTCACCCTACCAACTTTGCTTTATTACATTTTGACCCCATGTTCTAGTTTCTTCATCTCCTTTAGTCCAATAACCGCCCATCATGCTTCCGATAATAAAATTAAGCACTAAACTTCATACCTTGGGTTTCACCGCCTTGCTGCCGGGTTTCTCAAGCTCCGGGATTTTACGGACTTCCTCCAACCACGCAGCCGCAACCGATGGTTCACCGATTCTTGTCTCCTTCAGCAGCAAACAGCACAATCCTATTTCGTTTCCTACCTTAGGATGTAACAAGGTTTGGGGTAAAGGGTTTTAACTATATATCGGAATATTTGGAATATTTGGAAGCCTGGATTTTATTGAAGAAATGTTAAAAATATTATTCAAACATAATTTCTCCTAATGGAGAAGACTGACACTTAGCTCCTCATGGAGGAAACAAGACACTTATCCGGATCAATTTCTTTCTAGTCAGTTCCTCTCATTTTCATAATAGAAATTACTTTTAATAAAATATTGTCTTATAGAAAGTTCAAGAATTTCCTCTGGAAATTTTTATTTTTTATTTCCAAAATTTGGAAATTACTCGTTGGTTTCAAATTAAATGAATCCATTAAATAATTAAATCTTCACCATTAAGAGATAAAATATTATAAATAAATATAATAATATGTTCTTCAACAAAACCTAGGCTCTGATACCAACTTTCATGCGCTTTGAGTTTCATTTGTATAGACAATTTTGGAATAGGACAAAAGTATATAAAGTCAAACCTTTTGGGGTTTCAAAGAAAAAAATGGAAAGTTGTTGGGTTATTAATTAATTTCAAATTGGTCATTATGGCTTAATTTTATTCAACATGTGTTTGTAATGGCTTAATTCTGGAAATTCAATTAAGAGTGGCCTAAAAGCAGAATAGGCGCCTTGTAATGGCCCTTTTTATTTATTTCCCCTAATTTTTTTTTCAAAAGTTCGTACACCCTAACTTAAAATCTTGAGCCGCTGTGATTGATTATACACAAATGTCAAATACTCCATCAAATATGCGTTGCGCACCTATTAATTACCGTAGATAATTAGTGATTAGACCACCCAGCTGACCCATTCCAATCCACTTAATTACTTGACTAGTAGCTGTTAGCAAGGTTGTTAAGATCGGAATCCTATATGAGATCGTTTTTTTTTTTTTTTGTAAGATCGGTATCATAGGATCGAATCGGAATCCTAAGATCTTACAATATTGCAATAATGGATGAACTCAATTATGCGTACTAACAAGCAAGAGCATTAATTCGTATGTTTATGAATCTTACAAGTAATTAATACAATATAGTATAAAAAACATCACAACTAAATATAAAATATTTCAACATACATGTGTATTGTGTTTTTTTACACATCATACATAACGAGTATAAGTTCTTAAGTTTAAAATTAAAGGAAAAAAAAAGTTATTTTGATCTCAAATCATAAAATCAAACAAAAATTTTATTCATTTTAGAAGGTATGATCGTAAGATCGTAAAAACGTTTAAGGGAATATGACCATAAGATTGTAAGATTCTACGATCAGGATCTTATCCAGATCTTACTAATTTTAAGTGTCTACAAAGATCGGGATTATTTTAAAAAGATATAATCGTAAAAACTATGGCTGCTAGTGTATGTACTATGTGATAATTGTGGCTTCACTGCACATTACTAGTAGTATTATTGATTTTAATAATTTGTTGTTATTTGTTGGGAATTGTTTGGCCTGCGTCGAGCCAAGGACTTTTTTCTCCTGAAGGGGGGCTATCGGAAAATGATCAAACCAATTACGGGTCCGGAAATCTTAGAATGCGCCCAAACTTGACTGAATTTCACTCGAATTATAATGGAAAAATCGAATACAGTGAAAAATCTACCAGTTGTTAAGAAACAACGGCTGATTAACCAAAATGAGATACCAAACTACCAATTGTTGAGAAACAACAGTGGACTTGGAAAAGAGTAACCGCTAACAACTAGGCTAAATTCTAGGGAAAACTGTAAAGGAAAGCAGTAAAGATACAAAGAATTAAATTGCATAAAGAAAATTTTGGGGTGCATTGGTCTCTCTTGATTCTGAGCATGGCAACCCTATTTATAGCCGGAGCTGTGATAACCGCTCCCCGGCCGATTCCGATGAGCCGATGCCGAACCTCTCTCATTTGGCTACCCTCGGACGCTCTCTTGACCGACTATTTTTGTCCTAAGATCCCTTAAGCTTCTTGTTCTTTCTGTTGGACTTTTGCTCGGCCCTATCGTCTGATTTAATCACTCGTCCTCCACGTTAATTGTTTGGCCTCTTCTTAGTCCGTTTGCCTGGCCCAATAACTCCTTTCTCGGCCCAAGGTTGTGATGGCCACAACAGATGCCCTCCTTATTTGGGCGTATCTCTAACTTGAATACAGCCTAAGTAAATTACCCGGTGTTGCCGTCGACGGTTATCTCTTCTCCCAAAAATCCGTCAACATTGCCTCTGTCACTTCTGTTCGTGTCGTTTCACTTCCCCCTTCTCAGAAGAAACCGTCTTCCTTTCGCTTTATTTTTTCAAATTCCTCCTTTCTTCTTCTTTACTCTTCTCTGTCCTTTCCACCATTTTTCGTCTCTCGTGTTTTTTTTTTTTTTTTTTTTTTTTTTTTTTCTCGAATGGCACACCCTACTCTTTCTCCCTGCTCCTCAAAGATCAAGAATATTGAAGAATCCTTTGCCGATTCGACTTTCATTCGTCTTACTGACGAAGGTTTCACCACTATCGGTCCCCTTGCCACCTTTTCGGAGGCCGACGCTTGTATTTCTAATTTTTTCAGGGATCAGAAAACCATCCCTCTATTTTCGGATTATTTCTCTTCAAAGCTTTTTGCTAACCTTGGGACTTGGCCGACCGTAACCGTCGAATACACCGATTGGTACAAACGGATGCAACCCTTTTATGAAGCAACTTGGAAGGCTGCTGGTGTTAACCGCCTGATTAACTTGAGTGCCCAATCGTTCCCTTCGATTATCGGTCCATTCAAGCGCTCTTGTGTTTCTGGAATGCTTCTGTAAACTGTTTCTGCTTTCCGTGGGGTATGATGACCCCCACCATTCAAGATGTCAAGTTGCTCCTCGATTTGCCCTCTCTTGGAACCTCTATTCTAGGCGTTTCTGGTTGCGATAAGCCGTCCAAGAGTACCACCGGCTTTCAGTCTAAGCTCACTTACATCAACTGGATTAAGCAATACAGTAGTGATTCTCCTGATTGTAAACATCCAGAACCTTTAGCCTTTATGATGTGTTTTCTTAGCAGATATTTCTGGTGTGCTCCTGCCAAATCTGTCGTTCTTGAGGCTTATCCTTTGGCCGCTAAGATTGTTGCTAAGGATCGTCTATCCCTTGCTGATTATTTTCTTGCTCACCTATATGCTGGCATTTCAACTCAGGTGAAGGGTTGGGCGGATGGTCACTCGGACAGGTCCCGTGGCCCCCTTTGGTTTCTTTACTTATGGTTAGTTTGGCATTTCCGGGATGTTCCGTGCCCCGGATCTCGAGAGTCTATTAAGGAACCTTTTTCGGACAACGATCTCCTTGGGGTTTGTCTCCCTGATATGACCATTACCCAATGGATTTGCTACTTCATGAATAGATCGCCTGCTACTTCTTTCTCCGATTGTCCCTATACTGGTGCCCCTAACAGCTGGATTTCAACCATTAACACTCCTCCCTTTGGTACACCTTTACAGAAATCGATTGCCCAGGTTTGGAATGCCTGTATTGTGCCTCGTTGTATCTTCGACTGCTCTTCGGCGATACCTTCCAGTAATTCTATTCTTTCTGAAGTTTACAATCCTCACCTGGTCAGCCGACAGTTTGGTTTTGCCCAGGACGTGGTCCTTGCATTGCATGGGGATCCAGACCGGTATCACAAGGAATACAAGGGAATCGGCCCGTCCGAAAGTCGTCAATCCTGCCGAGCTTGGGCTGTCCGAATTCGTGATTTTGAAATTCGTTACTTCGACGTTAGTCCTGGCTTGTCGACCAAACGTTTCAACGATTGGTGGGGTAAAGTTTTACTTCGTGCTCGCTTTGACATTGACTTACATGCTCACATCGTTGCCCATGGTTTTCCAGGTATTATGATGTTATGCTCTCTCCTTTTCTCTTTTTTATATTGAACCATCTTCTGCTTAGGAGGATGAGCTGTTAACTTCTTCATTTAATGGGCTTCATTTTTTTCGCTTTGTAGGGATTACAACTCAGAGGGGTATCTCTGTTCCTTTACCCCATTCAACCGTTTCGTCCTCCACGGGTATTCCTGCCTCTACCGGGCGAAAGCGTACTGTTCCAAGCTCAAATAGATCTGATGATTAACATGCTCCCAAAACTCGAAAATGATCGACTCGCTCTCCTCTCTCTGGGTCGGCTGCAACAGCCGATCAGGTATTTGACAACCCTTTTCTAGTCCTTCTTATGTTCCAATTACTCGGGTTACTTACTACTTTCACTGCTAACTTTCATCTCTTTTTCTTTAGAATCGTCCGGCTCAAGATCCGTCAGGGACTTTGGTTTCTTCTAGTTATTCGTCAGCCCCGGACAATATGCTCCGCCGATCTCCTAGTTCTTCCCGTTTGGGTTCGGACCCAATAAATGAGGTTGTTACTAATTCTCCTATTCCATCCCCTGGTTCCCTTCTCCATCCCTCCGTGTCGTACCATGAAGTTACTCCAAGGTCTACTCTGGACTTATCTAGCTTGACTCCCATCATTTCTGAAATTCCTCATACTGAGCCGATTACTTTTGTGATTATTAATCCTATTACCCAACCATCTTCTGATCCTTCTGTTTCTTTTCCGAATTCGTCCTCTGTTGAAGAAACTCCTGCGTCTCCTTGTCCCAACATGGAGGTTTTGGACGATTTCTTTTCCCCAATCACATCTCTTCCTTCGTCAAGTTTTCCTGCTAGTTTTGGGGACTGCTTGGACGAATTAGACCGTTTGATTACCCTTTATCCAAATGTCCTTTCTGTTCAACCAAAACCTATTCTTTTGCTCATATCTCATATTCAGTATGCTTTCCCCAAGGAACTTCTTTCTTCAAATTTAGAGGATTCGATCAAGGCTATGTCTACCTGTATTTTGCATATGGAATTGGAGCTTCCCGGTATCCTTGTTACCCGACAACAACTTGAAGAAGAACAGGCCTCCCTCACTCTTTATCAGGAAAAATTCGATAAGCATTCTTCTGAATACCAGGAATATATGAGCAAATTGTCTGGGAATAATATCCTTAAGCATCAATTTTCAGAAGACTTAGCTGCAACCCAGCTCGAAATTGGCCGCCTCCAGCGTAAAGCACAGGATTTGCAGACTGCCTTGGCCGGGGTCGATGCTGATTCGGTTCGTTTAAAACACCTTGTTAAACAGCTTCTTAAAACTGCTCAGGTCCTGAAGGAGAAGCTTACTAGCTGATGCACCCTGTGAAACCACATTTAAATGAGCTTAAATTATACTAAAATATGTCCAAAATGAGTGCATTTTACCTTAATTTATTGCACTTTTAGGTGTATTTCATGTGTTTTTACTTTTCAAGTGATCATGATTAGATTTGGCTTATTTAGATTAAATTTATCATGTTTTTATGTGTTTTTAATAAGACTTTGGCAAACCTAATGCATGGCAATGATGTTTCAGGCATTAAAATGAAGAAAGAAGATGTTCGGAGGTCAAAGGATGCAAAATTCGGAATTTTCAACACTGGACCGTACCCAGGATGCGCCACATAGGCATGGCGGCGCCTAAAATCATGCTCGAGCGCCACATTATGCGCCACCTCGACACTTAGAAAAATTTCAGAGGTGAAAAAGCTTCAGGATGCGCCGCTTAAGCTTGGTGGCGCATAAAAACACCTCCAGGCGCCACTTTTTGCGCCGCTGTTAAATTAAAAATTGGGGAATTGTCAGAATGCGCCGCTCCTCCTTGGTGGCGCCTAAAACCACCTTGGAGCGCCACTTTTTGCGCCGCAGAGAAAATTTGGAAAATGTCAGGATGCGCCAGCTCTCTTTGGTGGCGCCGAAAACCTCTTCCGAGCGCCACTTTTTGCGCCACCGTCGCAGTTGGGCAGTTTTCTAACCTCCCGAACTCGGTTTTAAATGCGGTTTTTCGTCATTCTCTTCAGGGGAGACTAATCCCAGACTCATATTATCGACAGAAACTCTCTGCAACTTTGGAGAAGAAGACCGATAACACCGAACCATGCCGGAGGAAGTGATCAGAGCGTCTTCTCTGACTGTGTTCTTCGCATTCTAGGTGTTGTTTTCCTTTTTTTCTCGCTTTGTAATGTTTAGGATTTGCTTTTAGACATAATTTCCTACTGTTTTCATGTTTGTAAACGGATTTCTATGTTGTTCGTGCTAGAAGTGTTCTAGAACGGGAGTTCAGAATCACTTTTGAAGTACGAATCTATGTTTTTATGGAAGTAATTTGATGATCGATGTTTCTGTGTTAAATTTGGATTAATCTGTAAAGATGTTAAAATTTGCATTAAGATTATGTGTTAGATGCCAACAATTTGATCGATACTCTGTGTTTTTCCAAATCTGCAATTCAAATCATTAATCTGCTAAAGCCTAAATTAATCGATCAATCTGTAATTCGCTATTTTTAGTAATCTGGCAATAATTCTAATCTATCTGCATTCTAATATTATTAATTTAATCCATTTTACCATGTTTCATCGATATTTTACCATAATTGTTAGATTATTTATACTGTTCTGCATAATTAAATGTTAGAATCTAATCTGTATGATTTCTGCTTTGCTAAATCGAGAGATAAAAAGTGGAAATTAGATTTTAGTACCGGTCTTGGGAATAAATCATATTAAAATGGATTCTGACATGTACACGCTGATTTGGGAAATGAAATGTGTCGTTTAATCACAATAGGAAAATTTGTATGCTTGGGAAAGACTCAAATTTATGCCTAGACTGATGATTGCAGAATGTTAGATAATTTAATTTGCTTCCATGAAGTCTGTTTTTAAAAATTATGAAAATTAGGAAATTGGCATATTTTTAATCTTTATAAAATCATTAATTCTGCTGAAATTGATCTTTTTAGACATTGGGAAATGCTAAATCATTATGCAATTTCACTTTTATATAAAGATTGCATGTTCTAAATCATTACAAGCATATATCTTATCTTTATTTTTATTATTTTATTTTTAAGTTGCTTTATTTTTAAATTTAATGCTATCATTTTAATTTAATCACCATTGGAATTAAACAAACTCTTTTCAAAATATAAAATATATTATTAATTAACTTAAAATGACTAAGTTTTCTCCAGAATGAAATAATATTCTGAATTCCCTTGGGTTCGACCCGGTATTCACCGGTTTTTATTACTTGATGACAACCATCCGCTTGTGGTAAAATATGAGTGGTGAAAATCACCCATCAAGTTTTTGGCGCCGTTGCCGGGGAATTATTGTGAAAATTATGTTATTTTAAGTTCATTTAAATATATTTATGTTATTTCTACTTCTTTTTTTTTAAAAAATATTGTTATAACTTTTTGCTATTCTATGTTGTGCAAGGGCATCGAGCTAAATCAGTGTGTGATCCTGAAATTTGAAAGAATATTGGGTTTCTCATCTAAAAAAGAGGAAGATTTGCAAGAGAACAAGTGTGAGGATGGCGGCGAGTTGTATGCATCATATATAATTGAGGATTTCAAGTGGATAGCCTCTATTGAAAAGCCACCTACACGTTATTTAAAAGTATTACCAATACACTTGAGGTACGTATTTCTTAATATATTAGATGACTTTTACTTAATTACATTACATCAAGTGTTGAGAACGGATGCTAGAGCTAAAGTTTGAGATTAAATTCCACCTCTTGACAACATTACAACTCTAATGAGTTTTTTTTTTAAAAGGGAATGCTGAATTGTACATTGTTTATCAATAATCCTCCTATGATTGCATTACCTTTATTTAAATTGTTGTATAAAGATGTGCAATTTGACCTTATAACTCATGAGACAGGATCATGGAAGTGCACCCACCATTTAGAGCTTTAATTTATAAAATGGTGCATTTGTTTTTGAAAGCTAATTAGGAAATGGAATTCATATACTGCCGTTGCATGCTTAGTAATAGTTTTTTTTTAAATCTTTTGCTTAATATGTTTGATTTTCTTTTATTTTAGTTTATATGCTTTATTTTACAATAAAAAATGGTTCTTGTTAAAAATATAAAAATGATTCTTGCATGATTTTCATTATATGTAATTTTGGAGTGACTCATAAGAATTGGAGTGATCAATAACTGAAAGACTTTTGTGGTGATTTAAGTAGAATAGGAGAAAAACCGAAATAAATTGATAGAGGGGTTGACGAAAACGAACAGAATTTCATAGTTATTTATAGGGGATGATTAGAACTAATTAGGATAGTTTTACTAAACAGATGAATAGGAATATGGATGCAATATTAGGTTTCATTTAAACAAATCACGCAATGTATTTTTGCTACAAAGTCTGTACAAATACTGAGTTTTAAATGCCACTCTTCGTAAATGGTTTTCAAAAACTCAGTTAAGCACCGAAAGTAGCACAAACAAGGCATTTTGGGTTTCATTCATACTAATAATGCGTAAAAACTTGTTTGAGCACCACATGTAGTAAATGGAATCGTTGGGTTTGTGCCAAACTTGAATTTTTACAAAAGTCCATTCTAATTCATCTCCAATTAGCTCAAATTTAATCATAGATCTTCTTATTGGGCTTAAAAACCTACCCATTTAATGTAAACCTTAAAAAAAAAAAAAAAATAATAATAATAATAAAATAGTAATCTCCCTCATGTTCTCTCTTTCACATTCCTCTCTCTATTGAATCTCACAACCGCAGACATCATCCTCAATTTCCTTTCCACCACAGTTCAAAATAATAATAATAATAGTAAAAAAATAAAAATAAAAATAATAATAAAAATAAAATAATAAAAATATGTTTTTGTTTGTCTTTATTATCATATTTATGGTTTATGCATGTCTTTATTTTCGATTTTATATGTCACGTTATGCTTAATTGTTTAGGTCTTTAATTTTGTTAATAAAATATGCCCCACCATATTTCTAATTTAATAATTAAGTAGTGCATGTTATGTGGTGAAAGTAGAAGCTGAAATGTACTCGATAATTGAAGCTGAAATTGAGGCTCAAGAACCCTAGCTTCTTAAATTTGGGGATTTCTTGTTAAAGTGCTTCAAAGCTTCAATTTGGGGTAAGTATAGCTATCCTAGTTCAATAATCCGTCCAATTTTGTGATTTGGAATGCATTATTGTTGGTATTTGTGCTGTTGCATTGATTTTGGGTTATGTAGAATGTGGGATTAAAATTGATTTAAATGTATAAATCCTTGTTTAAAATGCACAATATGAGTGTTAGAACATATTTTCAAGCCCTATGCCAAAATTTTTATAGAGTGTGTAAAATTTCAGATTACAGCTCTTTGGAAAATGGTATTACAGTATCTGAAATCTGAAATTTTCTTATAAAAATGAGTTAAAATAACATGTTTAATCTTTTAAGTTGATCTATAAATATTGTTAACCATGTTGTTTTAATCTACATTAATAACTTTTGGTAACATTAAAGCTTGAAACCTCATGTTTTTCTAATTTATGAAAAAGAAACATTTTTATTATAAAAACTCATCCTATCAATTTTTAACTAAAAAGGCAAACTTATGATATTTAAAAAAATAAACTAAAAGTTCTTGATCATTAATTCGAATCATTAATAAGAAATAGTTTGCTAATTTGGTTAGCTTTAAGCATTAAATCTGAGATTTTTAACAAAAAGGGAGTTGTTATAACTTAAAATTGTGTTCTTTTTAATAATAAGTTTTAAGTTCTAAAAAGTGATTTTCTTAAATTTGTAAGAAATTTAGAACTTATAGCTTGTAAAATAAAATATATTGGTGTTGTTTAGATCCCACATTCTAGGTTGATATATGTTTGCTTTATATATTGCACTTAAGGTTAAACTTTTGGTTTAAACTTAAGTGTGAGGATGGAGAGCAATGCATATATTTAACACTAACCCGAAGTTTTTGTGTAACCAGGTTCCACAAATAATGTATAAGAAATACCTTTGTTACTTAGTTAGATGGTTTTGCTATGAATATTGGTTTGCTCTGCTATGCACTACTTAGGTGTTTTATTTATAGTGAATATGGTAAGCATGTGGTTAAGTTTATATTTATGTTTAAGTTATGTTTATGCATGTTTTTAATTCTAATAAAATAGCTCTTACTTGAATCATGTTAAACTGGAATGTTGTGAGCTGTTGATTTGATAATAGGAAAGCAAATAACCATGATAATTGATGAAAGAAGCGGGATTAATATTGTTGAAGTGTCGAATCTTTATGATTTTACACAATGCAGGCATTAAAATCAATAAATTATGATGTATAGATCATATTAAAAAAGCTGAAATTTTTATCTATTTAAAAAAGTATGATCTAATTTAATCTAACTTTTTAAATGCATGCTATATTCTTATTTTCGAAATTAAAAAGTTTTAATCCCATATTTTAAATCTTTCATTATGCACTTAAACTAAACTGGTAGTTCAGTTTAAGTGTGAGGATGGAGGAGTTTCTATTATGATCACATTCCCCAAATTCTTCATCAACAGGTCCATTTAGTTATTCAATGTATAAACCATTTATTTAATACATCATACAGGGTTGAGTTATCATAAAGAATGAGGGTATATTTTGCTATAGCTGTTGGCATTTTGCTGTAAATTCTGCTATAAAACTTATGATGTTTTGCTTTTGGTGAATTCTGAAATTTATTATCTATCAACTCTGTCCATACTATTTAAAGTGTTGGAAATTGCTGTTAAATTTTATAATTTGAGTTATGGATGGTGTTTTATGATTCTGATTACTTTGGAATTCCCATATGCACTAACAATCATATTTTCTTGAGTAATTGTTATATATACATATTAGAAGCAGGATATGCCAACAAAGGAGCAAGATGACAGCCGTGATGATGAAGTGAAATTCAGAGTCCTAAACATTCCAGGTGTGATCTTTTCATGTTTTATGTTTACTGATTTGAATGGAATAAATTTATAAGAGCTTAGTTATGTTTTTAATATTTCTTTATGTTTAGAATAAATATGGTAAATGCTTTAGGTTGGATATGTTGAATATGTTAGATTAAATTGTGTTTTCACAGTGTGCTATTATTTGAATTACCACATCACAGCCAATCTTAAGAGAAATCTGAATACGTCTAACTGTTCTGCTTAGATCCGATTTTACAACTTAATGAACATTATGATTCTTAGTTTAAAGTCCTAGACTTTGTTAAATTGTCATGCTAGTTGTTCGAACTTTGGTGACGATTGTACTTACCTTGCAGAAAGCTTTTTGATTAATTAGACTGGTTTACTTGTCATGTGGAGAGTTATCATTATTTATATATGAATATGCTCATTCCAAGTCTTCCTAAATGCTTAATTACACATAAAGTCAGAGTAAAACCCCTATATAAAAATAAAAATCAACAATTAAATCTTGCAAAAAGAAAAAGAAAAGAAAAATGAGAAAATGCAAGATAAAAAAAATTAAAAAAAAAAGAAAAAAAAATCCGAATAAAGGGGTATTAAACAGAATATTTATAAACTCTTGGCTATATGACTGGCACGTATTCTTAGACATGAGTAGCTTTTGGAATTCAAACGTCTACAACTCAGCCAAAGTGTCTAGAATAATTGTGAAACCGAGTCATTAATTGAGCAAATTTGAAGATAGGAATAGAAAAGCATATTTACATTATTCACTCTCCCATTTTGAGTTGCTATGTGTGATTAATCTGCTTTTTGTACTGTAAGTGCTTTGGATATCTGGTTTGGACAGCTGATGCATGACAATTTACCTTATTCTAGCACATTAAACTTTGAACCCTTTTAGCGCATTGCGTTGGCGAAATCTATGATTTGGCAGAACTATAGTGACTTCATCGTTATTATCTTGATTGGCATGTCGATGTGTTAATTAATTTCATTGCTCAAGGGACGAGCAATATTTAAGTGTGAGGATGTTGATGCACCCTATGAAACCACATTTAAATCAGCTTAAATTATACTAAAATATGTCCAAAATGAGTGCATTTTACCTTAATTCATTGCACTTTTAGGTGTATTTCATGTGCTTTTATTTTTCAAGTGATCATGGTTAGATTTGGCTTATTTAGGTTAAATCTACGATGTTTTTATGTGTTTTTAATAAGACTTTGGCAAACCTAATGCATTACAATGATGTTTCAGGCATTAAAATGAAGAAAGAAGATGTTCGGAGGTCAAAGGATGCAAAATTCGGAATTTTCAACACTGGAAGGCTCCAGAATGCGCCACATAGGCATGGCGGCGCATAAAAATGCTCTCCAGCGCCATTTTATGCGCCACCTCGACACTTAGGAAAATTTCGGATGGAAAAAAGCTTCAGGATGCGCCGCATAAGCATGGTGGCGCATAAAAACACCTCCAGGCGCCACTTTTTGCGCCGCTGTTAAATTTAAAATTGGGAAATTGTCAGAATGCGCCGCACCTCCTTGGTGGCGCCTAAAACCACCTTGGAGCGCCACTTTTTGCGCAAGAGAAAATTTGGAAAATGTCAGGATGCGCCAGCTCTCTTTGGTGGCGCCGAAAACCTCTTCCGAGCGCCACTTTTTGCGCCACAGTCGCGGTTGGGCAGTTTTCTAACCTCCCGAACTCGGTTTTAAATGCGGTTTTTCGTCATTCTCTTCATTGGAGACTCAAAGCAGACTGATATTCTCGACAGAAAAGTTCTCCAACTTTGGAGAAGAAGGCCGATAACACCGAACCATGCCGGAGGAAGTGATCAGAGCGTCTTCTCTGACTTTGTTCTTCGCATTCTAGGTGTTGTTTTCCTTTTTCTTGCTTTGTAATGTTTAGAATTTGCTTTTAGACATAATTTCCTACTGTTTTCATGTTTGTAAACGGATTTCTATGTTGTTCGTGTTAGAAGTGTTCTAGAACGGGAGTTCAGAATCACTTTTGAAGTACGAATCTATGTTTTTATGGAAGTAATTTGATGATCGATGTTTCTATGTT
This sequence comes from Hygrophila difformis, assembly GCA_030278955.1. Classification (NCBI taxonomy): domain Eukaryota; kingdom Viridiplantae; phylum Streptophyta; class Magnoliopsida; order Lamiales; family Acanthaceae; genus Hygrophila; species Hygrophila difformis. Next base: position 41,444,735 of record JAOANR010000015.1, read on the forward strand.
AAATTTGGATTAATCTGTAAAGATGTTAAAATTTGCATTAAGATTATGTGTTAGATGCCAACAATTTGATCGATACTCTGTGTTTTTCTAAATCTGCAATTCAAATCATTAATCTGCTAAAGCCTAAATTAATCGATCAATCTGTAATTCGCTATTTTTAGTAATCTGGCAATAATTCTAATCTATCTGCATTCTAATATTATTAATTTAATCCATTTTACCATGTTTCATCGATATTTTACCATAATTGTTAGATTATTTACACTGTTCTGCATAATTAAATGTTTGAATCTAATCTGTATGATTTCTGCTTTGCTAAATCGGGAGATAAAAAGTGGAAATTAGATTTTAGTACCGGTCTTTGGAATAAATCATATTAAAATGGATTCTGGCATGTACACGCTGATTTGGGAAATGAAATGTGTCGTTTAATCACAATAGGAAAATTTGTATGTTTGGGAAAGACTCAAATTTATGCCTAGACTGATGATTGCAGAATGTTAGATAATTTAATTTGCTTCCATGAAGTCTGTTTTTACAAATTATGAAAATTAGGAAATTGGCATATTTTTAATCTTTATAAAATCATTAATTCTGCTGAAATTGATCTTTTTAGACATTGGGAAATGCTAAATCATTATGCAATTTCACTTTTATATAAAGATTGCATGTTCTAAATCATTACAAGCATATATCTTATCTTTATTTTTATTATTTTAAATTTTTAACTTGCTTTATTTTTAAATTTAATGCTATAATTTTAATTTAATCACCATTAGAATTAAACAAACTCTTTTCAAAATATAATATATATTATCAATGAACTTAAAATGACTAAGTTTTCTCCAGAATGAAATAATATTCTGAATTCCCTTGGGTTCGACCCGGTATTCACCGGTTTTTATTACTTGATGACAACCATCCGCTTGTGGTAAAATATGAGTAGTGAAAATCACCGCAACAAGTTTTTGTCCCTGTGAAACCACATTTAAATCAGCTTAAATTATACTAAAATATGTCCAAAATGAGTGCATTTTACCTTAATTCATTGCACTTTTAGGTGTATTTCATGTGCTTTTATTTTTCAAGTGATCATGGTTAGATTTGGCTTATTTAGGTTAAATTTACCATGTTTTTATGTGTTTTTAATAAGACTTTGGCAAACCTAATGCATTACAATGATGTTTCAGGCATTAAAATGAAGAAAGAAGATGTTCGGAGGTCAAATGATGCAAAATTCGGAATTTTCAACACTGGAAGGCTCCAGAATGCGCCACATAGGCATGGCGGCGCATAAAAATGCTCTCCAGCGCCATTTTATGCGCCACCTCGACACTTAGGAAAATTTCGGATGGAAAAAAGCTTCAGGATGCGCCGCATAAGCATGGTGGCGCATAAAAACACCTCCAGGCGCCACTTTTTGCGCCGCTGTTAAATTTAAAATTGGGAAATTGTCAGAATGCGCCGCACCTCCTTGGTGGCGCCTAAAACCACCTTGGAGCGCCACTTTTTGCGCCGAAGAGAAAATTTGGAAAATGTCAGGATGCGCCAGCTCTCTTTGGTGGCGCCGAAAACCTCTTCCGAGCGCCACTTTTTGCGCCACAGTCGCGGTTGGGCAGTTTTCTAACCTCCCGAACTCGGTTTTAAATGCGGTTTTTCGTCATTCTCTTCATTGGAGACTCAAAGCAGACTGATATTCTCGACAGAAAAGTTCTCCAACTTTGGAGAAGAAGGCCGATAACACCGAACCATGCCGGAGGAAGTGATCAGAGCGTCTTCTCTGACTTTGTTCTTCGCATTCTAGGTGTTGTTTTCCTTTTTCTTGCTTTGTAATGTTTAGGATTTGCTTTTAGACATAATTTCCTACTGTTTTCATGTTTGTAAACGGATTTCTATGTTGTTCGTGTTAGAAGTGTTCTAGAACGGGAGTTCAGAATCACTTTTGAAGTACGAATCTATGTTTTTATGGAAGTAATTTGATGATCGATGTTTCTGTGTTAAATTTGGATTAATCTGTAAAGATGTTAAAATTTGCATTAAGATTATGTGTTAGATGCCAACAATTTGATCGATACTCTGTGTTTTTCTAAATCTGCAATTCAAATCATTAATCTGCTAAAGCCTAAATTAATCGATCAATCTGTAATTCGCTATTTTTAGTAATCTGGCAATAATTCTAATCTATCTGCATTCTAATATTATTAATTTAATCCATTTTACCATGTTTCATCGATATTTTACCATAATTGTTAGATTATTTACACTGTTCTGCATAATTAAATGTTAGAATCTAATCTGTATGATTTCTGCTTTGCTAAATCGGGAGATAAAAAGTGGAAATTAGATTTTAGTACCGGTCTTGGGAATAAATCATATTAAAATGGATTCTGGCATGTACACGCTGATTTGGGAAATGAATTGTGTCGTTTAATCACAATAGGAAAATTTGTATGCTTGGGAAAGACTCAAATTTATGCCTAGACTGATGATTGCAGAATGTTAGATAATTTAATTTGCTTCCATGAAGTCTGTTTTTACAAATTATGAAAATTAGGAAATTGACATATTTTTAATCTTTATAAAATCATTAATTCTGCTGAAATTGATCTTTTTAGACATTGGGAAATGCTAAATCATTATGCAATTTCACTTTTATATAAAGATTGCATGTTCTAAATCATTACAAGCATATATCTTATCTTTATTTTTATTATTTTAAATTTTTAACTTGCTTTATTTTTAAATTTAATGCTATAATTTTAATTTAATCACCATTAGAATTAAACAAACTCTTTTCAAAATATAAAATATATTATTAATTAACTTAAAATGACTAAGTTTTCTCCAGAATGAAATAATATTCTGAATTCCCTTGGGTTCGACCCGGTATTCACCGGTTTTTATTACTTGATGACAACCATCCGCTTGTGGTAAAATATGAGTGGTGAAAGTTTTTGGCGCCGTTGCCGGGGAATTGTTGTGAAAATTATGTTGTTTTGAGTTCATTTAAATATATTTATATTGTTTCTACTTTTTAAATATTGTTATAACTTTTTGCTATTCTATGTCGTGCAAGGGCATCGAGTTAAATCAGTGTGTGATCCTGAAATTTGAAAGAATATTGGGTTTCTCATCTAAAAAAGAGGAAGATTTGCAAGAGAACAAGTGTGAGGATGGCGGCGAGTTGTATGCATCATATATAATTGAGGATTTCAAGTGGATAGCCTCTATTGAAAAGCCACCTACACGTTATTTAAAAGTATTACCAATACACTTGAGGTACGTATTTCTTAATATATTAGATGACTTTTACTTAATTACATTACATCAAGTGTTGAGAACGGATGCTAGAGCTAAAGTTTGAGATTAAATTCCACCTCTTGACAACATTACAACTCTAATGAGTTTTTTTTTTAAAAGGGAATGCTGAATTGTACATTGTTTATCAATAATCCTCCTATGATTGCATTACCTTTATTTAAATTGTTGTATAAAGATGTGCAATTTGACCTTATAACTCATGAGACAGGATCATGGAAGTGCACCCACCATTTAGAGCTTTAATTTATAAAATGGTGCATTTGTTTTTGAAAGCTAATTAGGAAATGGAATTCATATACTGCCGTTGCATGCTTAGTAATAGTTTTTTTTAAAATCTTTTGCTTAATATGTTTGATTTTCTTTTATTTTAGTTTATATGCTTTATTTTACAATAAAAAATGGTTCTTGTTAAAAATATAAAAATGATTCTTGCATGATTTTCATTATATGTAATTTTGGAGTGACTCATAAGAATTGGAGTGATCAATAACTGAAAGACTTTTGTGGTGATTTAAGTAGAATAGGAGAAAGACCGAAATAAATTGATAGAGGGGTTGACGAAAACGAACAGAATTTCATAGATATTTATAGGGGATGATTAGAACTAATTAGGGTAGTTTTACTAAACAGATGAATAGGAATATGGATGCAATATTAAGTTTCATTTAAACAAATCACGCAATGTATTTTTGCTACAAAGTCTGTACAAATACTGAGTTTTAGATGCCACTCTTCGTAAATGGTTTTCAAAAACTCAGTTAAGCACCGAAAGTAGCACAAACAAGGCATTTTGGGTTTCATTCATACTAATAATGCGTAAAAACTTGTTTGAGCACCACATGTAGTAAATGGAATCGTTGGGTTTGTGCCAAACTTGAATTTTTACAAAAGTCCATTCTAATTCATCTCCAATTAGCTCAAATTTAATCATAGATCTTCTAATTGGGCTTAAAAACCTACCCATTTAATGTAAACCTTAATAATAATAATAATAATAATAATAATAATAATAATAATAATAAAATAGTAATCTCCCTCTGTAATACCCGAGAAATCAACATCGATTATTTAAATCCAAAAATTAAAGAATTGGATTTAACTATCGCAACCGAAATAATTCCTAGAGAGCGGAATTAAATATTTTCGGACGATAGCAACTCGAAGAGAGTTATCGGATTATCCAACGATTTCGGATAATTCATATTATGATTTTTAAAATTAAAAATCATAATTTATAAAAAAAAAAAAGGGGGGCGCAGCCTGGTGGCCGCGCGGTGGCCGCGCGGTGGCGCGCCACCAGCGCGCCGCCCTACAGGGGCGGCAGTTCAATGCGATCAACGCGTTTTTGGCATCATTTCCGAAGTTTGATGATTCCAATCAGTCCAAATTCGATGCTCAGACTTTAGGGGATGTTTTGGAACACCTTTGGATAAATTTTGGATATAGTAGACTCCCCTACAAGTTGAAATGAGAAGGATACATGTACAATTAAACATTCATTGATCCATATTGAAGGTGGATGGATTAATGAGGTTGATGGGCTCTATTTTCGAGCTATGACTGGAGTTATTTTGCTTCCACCTTTCCTAGGACCCTTATGGCAGTCATTGGGAACCTTTGCACTCCATTAAACTCCCCATAACAGCCCCATAACCACCCTTCAAGCCCTTAGTCCGAAAATTCAGATTTCAACTTGGAGAGTTGGAGTGTTGTGTGTTGTTCTTCATTTTCCAGAAGAGTTGGTCGATTGTAAAGCATCCTAGATGATCCTCTATTGATAGGTAAGGATTTCTTTTCGATTCCATGGCTTTAGATTCGGATTTGATACCTCAAACCTAAGGATTTTGCCAACAATCCAAATATAGGTTCATTCGAAGGGATTGTAGTTCTTGTGGCTGTGTTGGACGTCTTCAAGGATTCCAAAGAAGGGATTTTCGATTCTAATCTCTTGATAAGTAAGTTAATGATGTGCATACCAATTTTTAGAGTGTTGGGTTGAGTAATCTTCGAGATATAGTTCAATCTTCATCTTGTGCCAAATCTGTCAACTAGGGTTTCTATCCGAGTAGTTTATTTGTTCAGCGTTGTTCGTCAAGATCCGTTCACTTTTGGAAGAACTTGTCTAAATGAAAAATGTTCCTAACACTTTAAAGATGATGTCTGTAAATTTTCATAATTTTTGGAATTGATTTGGTCGACGAAAACGGATCTGGTATTTTCTGCTAGATTTGGTGACAGATTTAAATTCCTAGCATGTTCAGTTTTGTAGTTCATATTTCTCCTAGCTATGGTCGTTTTTGATGGTCGACTTCTTCATGAAAATTGTTCATCTTTGTGTCTAGTTTACTCCTGTTAAATTTCAGAATTTTTGGATTAACCTTCGAATTGTTATGGATTTTTAAGTAAGCTGTGGTCGGATAACCAGTGGTCTTTGCACCCTTTTTGAAAACAAGTTTCTGAGATGATTTTTTTTGAGCATCTTAGAGTCCGAATTTGCTAAGGCCTATTTCTGAGAAAAATGTTTATTTTGATGTCGCCTAGCACCTGTAAAATTTTCAGAATTTTTCACAAAGTTTTACTACATTTCCTAATACGCTTTTGAAAACTGCCACAGTGTAGTCTTACCGGTGAAATTTGGTTTCGTACGTTTCGGTAGTTTTTGAGTCGATTGCTACTCTTTGATGAATCCTATGAATTCTGGAAATGTAGATATATGTTGTAATGATTAAAAGGTGGATTTTGAAACTTTGTGAGTTTTGATCGAGTTAGATGTTCAATTTGGAGGGTAAGTGCACTTGGCGTGAGCTCGTTGGGCCGCCCCCTCTTTTTGGTGGCCAAAACGGCGCCAAGGAAATTATGTTGCGTGATTGTATGAGTCTATACTCCTAGGTGTATCCGTATGGGTTACCTAGGGCTCCGGAGTGTGTCTGTATAGGGTCCGCTACTTTCACTTGCCTTGCGGGTTCGATTCCCCAAGGTGTATGTTATTCCTGCGGGTTCGATTCCCCAGGATATTGTTGACTCCTATGGGTTCGATTCCCTAGGATGTATATTGGGTTCTTGCGGGTTCGATTCCCCAAGGACGGATGTCCTCGATCATAATGAACAATGGTAAACGAAGGTGTTTGAGCTCTTGCGGGTTTGATTCCCCATAAATGGTAAAAGAATGTATTTGAAATATGGAAACAATGGTAAAAGAATGTGTTTGAGCTCTTGTGGGTTTGATTCCCCAAGAATGGGTTTTTTCTCGATAAAAATGAATAATGAATATTATTCGTATGGCAAAGTGTAAGAATCTTCCGGAATTATTTTTACTCGTCATTCCTTTTTAAATTGCAAATTCTATTTTTTTTAAAATCTCTCTTCTAAAAACTTTAAAATTCGTTATGCTATACATTAACTTACTCAGTACCTTTGTACTGATAGATACGTTGTCTCTATTTTTTTCAGATGTTGAAGATTAGCACATGGCATTTACACTTGGGATGGGAATTTCCGAAGACTTGTCGCACTTGTTTTTAAATTATTTTACGAATTCCAAACTTATGTTTGGCCGTGTTTGGCCCTTAGCTTCCGCATTGTTTTAAATTGTGTATGTTTGACTTAACCCTGATTTAAACCTTCGGGCACTTATTGAATCGTTTTTAAATTATTTTTATGTATTGGTACAACTTAGCCTTAGCATCTTCTCAAGTGAGCTCGAAATGGTTCGCGTCTTGCTTGGGAAGGTGTGGCGGTAATGCCCTGGCCTGGGTGATCAAATCCGGGGTGTTACAAAGTGGTATCAGAGCCCGGGAATTTTTTTTTAAAGCTATTATTTTTCGGCCCACTATAGAGGCCCAAAATATTCAATATTACTTTTAAGCATTTCAAATATTATTTCCATGGAAATGAATTTTATTTTAAAACCCATGGGAATTATATAACAATTGTTCCGACAAGTCTTGAAAAATGCATAAATATTTTTTTAGGGGGGGATGCATTTGCATACATCCATCATTTTTTTTTAAAATGCTCCAAAGTATTTATATGCATGTCACGTGTATTTGATAATGTTCTTAGTTGGTATGTCGATTGACCTTGCCTTAGAGCCACTAACTTGAATCTAACCTTGCCTTAGCCTTAGAACTTGGTCAAGGGTGCTTAGTTTGCACATATCTATTCTCTCCTCTTGCCCTTCCTATCATTTAGATCTTCGTAACTGTTAGCGTGCCTTAGATTAGAAACTCATCTTCGCGTGCTTGGATAACAGAAATGGCACCTAGGGGAAGGCCAAGGAGGGTAGTCCCAAACAGTGGTGATGCTAACGCACCTAACGACTATGACATTCCTCAAAACGTAGGAGGGCGAGTGCCTCCTGTTCCCAACAATATGGATGAGCGTCTAAGGAATATTGAGGAAGTTCTCGTAGCACTAGGAAATGCCGAGGTGCAACGTGTACAAGCGGGTGTACCACCGCCGGTAGCCCGAGGCAACTACCTAGCATTGGTGAACCCCTACAAACCACCTCATTATGACGGCCAAGAGGACCCAACCAAGTTGGAGAATTGGATCCGAACTTTTGACAAGCTTCTTATTGCCGCCAAATGCCCCGAGAACGAGAAGGTTCGAGTGGCGACCTATTATCTAGATGGAGAGGCGGACGAGTGGTGGCAACATCTCCAAGGAGATTCGGCCGAAGTTGAGAAGGTTTATACATGGGGAGAATTTAAGGAAGCCTTGAGAGAGAGGTTTTATCCACTGAGCACTAAGGCTGCAAAGTATGAAGAATTTATTAACTTAAGACAAGGAGGAAAAACGGTGCAAGAATATTATACCAAGTTCAAGGAGCTAGTTCGCTTTGCTCCGAGACTTGTGCCCACTGATTCTGACAAGGCTCAGAAATTTGAAATGGGGTTGAACCTCAGTATCAGGGAGATACTGGTGGGAGGACAATGCACTACTCTACAAGCCGTGTATGACCGATCTGTAGCAATTGCTCGTGTCCAGCAGCTGAAACGAAAGGACAATGGTGAGTCGAGCAAGGGCTCGCAAGGATTTGAGAAAAAGAATCGAAGCAACAATAATAACAAGTTGAGGAAGGACAATGGTCAAGCTAGGTTCGATGGACCTAAGGAGAATGCGGACAGAGGTTTGAACAATAGAAGAAATGACACTCGTGGTACATCCATACCACGATGTCCGCAGTGCCACAAAGCTCATCTGGTACGCGAGTGCCCTAAGCGTGGAACTTGTTATAGATGTGGTGAGGAAGACCACATGATCAGAGAGTGCAATGTTCGCGAGGAGATGATCGAGAAGAGGTTGGATCTGGTGAACCCTCCACACGAGAATCGTCCGACTGGGCCAAATCATCCCAATTATCAAGGACAGAGACCACAACAGAATCGCAACCAGAAGAAAACTCATAGGCAGTTATGGGGACATAACTGCGGTCCTAAGGGGGAGAGGATGTGATACCCCGCAGAGATGTCACGCGTTGAGGTAAGAATTTAATTTTCGAGCCTCAATAATTCTAAGCGTGTAAAACTACTTATGTTGGTGTTGCTTTCCGAGTGCGACCCAACTTCGAGGACGAAGTTGATTTCTAAGGGGGGTAGACTGTAATACCCGAGAAATCAACATCGATTATTTAAATCCAAAAATTAAAGAATTGGATTTAACTATCGCAACCGAAATAATTCCTAGAGAGCGGAATTAAATATTTTCGGACGATAGCAACTCGAAGAGAGTTATCGGATTATCCAACGATTTCGGATAATTCATATTATGATTTTTAAAATTAAAAATCATAATTTATAAAAAAAAAAGGGGGCGCAGCCTGGTGGCCGCGCGGTGGCCGCGCGGTGGCGCGCCACCAGCGCGCCGCCCTACAGGGGCGGCAGTTCAATGCGATCAACGCGTTTTTGGCATCATTTCCGAAGTTTGATGATTCCAATCAGTCCAAATTCGATGCTCAGACTTTAGGGGATGTTTTGGAACACCTTTGGATAAATTTTGGATATAGTAGACTCCCCTACAAGTTGAAATGAGAAGGATACATGTACAATTAAACATTCATTGATCCATATTGAAGGTGGATGGATTAATGAGGTTGATGGGCTCTATTTTCGAGCTATGACTGGAGTTATTTTGCTTCCACCTTTCCTAGGACCCTTATGACAGTCATTGGGAACCTTTGCACTCCATTAAACTCCCCATAACAGCCCCATAACCACCCTTCAAGCCCTTAGTCCGAAAATTCAGATTTCAACTTGGAGAGTTGGAGTGTTGTGTGTTGTTCTTCATTTTCCAGAAGAGTTGGTCGATTGTAAAGCATCCTAGATGATCCTCTATTGATAGGTAAGGATTTCTTTTTGATTCCATGGCTTTAGATTCGGATTTGATGCCTCAAACCTAAGGATTTTGCCAACAATCCAAATATAGGTTCATTCGAAGGGATTGTAGTTCTTGTGGCTGTGTTGGACGTCTTCAAGGATTCCAAAGAAGGGATTTTCGATTCTAATCTCTTGATAAGTAAGTTAATGATGTGCATACCAATTTTTAGAGTGTTTGGTTGAGTAATCTTCGAGATATAGTTCAATCTTCATCTTGTGCCAAATCTGTCAACTAGGGTTTCTATCCGAGTAGTTTATTTGTTCAGCGTTGTTCGTCAAGATCCGTTCACTTTTGGAAGAACTTGTCTAAATGAAAAATGTTCCTAACACTTTAAAGATGATGTCTGTAAATTTTCATAATTTTTGGAATTGATTTGGTCGACGAAAACGGATCTGGTATTTTCTGCTAGATTTGGTGACAGATTTAAATTCCTAGCATGTTCAGTTTTGTAGTTCATATTTCTCCTAGCTATGGTCGTTTTTGATGGTCGACTTCTTCATGAAAATTGTTCATCTTTGTGTCTAGTTTACTCCTGTTAAATTTCAGAATTTTTGGATTAACCTTCGAATTGTTATGGATTTTTAAGTAAGCTGTGGTCGGATAACCAGTGGTCTTTGCACCCTTTTTGAAAACAAGTTTCTGAGATGATTTTTTTTGAGCATCTTAGAGTCCGAATTTGCTAAGGCCTATTTCTGAGAAAAATGTTTATTTTGATGTCGCCTAGCACCTGTAAAATTTTCAGAATTTTTCACAAAGTTTTACTACATTTCCTAATACGCTTTTGAAAACTGCCACAGTGTAGTCTTACCGGTGAAATTTGGTTTCGTACGTTTCGGTAGTTTTTGAGTCGATTGCTACTCTTTGATGAATCCTATGAATTTTGGAAATGTAGATATATGTTGTAATGATTAAAAGGTGGATTTTGAAACTTTGTGAGTTTTGATCGAGTTAGATGTTCAATTTGGAGGGTAAGTGCACTTGGCGTGAGCTCGTTGGGCCGCCCCCTCTTTTTGGTGGCCAAAACGGCGCCAAGGAAATTATGTTGCGTGATTGTATGAGTCTATACTCCTAGGTGTATCCGTATGGGTTACCTAGGGCTCCGGAGTGTGTCTGTATAGGGTCCGCTACTTTCACTTGCCTTGCGGGTTCGATTCCCCAAGGTGTATGTTATTCCTGCGGGTTCGATTCCCCAGGATATTGTTGACTCCTATGGGTTCGATTCCCTAGGATGTATATTGGGTTCTTGCGGGTTCGATTCCCCAAGGACGGATGTCCTCGATCATAATGAACAATGGTAAACGAAGGTGTTTGAGCTCTTGCGGGTTTGATTCCCCATAAATGGTAAAAGAATGTATTTGAAATATGGAAACAATGGTAAAAGAATGTGTTTGAGCTCTTGTGGGTTTGATTCCCCAAGAATGGGTTTTTTCTCGATAAAAATGAATAATGAATATTATTCGTATGGCAAAGTGTAAGAATCTTCCGGAATTATTTTTACTCGTCATTCCTTTTTAAATTGCAAATTCTATTTTTTTTAAAATCTCTCTTCTAAAAACTTTAAAATTCGTTATGCTATACATTAACTTACTCAGTACCTTTGTACTGATAGATACGTTGTCTCTATTTTTTTCAGATGTTGAAGATTAGCACATGGCATTTACACTTGGGATGGGAATTTCCGAAGACTTGTCGCACTTGTTTTTAAATTATTTTACGAATTCCAAACTTATGTTTGGCCGTGTTTGGCCCTTAGCTTCCACATTGTTTTAAATTGTGTATGTTTGACTTAACCCTGATTTAAACCTTCGGGCACTTATTGAATCGTTTTTAAATTATTTTTATGTATTGGTACAACTTAGCCTTAGCATCTTCTCAAGTGAGCTCGAAATGGTTCGCGTCTTGCTTGGGAAGGTGTGGCGGTAATGCCCTGGCCTGGGTGATCAAATCCGGGGTGTTACACCCTCATGTTCTCTCTTTCACATTCCTCTCTCTATTGAATCTCACAACCGCAGTCATCATCCTCAATTTCCTTTCCACCACAGTTCAAAATAATAATAATAATAATAAAAAAATAAAAATAAAAATAATAATAAAAATAAAATAATAAAAATATGTTTTTGTTTGTCTTTATTATCATATTTATGGTTTATGCATGTCTTTATTTTCGATTTTATATGTCACGTTATGCTTAATTGTTTAGGTCTTTAATTTTGTTAATAAAATATGCCCCACCATATTTCTAATTTAATAATTAAGTAGTGCATGTTATGTGGTGAAAGTAGAAGCTGAAATGTACTCGATAATTGAAGCTGAAATTGAGGCTCAAGAACCCTAGCTTCTTAAATTTGGGGATTTCTTGTTAAAGTGCTTCAAAGCTTCAATTTGGGGTAAGTATAGCTATCCTAGTTCAATAATCCGTCCAATTTTGTGATTTGGAATGCATTATTGTTGGTATTTGTGCTGTTGCATTGATTTTGGGTTATGTAGAATGTGGGATTAAAATTGATTTAAATGTATAAATCCTTGTTTAAAATGCACAATATGAGTGTTAGAACATATTTTGAAGCCCTATGCCAAAATTTTTATAGAGTGTGTAAAATTTCAGATTACAGCTCTTTGGAAAATGGTATTACAGTATCTGAAATCTGAAATTTTCTTATAAAAATGAGTTAAAATAACATGTTTAATCTTTTAAGTTGATCTATAAATATTGTTAACCATGTTGTTTTAATCTACATTAATAACTTTTGGTAACATTAAAGCTTGAAACCTCATGTTTTTCTAATTTATGAAAAAGAAACATTTTTATTATAAAAACTCATCCTATCAATTTTTAACTAAAAAGGCAAACTTATGATATTTAAAATAATAAACTAAAAGTTCTTGATCATTAATTCGAATCATTAATAAGAAATAGTTTGCTAATTTGGTTAGCTTTAAGCATTAAATCTGAGATTTTTAACAAAAAGGGAGTTGTTATAACTTAAAATTGTGTTCTTTTTAATAATAAGTTTTAAGTTCTAAAAAGTGATTTTCTTAAATTTGTAAGAAATTTAGAACTTATAGCTTGTAAAATAAAATATATTGGTGTTGTTTAGATCCCACATTCTAGGTTGATATATGTTTGCTTTATATATTGCACTTAAGGTTAAACTTTTGGTTTAAACTTAAGTGTGAGGATGGAGAGCAATGCATATATTTAACACTAACCCGAAGTTTTGTGTAACCAGGTTCCACAAATAATGTATAAGAAATACCTTTGTTACTTAGTTAGATGGTTTTGCTATGAATATTGGTTTGCTCTGCTATGCACTACTTAGGTGTTTTATTTATAGTGAATATGGTAAGCATGTGGTTAAGTTTATATTTATGTTTAAGTTATGTTTATGCATGTTTTTAATTCTAATAAAATAGCTCTTACTTGAATCATGTTAAACTGGAATGTTGTGAGCTGTTGATTTGATAATAGGAAAGCAAATAACCATGATAATTGATGAAAGAAGCGGGATTAATATTGTTGAAGTGTCGAATCTTTATGATTTTACACAATGCAGGCATTAAAATCAATAAATTATGATGTATAGATCATATTAAAAAAGCTGAAATTTTTATCTATTTAAAAAAGTATGATCTAATTTAATCTAACTTTTTAAATGCATGCTATATTCTTATTTTCGAAATTAAAAAGTTTTAATCCCATATTTTAAATCTTTCATTATGCACTTAAACTAAACTGGTAGTTCAGTTTAAGTGTGAGGATGGAGGAGTTTCTATTATGATCACATTCCCCAAATTCTTCATCAACAGGTCCATTTAGTTATTCAATGTATAAACCATTTATTTAATACATCATACAGGGTTGAGTTATCATAAAGAATGAGGGTATATTTTGCTATAGCTGTTGGCATTTTGCTGTAAATTCTGCTATAAAACTTATGATGTTTTGCTTTTGGTGAATTCTGAAATTTATTATCTATCAACTCTGTCCATACTATTTAAAGTGTTGGAAATTGCTGTTAAATTTTATAATTTGAGTTATGGATGGTGTTTTATGATTCTGATTACTTTGGAATTCCCATATGCACTAACAATCATATTTTCTTGAGTAATTGTTATATATACATATTAGAAGCAGGATATGCCAACAAAGGAGCAAGATGACAGCCGTGATGATGAAGTGAAATTCAGAGTCCTAAACATTCCAGGTGTGATCTTTTCATGTTTTATGTTTACTGATTTGAATGGAATAAATTTATAAGAGCTTAGTTATGTTTTTTAATATTTCTTTATGTTTAGAATAAATATGGTAAATGCTTTAGGTTGGATATGTTGAATATGTTAGATTAAATTGTGTTTTCACAGTGTGCTATTATTTGAATTACCACATCACAACCAATCTTAAGAGAAATCTGAATAAGTCTAACTGTTCTTTCCCCAAAAAAAAAAAAAAGTCTAACTGTTCTGCTTAGATCCGATTTTACAACTTAATGAGCATTATGATTCTTAGTTTAAAGTCCTAGACTTTGTTAAATTGTCATGCTAGTTGTTCCAACTTTGGTGACGATTCTACTTACCTTGCAGAAAGCTTTTTGATTAATTAGACTGGTTTACTTGTTATGTGGAGAGTCATCATTATTTATATAAGAATATGCTCGTTCCATGTCTCCTTAAATACTTAATTATAAATAAAGTCAGAGTAAAACCCCTATATATTTAAAAAAAAACATTTAAAAAAGAATTAGATTAAATCTTGCAAAAAGAAAAGAAAGGAAAAATTTTGAAAATGCAAGATAAAAAAAAAATCCGAATAAAGGGGTATTAAACAGAATATTTATAAACTCTTGGCTATATGACTGGCACGTATTCTTAGACATGAGTAGCTTTTGGAATTCAACCGTCTACAACTCAGCCAAAGTGTCTAGAATAATTGTGAAACCGAGTCATTAATTGAGCAAATTTGAAGATAGGAATAGAAAAGCATATTTACATTATTCACTCTCCCATTTTGAGTTGCTATGTGTGATTAATCTGCTTTTTGTACTGTAAGTGCTTTGGATATCTGGTTTTGACAGCTGATGCATGACAATTTACCTTATTCTAGCACATTAAACTTTGAACCCTTTTAGCGCATTGCGTTGGTGAAATCTATGATTTGGCAGAACTATAGTGACTTCATCGTTACTATCTTGATTGGCATGTCGATGTGTTAATTAATTTCATTGCTCAAGGGACGAGCAATATTTAAGTGTGAGGATGTTGATGCACCCTGTGAAACCACATTTAAATGAGCTTAAATTATACTAAAATATGTCCAAAATGAGTGCATTTTACCTTAATTTATTGCACTTTTAGGTGTATTTCATGTGTTTTTACTTTTCAAGTGATCATGATTAGATTTGGCTTATTTAGGTTAAATTTATCATGTTTTTATGTGTTTTTAATAAGACTTTGGCAAACCTAATGCATGGCAATGATGTTTCAGGCATTAAAATGAAGAAAGAAGATGTTCGGAGGTCAAAGGATGCAAAATTCGGAATTTTCAACACTGGACTGTGCCCAGGATGCGCCACATAGGCATCGCGGCGCCTAAAATCATGCTTGAGCGCCACATTATGCGCCACCTCGACACTTAGAAAAATTTCAGAGGTGAAAAAGCTTCAGGATGCGCCGCTTAAGCTTGGTGGCGCATAAAAACACCTCCAGGCGCCACTTTTTGCGCCGCTGTTAAATTAAAAATTGGGGAATTGTCAGAATGCGCCGGTCCTCCTTGGTGGCGCCTAAAACCACCTTGGAGCGCCACTTTTTGCGCCGCAGAGAAAATTTGGAAAATGTCAGGATGCGCCAGCTCTCTTTGGTGGCGCCGAAAACCTCTTCCGAGCGCCACTTTTTGCGCCACCGTCGCAGTTGGGCAGTTTTCTAACCTCCCGAACTCGGTTTTAAATGCGGTTTTTGTCATTCTCTTCAGGGGAGACTAATCCCAGACTCATATTATCGACAGAAACTCTCTGCAACTTTGGAGAAGAAGGCCGATAACACCGAACCATGCCGGAGGAAGTGATCAGAGCGTCTTCTCTGACTGTGTTCTTCGCATTCTAGGTGTTGTTTTCCTTTTTTTCTCGCTTTGTAATGTTTAGGATTTGCTTTTAGACATAATTTCCTACTGTTTTTATGTTTGTAAACGGATTTCTATGTTGTTCGTGCTAGAAGTGTTCTAGAACGGGAGTTCAGAATCACTTTTGAAGTACGAATCTATGTTTTTATGGAAGTAATTTGATGATCGATGTTTCTGTGTTAAATTTGGATTAATCTGTAAAGATGTTAAAATTTGCATTAAGATTATGTGTTAGATGCCAACAATTTGATCGATACTCTGTGTTTTTCTAAATCTGCAATTCAAATCATTAATCTGCTAAAGCCTAAATTAATCGATCAATCTGTAATTCGCTATTTTTAGTAATCTGGCAATAATTCTAATCTATCCGCATTCTAATATTATTAATTTAATCCATTTTACCATGTTTCATCGATATTTTACCATAATTGTTAGATTATTTACACTGTTCTGCATAATTAAATGTTAGAATCTAATCTGTATGATTTCTGCTTTGCTAAATCGGGAGATAAAAAGTGGAAATTAGATTTTAGTACCGGTCTTGGGAATAAATCATATTAAAATGGATTCTGGCATGTACACGCTGATTTGGGAAATGAAATGTGTCGTTTAATCACAATAGGAAAATTTGTATGCTTGGGAAAGACTCAAATTTATGCCTAGACTGATGATTGCAGAATGTTAGATAATTTAATTTGCTTCCATGAAGTCTGTTTTTAAAAATTATGAAAATTAGGAAATTGGCATATTTTTAATCTTTATAAAATCATTAATTCTGCTGAAATTGATCTTTTTAGACATTGGGAAATGCTAAATCATTATGCAATTTCACTTTTATATAAAGATTGCATGTTCTAAATCATTACAAGCATATATCTTATCTTTATTTTTATTATTTTATTTTTAAGTTGCTTTATTTTTAAATTTAATGCTATCATTTTAATTTAATCACCATTGGAATTAAACAAACTCTTTTCAAAATATAAAATATATTATTAATTAACTTAAAATGACTAAGTTTTCTCCAGAATGAAATAATATTCTGAATTCCCTTGGGTTCGACCCGGTATTCACCGGTTTTTATTACTTGATGACAACCATCCGCTTGTGGTAAAATATGAGTGGTGAAAATCACCCATCACTAGCCTTCGACAAGAGATGGGCTATCTTTCTCTGAAGTCGTCTTTTAGTGAAGAAGCCATCGACGTCTTTCAAAGGTTGTGGCTGGATACTCAAGCAGTGGTACACCAATTTCGTCCGGTTGTAGCCGAATTGCGCTCTTCTTCAGGCGTCCATTCCGCCTCCGCTCCTTCTAGTCGCCTCAATATTGACTCCTCTCTAGGACATGAGGTCATAACTCCATGCTAGCTCGTCGCAAAGCTGCAAAATAAATATTAGTCCTACACCACAAAAGAAGATAAATAAATGTAATATATATAGTGAGTAGGGTCGTCTCCACAGGGAACTGCTCAAAGAGTTTAATTTCAATCACTTGATTAATTATAAATTATATTTATATTTATAAAGATGGGGGGAATTTGATTGCAACTAAACTATCAAAAAGAAAATAAAAATAAAACCAGAACAAAGATAGAAATCAAGTATTAAATAATTCTAGCCTTGGAATGAACTTTCACTTAGGATATGGAGTTTGATCATCAACTGAAATTAACGCTCATTAGGTTTATGAATAAATTGGTTATAGTTAAATCAACACGGTTGACAACCAACTTTTCCTTACTTTGTTGATAGCTAAGATACGACCATTAGCTATTACCCTAATCAAGTGAGAATCCTAGGTACGACCATAGCATTGACTGACTTGACAGCATTAAAACCCAGAAAAGCCCAATTCGATTCAACATCAGTCCTACAAGGCAATGTTCAAAATCGATTCTAATTCCCCACTAGAGTGTCTGCTTTAGCTTGCTACTGCAATTGAATATTAACACAATTACGGATGCCAACTTCAATATAGCAATGAATCCCTAAATAAATATCTGGCCACAATACCAATTCAAGAATTCTAAACTTGCAAATTAGAGGAATTAAAAATACTCAAAACCAATGAACATCATATTCAAATCAAATGATAGTCTCACAAATCCATATCCTAAACTTAATTCAAACCAAAGCTAGACAGGAAATCTACTCACAATCCAAAGAAAACATAGCCAAATCCACAAAGCTAGACATGGTAATTAATTCCAGGAATTGACAGAAATATCACCAAATCAAGATTGAATCTTGGTACCCTTGAAACCCCCAATTTCGACTGGAAGGGAGCCCCAAAATTCGCCTGCTATTCTGCTCCAAATTTGCCCAATGGCAGGCTGCTGTTGTTGCTCTCCTCCTGCTGCAAATCGGCTTCAATATGGACAAGAGAAAAATCCCTGGACTACTCTTGCTCTCTACGGTTTTTTTGGAGAGTGAATGGAATAATCAAATCTGAAAATCTGCTTCCCTCTATGTGCGTCCCAGGCTGCTCTTTTTCTTCCCCCCAATTGCCCGAAAAATTCGCCCATGATAGAACCCACGTTCTCTTCTTCTTGCTCCTTTTTTTCTTCCAATTATCTTCCACCGTTCTTCTTGCAAAATCTAAGATCTATTTTGAGATTTAATATCCAAAGATTTAGATATTTCAATTCAGCCCCAGGGACCATTCTGCAATTTTTAAAGAGTTGAAAGTGGGTCCCAATGCTTCAAAACTCAAAGACAGGCACTGGGCGTGATCACGCCTAAGGACACGGTCTGCTTCTGTCCACTTAGCCAAAAATTCTCCAAGATTGTGCATCTTTCATCGATTCTACAAAAGCATTAAAAGGTGATCATTAGAAGCATATCTACTCAATTAACACTTAAAAATCACATCAAAATCATAGCAAAATATTGACAAAATATGTCAATAACAACTCCCCCACACCTATTTCATGCTTGCCCCTAAGCATGTATCCCATAAGAAAGAAGTAAGCACTCACTAGTCCCAAAATTCCTCAACCATGCCATCGAATCCATTGAACTCAAAATATGCAAAATCAACTATTCTCACCAAATGGGAATGTATATAAGTGTGCTCTCACCCTCAAGTGTATAGGCTCTCTTTTTTTTTTTTTTTTCACTCAATGCACATGAACTAGTGACAAATCCCATAGGCTTGCATGCTAATCAAATTTACTCCACCATTCATCAAGAGTTAAATGCTCATAATCCAAGGTCTTTATAAGGGTTATAACGGGGCATTGGCTAGGGGTAGGAAAAAGAAGGATACAAAAGCTAAGGAATCGAGGATCAACCCAAGAACTTGTACACAATAAAACCAAGTGCTCAATAACCAAACCTCAATCTTGTTGCCATCATTCAATCGTCCAACAATGAAACACTAGAACAAGTGACACAAGCCAATTCAAAAATCAAGACTTCAATACCCGTTTATTTTCTAACTCTCTCTCTTTCTTTCTTTTTTTTTTCTTTTTTTTTGTGTGGATTTCAATATCTTGACACGTTTATTAGAGGAATTCTCACATCTGAAAAGTGCAGATGGAACTTCAACTCTGCGTTCATGACACTTAAGTCAGAGGAAACCGTGCCAAGGTACTTACATCCACTGCCCCTTTTTTTTTATTTTTTTTTAAACAGGGCTGTTTTCCTTTTTTTTTCTTTTTTCTTCTTCTTCTTTTTTTTTTTTTAGAGAGAGAGCAGAACAAGTCAACAACAAACTCCCATCAATAACAAACCTCGACCCATTTTCACATCAAAACATTTCCCAATCTCGACACATGACATCTTCACACTTTCTTCAATAATGACATCAATATATCTCAATAGCACAAATGACATACAAGCTTAATGAATTAATCCTCAATTCCGGGTTCAAACAAACAAGTTTTTAAAGAAATGAAAGGCTATGGGCTCGGGGTTTAATGTTTAACAAAGAAAAAGAATTGTAAGGCTCAGAATTGGTTCACTAGGGGAGATGTATAGGGTAAAAGTTAAAAGTAAAGCCAAAAAGGTTAATCCTAATGCCTTATCCTCTTATTCACATCAAACCTCAATAAAAGTGGAGCTAACATGTATTTGCACGCAAGTTCTAGGATGCCAACTACCCATGTGTTCACACAATCCAAAAAAAAATTGAGCATATATGATGTAGAATAATTTTTTATCTGGCTCAAAAAGGCTCAGGAACTCACTTAGGGTCAAATAATAGAGGACTAAGCATACTAATCATTCAACTTCATCAATAGGCATGGCAAGGTCAAAAGGAACATAGTAAAATACCAACAACTCAATCAAGGACACACAGAAAAAGGGCAAGCAGGGAACAAAACAAAATATATAGCAAATATCCCCTATCCTCAATCCCTCCCCCACACCTAAATAAAGCAATGTCCCCATTGCAATAAAAAGATGAAACAAAAGTAAGAGAGAGAAAAGAAACGTCCCTGAAATAGGTGGGGTACGGGCTGCTTCAAGGCCTGGGCAAGGAGCGCAGCAGCTCCAAAGCTTCATCCAGCTTGCCATTGATCACTTCGTTGTCCTTCAAGAGCTTATCCACCTTGGCATGGAGAGTGGCATTATCCTCCTTCAAAATGTTGAATTTATCTTTCTTCACCATGCCCATGTGAAAGAGCACAGACATATCGAGGGGCTCCACGGGCCCGGACTGCTGAAGATTAAATTCATGAAAACCGGAATGGAAGGTGCTACAGGGGCAGCAGGGGCCTTTTTCTGGGCCGGTTTCTTTGATTTGGATGTGGTGGCCGGTTGCTTGCCTTTCTTTGCAAGTGCCTTAGACCGAGTGGCAATGGGCACACTAGGTTGAGACGGCTTAGGCATATTTACCCTTGTCATCGTTTCTGCACTCAGAAAAGACCAACGATTCCAAAACAAATATGCGAGCCAACAACTCCTGTGCCATGCTAAACCATGACAAAGCAAATCCCAATCAATTCAAAACTTCCTCTATTCAATTATTCAATAAATCAACAAGCACCCAAATCCTACAATTATCCACACCTCTATCCTTCAATCAAATTGAATCCAACTATGCAATTTGCACAAGCCATAGCAACACAGTGATAAGCAACAAGCCCAAATAAAATTTTCCAAATGTGAATCCAATTGCAACAATCAACACAACATCCCAACAAATCAAATTAGGAATTTTGTCTATTGAAGACTAGGGCAAAAATTTGCAACCAAGCAAAAGTGAAGGAAAACTCACAACCAAACTAGGGCACAGGGGCGGCGGCGCGAACAGTGGAGGCGACGGCGGCGGCGGCTCTGTGGAGGAACGCTGGCGGCGGCGGTGGCGTCGTGCAGTGGAGAGAGGGTGGAGGCCGACTGATGAAGGTGAGGAAGAGTGGGGGGGGGGGGGGGGGGTGGCGGCTGGTTTGTGAGAGAGAGGGCTCAAACTTGTTTAAGTCTCAAAACCTAGCCCTCCAGGTGATATGGCAGAAGCACAAGTGCTCCTTGGACGTGGTCACGCCTAAGGATGGCCTTTGGTTCTGTCTCCCAATATCCTCTCCAAACTGTTATGAATAAAAAGGCAGTGGCACAAATGTTTCTTGGACGTGGTCACGCCTAAGGAGTACCCTTGGTTCTGCCTTCCCATGTCTTTTCCGGACCATCATGAATAGGCAAACAGAAGCACAATTGTTCCTTGGACGTGGTCACGCCCAAAGGTATCATTTGGTTCTGCCTTCCAATTTTTCTTGTCTCTTCTCCCACTGACATGGCAGAACCTGTAAAGCCTCTTAACCGTGGTCACGCCTAAGAATGACTTCCCCACTGTTTGCTCAAGACCTGAATCAATTACCAAGTCAATTGAAACAAGTTAAAACAAACACAAATTTAACCTAAGAATGCAAAATAAGAAAACAAGAAATCAAAATAGAGCTTGGGTTGCCTCCCAAGAAGCGCCTTTCTTTTAAGTCTTTGACTAGACATATCGTCAAAGTTCCAATTAACATTTTCCCCCTTGGGACTTCTGAGAGTCATATACTCCACTTCTTTTCTTTGCAAATCCCTTGTAATATGGCTTAAGTTGGAAGGTATTTACATTCACCTTCTTGTCCAAGGCAAAACTTGGGGTTGCCGTTTCATCAAAAGAATCATTGTTAGATTTAGTAAATGGACAAATCTCACAAGAACAACTCTTACCTCGATCAAATAATGAAGAAGATCCACAAAATTTCATACCATTTTCTTTTAAAAGTGGTGGATCTTCTTCGTACACCATGACATCCCCTTGCATCTCTTCCCACACTTCCTGCACACAACTATCAAGTATATCCACTCCACACAATTCATTAGATTCCATAGGGTATTTCATAGCATCAAAAATGTTGAACTTTATTTGTTCCCCATCAAATTCCATTGTGAGAGTTCCATTTTTTACATCAATTTTAGTTTGCGCAGTGCTCATAAAAGGTCTTCCTAGCAAAATAGGTGAGGGATTTGGTGAGTTTTCATCGTGCATGTCCAAAATATAGAAATCAACAGGAAATATTAACTCATTAACTTGGACTAGGACATCCTCTACAATCCCTTCAGGGTAAGCATTAGTCCTATCCGCTAATTGAATTATTATGCCCGTTTCTTTAAGTGGTCCAATGTTCAAAGAGTTAAAAATAGATCTAGGCATTACATTAATAGCAGCACCTAAATCTAGCATAGCCCTTTTTACCTCCATTTTACCTATCTTGCATGGAATGACAAACATACCGGGATCTCCGCATTTTTGTGGAAGTTTCCTTTGAAGCATGGCGGATACACTTTCTCCCGCTATCACCTTCTCATCTCCTCTCAATTTCTGCTTGTTAGAACACAAGTCTTTCAAAAACTTTGCATATCGAGGGATCTGCTTGATTGCATCCAACAATGGAATGCTCAGTTCGACTTTTTTGAACACCTCCATGATTTCTTTGTCCTTGTCTCCCTTTGATGGCTTCACCAGCCTATGAGGAAAAGGGGCAATATTAGATTTTGGAGTAACCGGTATATTTACTTTTACCTCATCACTTGATTTTTGTGCTTCTTGCTCCATTTCTTTCTCAATTTCATCCTCTGCCTTTTCCTTTGAAACTATCTCCCTTGGACCTTCTAATTCTTTTCCACTTCTCAGAGTCATTGCACTAACATTTCCAGGATTAGCATGTGTTTGAGCAGGCAGTTTTCCTTTCTCCCTTTGCTTCATATCACGCACCTCATTCACCACTTGGGACATTTGATCCTCCAAATTCTTGATACTTGTTCTAGTTTCCTGCTGAAATTGCAACATATTAGCTGCCATATTCTTAACTAGATCATGTAGAGAATTACCTGGGAAAGGAGCTTGTGGGGCTGCCCTTTGTTGTGGTGGCTGTGGAGCTAGCTGAAAGCCCGGAGGTGGTTGTGTAGGAGCTTGTTGATTCCCATAACGCAAATTGGGATGATCCCTCCATCCCGGATTGTACGTGTTGGAGAATGGATCATAGTTTTGCCTTTGCACAAATCCCGCAACATTCACATCCACCTCTTCCACTAATGTAGGACACGCATCAGTTGGATGGTCCGTTTTCGAACATATTCCACAAGCCTTTACTTGTGCATTCCCTACAGCAAGCTTACGAACAAAAGATGTTAATTCAGTTAATTGTTGCTGTAGAGAACTTACCTCACTAGTTGCCTTCACTGAAACGACTTCCCTCGGTCCAAACTGCTGTGAGTTCATTGCCATATCATTCAATAATGCCCAGGCCTCCTGTGGTGTTTTGTTCATAAGCGCGCCTCCACTTGCAGCATCTATAAGCATCCTGTCCATATTGGTTAAACCTTCATAGAAATACTGGATTAGTAATTGCTCAGAAATTTGGTGCTGTGGACACCTAGTAATAAGTTTATTGAACCTATCCCAGTATTCAAAAAGTGACTCCCCTGTAGCCTGTTTAATACCACAAATCTCTTTCCTCAGGTTCGCAGCTCGAGAAGCAGGAAAATACTTCTCCAAAAACTTACGCTTCATCTCATTCCAAGTGGTGATACTTCATGCAGGGAGGTTGAACAACCAATCCTTTGCTGCATCTTTCAAGGAAAATGGGAATGCCCGTAGCTTGATTTGATCTTCAGTCACACCAGCTGGTTTCATGCTTGTACACACCACATCAAACTCCTGTAAGTGTTTGTGTGGTTCCTCTCCTGACAAACCATGAAAATTAGGCAACAAATGTATTAGTCCAGTTTTCAACACAGATGCCGCATTGTCGGCTACAGTAGGAAAAGTAATACAGAGTGGCTGTTGAGCCAAGTCAGGGGATGCTAGCTCCCTCAATGTTCTCTGTTGTGCCATAGCCGGTTGAGGAATTTCAGTTTCCTCTTCCACTTTTTCGCTTTCCTCAGACTCTGATGATGAACTTGAATCCTCCGCTATTTGAATGGCCAAATTGAGCAAAGGTGTCAACACCTCAGCTTTCTCTTCTCTCCTTCGTTCCCTAGCCTCTTTTCTCAAATGGCGTGCGGTCTTTTCAATCTCTGGATCGTAATTCTTTTCATCACCACGATCTGTGCGAGGCATAAACCAAATAGTGGAAATATATATATATATATAATAAATTAACCAAGGTATGAAAAATCCTCTTTTGGCGAATCTCCCCGGCAACGGCGCCAAAAATTGCTAGCTCGTCGCAAAGCTGCAAAATAAATATTAGTCCTACACCACAAAAGAAGATAAATAAATGTAATATATATAGTGAGTAGGGTCGTCTCCACAGGGAACTGCTCAAAGAGTTTAATTTCAATCACTTGATTAATTATAAATTATATTTATATTTATAAAGATGGGGGGGAATTTGATTGCAACTAAACTATCAAAAAGAAAATAAAAATAAAACCAGAACAAAGATAGAAATCAAGTATTAAATAATTCTAGCCTTGGAATGAACTTTCACTTAGGATATGGAGTTTGATCATCAACTGAAATTAACGCTCATTAGGTTTATGAATAAATTGGTTATAGTTAAATCAACACGGTTGACAACCAACTTTTCCTTACTTTGTTGATAGCTAAGATACGACCATTAGCTATTACCCTAATCAAGTGAGAATCCTAGGTACGACCATAGCATTGACTGACTTGACAGCATTAAAACCCAGAAAAGCCCAATTCGATTCAACATCAGTCCTACAAGGCAATGTTCAAAATCGATTCTAATTCCCCACTAGAGTGTCTGCTTTAGCTTGCTACTGCAATTGAATATTAACACAATTACGGATGCCAACTTCAATATAGCAATGAATCCCTAAATAAATATCTGGCCACAATACCAATTCAAGAATTCTAAACTTGCAAATTAGAGGAATTAAAAATACTCAAAACCAATGAACATCATATTCAAATCAAATGATAGTCTCACAAATCCATATCCTAAACTTAATTCTAACCAAAGCTAGACAGGAAATCTACTCACAATCCAAAGAAAACATAGCCAAATCCACAAAGCTAGACATGGTAATTAATTCCAGGAATTGACAGAAATATCACCAAATCAAGATTGAATCTTGGTACCCTTGAAACCCCCAATTTCGACTGGAAGGGAGCCCCAAAATTCGCCTGCTATTCTGCTCCAAATTTGCCCAATGGCAGGCTGCTGTTGTTGCTCTCCTCCTGCTGCAAATCGGCTTCAATATGGACAAGAGAAAAATCCCTGGACTACTCTTGCTCTCTACGGTTTTTTTGGAGAGTGAATGGAATAATCAAATCTGAAAATCTGCTTCCCTCTATGTGCGTCCCAGGCTGCTCTTTTTCTTCCCCCCAATTGCCCGAAAAATTCGCCCATGATAGAACCCACGTTCTCTTCTTCTTGCTCCTTTTTTTCTTCCAATTATCTTCCACCGTTCTTCTTGCAAAATCTAAGATCTATTTTGAGATTTAATATCCAAAGATTTAGATATTTCAATTCAGCCTCAGGGACCATTCTGCAATTTTTAAAGAGTTGAAAGTGGGTCCCAATGCTTCAAAACTCAAAGACAGGCACTGGGCGTGATCACGCCTAAGGACACGGTCTGCTTCTGTCCACTTAGCCAAAAATTCTCCAAGATTGTGCATCTTTCATCGATTCTACAAAAGCATTAAAAGGTGATCATTAGAAGCATATCTACTCAATTAACACTTAAAAATCACATCAAAATCATAGCAAAATATTGACAAAATATGTCAATAACACTCCAACCAACCTTTCATCGCACCATTCGTCAACTGGAGTTGGTATGTATTGATTCTGCCCCCTTTTTCTTTATCATTTAAATGTCTTGTCACTTTTCCTTTATCTCCAATTATTCTCCCTTTCTAGACACCCAATCCGACTTTCTGCAGGATACATCCGAACGTCTGTTGTCTTCTCATGCAGAAGAAGCTCGTATTTCGGCCGAAGATGAAGCTCGAGCATTTCAAGACTTTCAATCG
This sequence comes from Hygrophila difformis, assembly GCA_030278955.1. NCBI lineage: Eukaryota > Viridiplantae > Streptophyta > Magnoliopsida > Lamiales > Acanthaceae > Hygrophila > Hygrophila difformis. The sequence goes on from JAOANR010000015.1 coordinate 41,470,987, forward strand.
GCGTTGAATCCAGCTATTGGCTCTAGTCCTTTGGGTAGTCCTCAAGTTACTCGTTCCGCCGAGTTGGATGACGCTATCACTTTTGATACCAGTCGAGATTAGGTTTACTGCTGTTGACATCATCTGAACTTGTTGTTGTGTTTCTCCTTAATTCCCTCTTTTTGGCTGGGTTTTTATTGTAATGGTTTCGTTGCTCTCGACATGTTTGCTTTATTATTTTGTGTATCTCACGAATTAATCCTCCGTCTGGCCGATATTGGGCCTTCAATCGGCCTGCTAGTTATTGTTCTTCTTTTGTATATTACTCTATCTGTTTCCCGTATCCTTTGGTATTTCTTTTTGACAGAGCAGTATTCCCGACAATATTCTCTGCAACTTTCTCGGGAATCTTGAAACGTCTTTCTATAAATAACTTTTAATGTTGACCGTTTCTTTTGCCGAGCATTTATCCTTCTTATATAAATACCCGGCCTCTTTAGTTTCTTTTTCTATCGCTTTCTTCCTTCTTTCTCCTATCAATATGAGTTTTCGTTTCCCCTTACTTGATCCTGTTTCTCCTGTACCTCCATGGTGTTCCATTGATGCCTTCGCATAAGGACTTCCATACGTGGTACGAAAACTTTTTGCCCATGCGGCACGAGTTCAGCTAATTTCCTTGTCGCCATATTCGCATGGAAGAGGATCTTTGACTGTTTTTCCAAATGAAGGTCTCGACGGTCATGCCGACGGAGTTCTTTTCGCCTTTGCGGCTGCATATCCAGTCGGACCTTGTCTAACGGGGAACCCACTTCTCTTAGTGGTTGCTCCATTTTCTTTTCCTTCCACCGTCTTGGCTGTCTGCCGAGGTTGCCCCCTTCCCTTTTGACTTAGAGTCTTAGGGAGGCTGTACCCGAGTTCGACTTCTATCTCTGGGACGTTGTACTATTCGTTCTAGCGCTCCCAGAGTTTGAGGCTTGGTGGTTGGGTCAATCGGCATTGCTTTTTATCAATAAACGGTCTCGCCACCGCTTTTGGTACCGCTGATGTTTTTTGGCGGCGTTATACGAGAGTCGGTTATCTAGCGTAATCCTTTAGGTCCTTTTCTTAGGACCTTTCCCTTGTATATACCTGCTTAGATTAGGACGTTTTCCTTGTAAATTGTAATTTCAAACTACCGGCGCCGCTTTCGGCTGAAGTAGTTCCTCTTTGTAATATTCGTCCATGAAATAAACTGTTTACTCTTTTTTTTAATCCCAAACTGAAGCATAATATTTATTCATGTATCTTGCATTAACTGGACTCGCCATCTGTTCTCCATTTTCGTCCACCAATATATATGCTCCATTTAGTAATTTCGTCTGAACAATAAATGGCCCCGTCCAATTGGGGCTCCACTTTCCTAATCGGCCATCCTTCTGTTTGGGTGGCCATATAACTTTCCGGACTAAATCGCTTAACAGGGATTCTCTCGTTGTACCAATCGGCCACAATATCTTTATTTTTCTGTATATAACACCCCATAAAATTATTAACTAGAAATTTAAATTCTTAATAAATAGATATTCAAAATTTCTCATAAACTTAAATTTTGGAAGTCAAAAAGAAAAGATATTTTTGAAATACGAATTTATCCTAGTTGTGAACTATTTGAGAAATTAAAACTTTTAAGTGCAACAATATGTAATTAACTTACAAGTATTAAATTATACATTATAACGAATTATTTAAATCCATGTCAATTAATCACCCCCATTTAGTCAAAATTTAGTATAATTATTTAGTAGTCTTTAAATCCTTAATCTTTTAATGATAACCGAATACACTTAATTTCAGAATATGCCATGAAGGTTCCAAACATAGCTCTAGCTTCAAGCAACATCTAATTATTAGAACTCCAATAAGTACAAGCTATCTTATTTTAAAATAAAAACAAAAGAATTTATTATAAGCTTTTCAAATAAGAATATATTGGACAAACAAGTGTTAGAGATCATTCGAGACTATAGATCTACGATCAATAATAAGGCATAATTAAATACGAATAAAGTAGCAATGGTTTCAGGATAAAAATATTTATCCATCCGTTAATTTTTAAGCGTTGGATTAAGTAATATTGGGCAAGGGTTAAATTATGGAAATTAACCAATATGGTTTAACTAGGAATATTTAGCCAACTAGTTTAAAAAGACCGGAGACTTGAATATTTACATCGATAACGAATTCAGAAAGGCTATTTGACTACACGTGAGACTTAATTAAGGTAATATAAATAGTGAGCTAATTAACTTATTAAAAATAGCAGAACTTGTTATTAACGGATAACTTAGTAAATTCATGAAATACCAACTAGAATTAATTTAAGCAGGAGCATAATAAATATTTATCTGAAAATTATTGACCCTTAATTAATAATCGATTATATTTAATTTCGAGATTTGGAATGAAGGTCCCGAAGGAGGTACAACATCAAACAAGGTTTAATTATTAAAGCCCTAATAAGTTTATAAGCTATTTGATTTTTAACAAAAAGATATATTATAAGCTTTTAAATAAAAAAGAAAGTATTGGGCAAGAGTCAAGCGGTTGAATTAATCACTATAGATTAATTTAAAATATTAAGTTGATTCGATTACGGAAAATATGAGCGGTCAAAACCTCAATAAGTAAATCGCCCAATTAAGAAACCTCAAGACTGGGTTATTTAATAAAATTTACTACTAAGTGTTTTACATACTTATTAGTTTATGATTATAAAATCATGTATTATTACACAAGTCTAATTACACGATAAAACGTTCGAGAGCGTATATAACTTATTATGGAAATATTTATTAATAATGCCTAAGCCATAGTTACTAGAGGATTTGGAATTTAAAATTATATTAACTTATTAGAATTTGGACGAAGAAGTATATTTGACATGCCCATTATAATTAATGTTGGATTTAATAAATAAATCACTATTGTTAAATCAAGAATAATTAAACCCGAATATGGCGACAACAATTGCGGAAAGATTATATTTATCTCGAGTTAAATAATTTGTTGGAGTAATTTAAATGGATTAAATATTAGGCATGAATTAAAATATAAAAATTAAGTCCTTACAATTAAATATAATATCATTAGAGATTATTAAGTCCACCAATTAGACTAATTAAGTCCATAATCAAGAATAATTAGCCAATGAACTTATGGGGTTCGAGGTCGACTGACCCATTATTACCAAGATGTTCCAAATAAGAAGATTTGAAGTCTGGAATTATTTGTGCTAATAATACAAATTATATAGATGAAATCCATTGGACAAAAGAGTCAAATCACTTTAATTGACATTTGATTGACCACTATGGATATCCGTTGGATAATAGGTGAAAATCCATTGGACAAAAGGGTCAAATCACTTTAATTGACATTTGATTGACCACTATGGATATCCGTTGGATAAAGGGGTGAGAACCCAATGGACGAAGCTATTAACCGGTTATAAGGATACCTCCTCCCTTCTATATAAACCCCCCCTTCTTCCCTCCTCCATCCTTTCTCCCTCACCCTCCACCGTCGCCGCCACCACCGCCGACGAACCTCCGGCCACCACCAAATTTTCCCCCTTTTCCATTTTTCCGGCCACCGCACAACCCGTAGCCCCTGCCGCCGTTTGCCACCACCACCGCCGGCCTCCACTCCACCGCAGCCCCCTTCTCCATCCAAATCCGGCCACCATTTCCGCCACCATTATCCTCCCCATTTCCGGCCATCTGCAACCCTCGCCCAACCCCTGTCTTCCTTTCTTCCTTCTTTTCTTTCTTCACTTGCCGTTTCTCCGATTTCATTTCTATTTCTCTCCCTTTTGCTACTAGTTCCATAAAGAGGTTTTAGGAGCCCGACCAAAGTTACGATAACTAATCCCATAAAAGCGTAAAGTGTTCAGGTAAGATTTATTAGTTGTAAGATTTTAGTTATTATATTTATGGTAAAATACCATCATAGTATGCTGAGTCATTGAAATATTGCTAGCCAAATAGCTGTAAAGGGATATCTGCTCGTAGCCTACGCGTGTGTTGCATCCATCTCGTCTACGGTGACTGTAACTAGATTTTTACTCTTTGGAGTAAGCCCAAAATTATTTTAGCTAAAGCATAATTTTTAAATACCATTTTCTTATTTTAAATTTATGCTTATAGCTCCCTACTGCTGTTGGATTATTGGTATGCCATTTTACTGTGCTTTACAATATTTGCAATTATTCTCAATGTCCTATGGATTTTTGAGCACGCATTGTTACGGGGTTGGGTCCAAGTTTTGGGTCGCTGCTGCCACCTCCGCCGTTTGCTTGTGTTACACGACTTACGGGGACAGATGTTAATCCTCCGCCGTTTGCCTGTAATACACGACTTACGGGGACTGATGGGAATCAGCCCGATGCCATTTCTCGATTCAATGTGGTCTGAGGAAATTTCTTACCTCCACCACAACCCTTGAATGTATGTGAGATTTGGGCCCTACAACAGGGAACCTGCACATCATGTTGGCTGAGAAGTTTATTTCTTGGTAACGCATAGTGTCATATTGTCTCTTCCCGGGATTAGATTTATATGGATTTTGTCTGTGCTTAAATTAATTATCGTTTTAGCATACCATTACCATAACGGTCGTCTTTTAAATTATTTCTGCAACCCTACCTCCTCCGGGAGTAAACGTCTACTTACTCAGCGATTGTTTTCGCTGACTCTACACTTGTCACCATTTCCTTTCAGGTTTTCAGATCTGCAAGGCATCATCTGCACGGGCACGATTTGGGGTATTATTTATGAAAATGTATATTTTTAAAACCCTCTTCTTGGGATAAAAAGCTATTACTTGGCATAGATAGTGGTTTATCGAGCATAAACAAAATATTTGGGTTTTATCCCATTTATGAAAATATGGTGCCCTACTGTTTTAAACAATGCATTACGCGTTTAACAGTATTATTTTTGAAGTATGAGATAAACAACCCTTTTTAAAATAAAACTTCCATGGATTTATTCCATTATTATTGTTGCGCGCTTTGAGGAATGCAGTCCTCCGTTTGGTTACGCTCTACCAAACCTTTTTATCAAGCTTATTATATACTTTTCACAGTATATAAGCTTCTTTGCGAATTATATGCTAGCTTGTCCGGAACGTGGTTAGCATATACATTCAATATTGAGTTTTCTGCAATTAGTTATGTCATACCCCCTAATTTTTCGTGCATTTTTGTAAACTTTTGAACTACGTTATGGCTTGATCCCTTTACCGGGTACGTAGGCAGCTTAGAAGTTTAATTCTAAGTTCAGTCACAACATAATAAAACAAACACAAGACCTTAGCACGAGACGAGAAAAGCCGAAACACAACTTCGAGGACGAAGTTGATTCTTAAGGAGGGTAGACTGTAATACCCGAGAATTTTCCAACATAAAATAAAACAATAATTAAATAAATAAATAATAAATAAAATGAATACTATAAATAAATAAACCAATCCAGCAAATAAAAGAAATAAATAAAGATAAGGAAATGAGAAATGAGATTTTTACTTAAAAAGGAATTAAAGGAATTTAATTCAATAAAAGGATGGATAAATGGTACACCAAAACCCGACACTAATGAACTCGAGTATTCGAGTCCAAAACATCCAATTAGACTGAGAATAAAATTAGAGAGAAAGTATGAACCCGAATATACCCCGGAAATCGGAATTCGGGAGCATAGAGGGATAGAAACCCGAAAGAGAGGCGGAAAAGCACGACGGATCGCACGACCCGCCCGGACCGAAGTCCAGGCGAAGACGGCGCGGTGGCCGCGCGCCCAATGGGGAAAACCGCGCCACGACCGCGCCAACCCACAGATTTGGTTGTTGCGTGAATCTCTCACCCGAACGCGGATTTTTCGACTTTCGGTTGAACATCTCTCGACTCCAGACTTCTAGGTCGGTTGTGGACGCCCTAGGAAGTAAGAATTCTATAAATAAGCCCCTTGGGAGCCCCGAACAAGTTTACGAAACCCTACCACATTCTATACGTTCGAAACCCTAAATCCGGAGTCGTCGGAGGCACGAAACCAAGACGAACGCTGTTGGACGAGTTCTCTACAGGTCTCCATAGTCGTGGTAAGTCTCGGTCCAATCTTTATTCAATAAACGATTCAAAAACGAATCCTAATCATCTCCTTTTTCTTTCTACACCCCCGTATCGAATCTAGATCGTAGAACCCGACGAACGGAGAGGAGAAACGGTGATCTGGAAGCCACGCCTCCGAATTGGACATTCCCGACGTTCATAGACACTGTAAGTTAACCTTACATGGTTTTGGGAGATTTTAAAACATTCGAAACCTAAAAGATTTGACAAGAATCATAAATCTGTCCACTTTTGTTTTCCTACCGGCGCAACAGAATTGTTGAATTTTTCCGACCCTTAAAACGAACTCAAACGGAAAAACTTAAAACACGAAAAACATTCCTAAGACTTAGACCTAGCTACTGTAAAAATTTGAGAATTTTTGGAGTTGATTTGATAGGTGAAAACCCGTTGAAACCGAACTGTTTGATTTTAGATCTTGAAATCTTGGACAGAACTTAGGAATGATCTTGATCACGTTTTTGACATAGGATCGAGGCTGTTTTAGGTCTTTGGCCAAACATGAAAGTTGTAGATAAATGTCTTAAGATGATCCCTGTCAAATTTCATTAAATTTGGAGTTGAATTGATATGTTAGAATTTAAAATCTTTAAACTGTGACATGTTAAACTCGGACAGATTTCTTGTTATGCAAAAATTAGCGATTTTGACCTACTTAGGTATCTCGGATTGAAAAAGTTAAAACACGAAAGTTGTAGATCTTGATGTTTCCGAGTCAGATATGAAATTTTGGAATTTTTGGAGTTAAATCTGATTTTAGGCGAATTTTGGAGTAAACTGTGATTTACCGAAATGAAATTTTGAAATCTTGTTGAAACATGGAATTAACCTTTAGGGTTGAACGAATTGAGATATTGTTTCTAAATTTATACAATGGAAGGCAGATTTTAAAAACTAAATCCCCTTACAAACTTGATAAATTAAAATTAGGGGTGAGTGCTCTGCAGGGTGCCCCCTAACGATTCACTTCGTGCCGTAATGGACGATGGTGACCCCGCGCGCTATACTTGAAATGTGATATTGCCAAAACGGCGAAACTTAGAGCCTACACTCTCGTGAATATCCGTATGGGTTTCCCGAGGCTCCGGAGTGGTACTGGGTATGGCTGATACGGCTGCGGCCGCCGGGCTACCGGCTAAACTTGTTGACATCGCGATTTTTATCGTGAAACTTTGAAATACCAAATCGGGAATGTAATGGGGATTCTAAATTAAATTAAACTAGATTAAATGATATTGTTGTCAAATTAAATTATTTAAATGCTTTATTTAAATTATGGCTATTATCTTGAACCATGTGATATGTGTTTTTAAATAGAGCCTGAGATAGATTGTGCTATATGATATGGATTATATGAAATCAAATATTATGTTATTATCATGCTTTTGTTAAATTATTAAAGTTATGGCTTTTAAACCCTACGATCATGCATGTGTTAACTTACTCAGCAATTTTGCTGATCAAAACCATTTTTATTCCTTTCTTTACAGAATATGTGGAATGAGCATGTGTGAGCACGAATCATGCATGGGATTTTGGGAACTGTTATTTTGCTTTTAAATTTCGTACTTAGACTATATTATGAACGGGCCTGTTTAACCCGTGTTTTGGCCATGTCGGCCCTTTTTATATTTTCCGCTGCGATACGGTACTAAACTAAATATTTCCGCTGCGCTATGCTATTATTATTTTTGAATTATATTGTATGGGCTATTTTGAATGCTTTAAATGTTTAAACACTGCAATACCTAGCCTTGCATCTCTTTAGTAAGCCGGAGAAACCGTGTCTTACTAGGGAGATGTGGCGGTGACATCCCGACCTGGGTTACCAAAAACCGGGGTGTTACAAGTTGGTATCAGAGCCCGGCTTATTTTTAAATTAGTATTTTTAAACCTAATATTATTATTATTTTTAAACTATTATTTTTAAACCATTATTATTTTTAAACTACTATTAATATTTTGACTATTATTTTAAATTTTAAAGTATTATTTCCATGGAAGAATTTTTATTCTTTATTTTAAAACCCATGGAAAAATATATGGTGTATTAAATTAATATTGGGGGGAATTATCATTTGCATATGCATGTCGCATCTCTGCTATGAACTTAGCATCTTGGAAACTTGAACTTAGAATCTTTGCGAAACTTGAACTTAGAATCTTTGCGAAACTTGAACTTAGAATCTTTGCGAAACTTGAACTTAGCATCTTGGCGAAACTTGAACTTAGAATCTTGGAAACTCGAACTTAGAATCTTGGCGAATATTAACTTAGATCTCTTGCTTGCGCTAGATGGCTAGTCAAGACATGATGCAGTTGTTGGTCAGGATGATGAGTGTTCATCTCGATTCCCACCAGACCCTAGAGCAGATGAAGTACCGTATGGCTCAGTTGGAGGCCAATTTACATCACATGGGCAACTTGAGAGAGGCGGATCATCACCGCATAAACCAACTCGAACGCCAAGTCCAAACCCTCACTACACAAAACTTAATACTAAAGGAATACATCGATGCCCACGGGCAAGACTTAAACACTATCTTTGACGACCTACTACCGCCGAGTTCGGAGGAGGAAGATCCGGAGGAAGATCCTGCTACCCCGCCGAGAGACGTCATGAGGCACTAGAGATTCTACTGTTAGACATTGTTTTGCTAGGAAAATATTTCTACTTTTGTACTAAAATTTCTTATGAGGAAATAAAATGCCGATTTATTTTTTTTAAATCAAAACAAAACAAAACAAAACAAAATAAAATGAAACCCCAAAACAGACGATGCTTCTTAACTCGAACAAAGCACCACGTGCTAAATTACTACACACATATACATTCATAGAAATTGCTTAGACTATATGCTAAATTCACCAGCCCTAATCTATCATATTTGTACCAGAATGGCACCCAGAGGAAGAGGAAGAGGAAGAACTCAAACCACTCCCCAAACCACCACTGAGATACCTACTGAAACACCACCAAACGTCACTGAACCAATTCAACCTGATGAGGAACAACCCCAAGGTGCGCAGGACGCCCCCGCACCGAACAATGTGGGCGATCGTCTTAGGACGATAGAGGAAGTGTTGATTGCGCTCGGAAACGCGCAAGTCAACCAGGGACAAGCTGCGGCGGTACCTCCGCCCCAAGCTCGCCCTAACTACCTGGCGATGGTGAATCCCTACCAGCCGCCCCACTATGCTGGTGAGGAGGATCCAGCTAAACTGGAGGAATGGATCCGGACTTTTGACAAGCTGCTAGGAGCGGTCAAATGTCCAGAAGGAGAGAGGGTACATGTCGCTTCATACTACTTGGGAGGCGAAGCTGATGACTGGTGGCAAGCAACGCAAGCCAAACTAACTGAAGATGACGAGCCTTACTCGTGGATGGAGATGATGGAACTACTCAGGGATCGATTCTATCCCTTGAGTACCAAAGCTGCCATGTACGAAGAATTCCTGTCACTGAAACAAGGGAGCCAAACGGTGCAAGAATACTACACACGCTTCAAGGAGCTGGTGAGGTTCGCACCAAGGCTAGTGCCTACTGATGCGGAAAAGGCACAGAAGTTCGAGATGGGACTGAACCTGTCTGTGCGCGAAGTGATCGCGGGGGTACACTACCCCGATTTGCAAGCCGTATACGATCGCGCTGTAGCGGTAGCACGCGTGCAGCAACTGAAAAGAAGGGTGAGTGGGGAGTCCAGCAGGGGTCCTCAAGACAAGAGAAGTCGAGATTCACGAAACGAGAACAACACTGGAAGGAACGAGCAGCGCAGAGGGTCAAATAGGCCCCAACAAAACAACACTGGGAGGAGGTTCAATCAAGAAGATCCGGTACCGCCTTGCCCGCGATGTGGACGACCACATCTGGCAAGGGGATGCCCGCAACAAGGCGCTTGTTACAGATGCGGTCGAATGGGTCACGTTCGACGGGAATGTCGAACTAGGCTCGAGAACATAACGAAGAGGGATGATTTGGTCGCGGGGCAAGAACAGCCTCAAAACCAAAACGGGCGAAATGGCAATAACCAAGGGTACAGACCCCCTCAAAATAGGCCGCAAAACTAGAACCAGAACCAACGACCTCCGCCCCCACAGAATCAAAACCAGCAACAAAATCAGCAGCCGAATGCGAATCAGCAGGGCAATCAGGGACGCCCTATGGGGAGGCTGAACGTGGTAAACCAAGCGGACGTGCCTGCGCAAGGAGAAGTGATGGCAGGTACATTTCACGTTTTGAATACACCCCTTAGAATTTTATTTGATTCCGGAGCTAGTTGCTCAATTATTGCATCAAGGATAGTGCCTGAGTTAGATCTACCTAAGTGCGAGAGAATTAGCTTAGGAATTCAATTGCCTTCTGGGGAAGTAGTGTCTTGCTCTAAACGATATAACGGAATTCCTATAGTGATAAAGAACGTAGAATTCTTCGCGAACTTGGTAGAATTTAACTTAAGAGACTTTGACATCATACTGGGGATGGATTGGCTATCCCAGTATAAAGCGGTGATCGAATGCCAAAAACAAAAGATCACCTTGTCAAAAAGTAGGGGAAAGAGGGTTATCTTTTACTCTCAGCCCCCTAAGAAAAGTAACAAAATCGTTAGTGCACTTAAACTAAGTAACTTGATGCGTAAGGGGTATGAACTATATGCGTGCTATGTGCACAACCTTGAGGCGAAAGAGAACAAGGTTGATAGCATACCAGTGGTAAGAGAGTACCCGGACGTGTTCCCTGAAGACGTTCCGGGCATGCCACCTGAGAGAGATCTTGAATTCACGATAGATCTCATTCCGGGGACAGAGCCTGTCTCAGAAGCTCCGTGGCACCACTGGAAATGAAGGAGTTAAAGGAACAACTCGAGGAGCTATTGGGAAAAGGTTACATAAGACCGAGTACGTCCCCTTGGGGAGCACCGGTTTTGTTTGTCAAGAAGAAAGACGGAGGGCTACGCCTTTGCATAGATTACCGAGGACTAAACCAAGTGACCATTAAGAATAAATACCCCCTACCGAGAATAGAGGATCTGTTTGATCAACTGAAGGGAGCTTCAGTATTCTCGAAGATCGATTTGCGATCTGGGTATCATCAATTGAGGATTGCCGAGAAGGACATTCCAAAGACGGCGTTTCGAACACGATATGGCCATTACGAGTTCACAGTGTTATCCTTCGGGTTAACAAATGCTCCGGCCATGTTCATGAATCTCATGAACAACGTGTTCCGAGAATTGTTAGACCAGTGTGTCGTAGTGTTCATTGACGACATCCTGATCTACTCGAAGAGCGAGGAGGAGCATGCGAAGCACTTACATCAAGTGTTGGAGATCCTGCGAAGAAATCAGCTATACGGCAAGCTGTCGAAATGTGACTTCTGGCTGAAAGAAGTGGCATTCCTCGGACACATAGTATCCGCTGATGGAGTATCAGTGGATCCGGCAAAAGTCTCTGCCGTAACCGAATGGGCAACCCCCAAGAGTCCAACGGAAATAAGAAGTTTCCTTGGATTAGCCGGATACTATAGACGATTCGTGAAGGACTTTTCAAGGATTGCACGTCCTTTGACCCAGCTACTTAAGAAAGGAGCAAAATACGAGTGGACCGAAGCATGTGAGACATCGTTTCAAGAGCTGAAGAAACGACTCACAACCACACCCGTATTAACACTACCATCAGAGAATGGTGACTTCGAAGTATATAGCGATGCTTTGAAGGAAGGTTTAGGTTGTGTTTTGATGCAAGACTCGAGAGTCGTAGCCTATGCATCACGCCAACTAAAACCTCACGAGGAAAATTATCCGACACATGACCTGGAGTTGGCAGCGGTCGTTTTCGCTCTAAAGATATGGAGACATTATCTTTATGGGCGGAAGTGTCGAATGTTCACCGACCACAAAAGCTTGAAATATATATTCACTCAGAAGGAGTTGAATTTGAGACAGCGAAGGTGGTTGGAACTCATTAAAGACTACGATTTAGAGATAGCATACCACGAGGGGAAGGCGAATGTGGTAGCCGATGCCCTAAGTCGGAAAACCCAACACGTGATAAACTCGTTGGTAGTTCCGCCGGCATTGTACATGGATTTGGCAAGATTGGAGTTAGAACTTGTGCATCCTGGCACAGTGAGAGAAACGGTCAATGCCATGGTCGTAGAAACTCCAATATTGGACGAGATTCGACTCGCTCAACCGGGCGATCCGAAACTCGAGAAGATAAAAGAGTATATCGCCGAAGGAAAGGCAATAGGATTTGCTGTCCACGAGGATGGAAGCATCCGTTTTAAAGGTAGATGGTGTGTGCCTTTTAAATGTGCCGAGTTAAAGCAAAGGTTGATGGAGGAAGGGCACAACACGCCATATTCCGTACATCCCGGAGGTGACAAGCTATACAAAGATCTGAAGAAGATCTATTGGTGGCCGGGAATGAAGAAGGAAGTGGCAAATTTCGTGGCGAGATGTCTCACCTGCCAAAAGGTTAAGGCAGTGCGACATAAACCCTTAGGATTGATGCAACCACTAGAGATTCCAAGTTGGAAGTGGGATAGCATCTCAATGGACTTTGTCTCGGGATTACCCCGATCACCTAAAGGCATGAATAGGATTTGGGTGATTGTGGATAGGCTAACGAAGACAGCCATATTTATCCCAATGAAAGACACGTGGACTATGGACCAATTGGCCCGAGCCTACATTGATAACGTGGTACGACGCCATGGAGTACCACATGATATCATTTCCGATAGAGACAGTAGATTTGTCTCTCATTTCTGGACGGAGTTACAAAAAGCTCTCGGTACTCAAATCAAAATGAGCACCGCATTCCACCCGATGACGGATGGACAAACCGAGAGAACAATCCAAACACTAGAAGACATGCTGAGAGCATGCGTGTTGGAATTCAAAGGGAATTGGGAATCTCATTTACCCTTGATTGAGTTTTCCTATAATAATAGTTACCATGCTAGTATCGGCATGGCACCGTTCGAGGCATTGTATGGACGGAAGTGCCGAAGCCCTTTGAGCTGGGAAGAAAACGATAAGTCCGTGGTAGTGGGACCACAACTTATCGAAGACATGGCTCAACAAATCAAAGTGATCCAAGGGAAGATGAAAGCCGCACAAGACCGTCAAAAGAGTTATGCCGACGTGAGACGACGAGACCTAGAATTTCAAGTGGGAGATAGGGTCATGCTAAAGATATCACCCATGAAGGGGGTGATGCGCTTTGGCAAACGAGGGAAGTTAAGTCCGCGATACATAGGACCTTACGAAATTCTAGAACGAGTCGGAACTCTAGCCTACCGATTGGCTTTACCGCCACACTTAGATAGAGTTCATAATGTCTTCCATGTCTCACAACTAAAGAAGTATGTGTCGGACCCGACACATGTACTTCAACCGGAGATAATTGAGCTCGATGAAGATTTGACTTACGAAGAAGTCCCAGTGCGTATTCTCGATACTAAGGAACGAGTAACGAGGAACAAAACCATCAAAATGATCAAGGTTCTTTGGTCAAATCACGAAAGTGAGACGGCAACTTGGGAAGTAGAATCCGATATGAGGGAACGATACCCGACATTGTTCCAAACCGATACCGACACAGTTATGGGGACATAACTGCAATCTTAAGGGGGAGAGGATGTCATACCCCCTAATTTTTCGTGCATTTTTGTAAACTTTTGAACTACGTTATGGCTTGATCCCTTTACCGGGTACGTAGGCAGCTTAGAAGTTTAATTCTAAGTTCAGTCACAACATAATAAAACAAACACAAGACCTTAGCACGAGACGAGAAAAGCCGAAACACAACTTCGAGGACGAAGTTGATTCTTAAGGAGGGTAGACTGTAATACCCGAGAATTTTCCAACATAAAATAAAACAATAATTAAATAAATAAATAATAAATAAAATGAATACTATAAATAAATAAACCAATCCAGCAAATAAAAGAAATAAATAAAGATAAGGAAATGAGAAATGAGATTTTTACTTAAAAAGGAATTAAAGGAATTTAATTCAATAAAAGGATGGATAAATGGTACACCAAAACCCGACACTAATGAACTCGAGTATTCGAGTCCAAAACATCCAATTAGACTGAGAATAAAATTAGAGAGAAAGTATGAACCCGAATATACCCCGGAAATCGGAATTCGGGAGCATAGAGGGATAGAAACCCGAAAGAGAGGCGGAAAAGCACGACGGATCGCACGACCCGCCCGGACCGAAGTCCAGGCGAAGACGGCGCGGTGGCCGCGCGCCCAATGGGGAAAACCGCGCCACGACCGCGCCAACCCACAGATTTGGTTGTTGCGTGAATCTCTCACCCGAACGCGGATTTTTCGACTTTCGGTTGAACATCTCTCGACTCCAGACTTCTAGGTCGGTTGTGGACGCCCTAGGAAGTAAGAATTCTATAAATAAGCCCCTTGGGAGCCCCGAACAAGTTTACGAAACCCTACCACATTCTATACGTTCGAAACCCTAAATCCGGAGTCGTCGGAGGCACGAAACCAAGACGAACGCTGTTGGACGAGTTCTCTACAGATCTCCATAGTCGTGGTAAGTCTCGGTCCAATCTTTATTCAATAAACGATTCGAAAACGAATCCTAATCATCTCCTTTTTCTTTCTACACCCCCGTATCGAATCTAGATCGTAGAACCCGACGAACGGAGAGGAGAAACGGTGATCTGGAAGCCACGCCTCCGAATTGGACATTCCCGACGTTCATAGACACTGTAAGTTAACCTTACATGGTTTTGGGAGATTTTAAAACATTCGAAACCTAAAAGATTTGACAAGAATCATAAATCTGTCCACTTTTGTTTTCCTACCGGCGCAACAGAATTGTTGAATTTTTCCGACCCTTAAAACGAACTCAAACGGAAAAACTTAAAACACGAAAAACGTTCCTAAGACTTAGACCTAGCTACTGTAAAAATTTGAGAATTTTTGGAGTCGATTTGATAGGTGAAAACCCGTTGAAACCGAACTGTTTGATTTTAGATCTTGAAATCTTGGACAGAACTTAGGAATGATCTTGATCACGTTTTTGACATAGGATCTAGGCTGTTTTAGGTCTTTGGCCAAACATGAAAGTTGTAGATAAATGTCTTAAGATGATCCCTGTCAAATTTCATTAAATTTGGAGTTGAATTGATATGTTAGAATTTGAAATCTTTAAACTGTGACATGTTAAACTCGGACAGATTTCTTGTTATGCAAAAATTAGCGATTTTGACCTACTTAGGTATCTCGGATTGAAAAAGTTAAAACACGAAAGTTGTAGATCTTGATGTTTCCGAGTCAGATTTGAAATTTTGGAATTTTTGGAGTTAAATCTGATTTTAGGCGAATTTTGGAGTAAACTGTGATTTACCGAAACGAAATTTTGAAATCTTGTTGAAACATGGAATTAACCTTTAGGGTTGAACGAATTGAGATATTGTTTCTAAATTTATACAATGGAAGGCAGATTTTAAAAACTAAATCCCCTTACAAACTTGATAAATTAAAATTAGGGGTGAGTGCTCTGCAGGGTGCCCCCTAACGATTCACTTCGTGCCGTAATGGACGATGGTGACCCTGCGCGCTATACTTGAAATGTGATATTGCCAAAACGGCGAAACTTAGAGCCTACACTCTCGTGAATATCCGTATGGGTTTCCCGAGGCTCCGGAGTGGTACTGGGTATGGCTGATACGGCTGCGGCCGCCGGGCTACCGGCTAAACTTGTTGACATCGCGTTTTTTATCGTGAAACTTTGAAATACCAAATCGGGAATGTAATGGGGATTCTAAATTAAATTAAACTAGATTAAATGATATTGTTGTCAAATTAAATTATTTAAATGCTTTATTTAAATTATGGCTATTATCTTGAACCATGTGATATGTGTTTTTAAATAGAGCCTGAGATAGATTGTGCTATATGATATGGATTATATGAAATCAAATATTATGTTATTATCATGCTTTTGTTAAATTATTAAAGTTATGGCTTTTAAACCCTACGATCATGCATGTGTTAACTTACTCAGCAATTTTGCTGATCAAAACCATTTTTATTCCTTTCTTTACAGAATATGTGGAATGAGCATGTGTGAGCACGAATCATGCATGGGATTTTGGGAACTGTTATTTTGCTTTTAAATTTCGTACTTAGACTATATTATGAACGGGCCTGTTTCACCCGTGTTTTGGCCATGTCGGCCCTTTTTATATTTTCCGCTGCGATACGGTACTAAACTAAATATTTCCGCTGCGCTATGCTATTATTATTTTTGAATTATATTGTATGGGCTATTTTGAATGCTTTAAATGTTTAAACACTGCAATACCTAGCCTTGCATCTCTTTAGTAAGCCGGAGAAACCGTGTCTTACTAGGGAGATGTGGCGGTGACATCCCGACCTGGGTTACCAAAAACCGGGGTGTTACAAGTTATGTTAGCCTTAGCGTATTTTGGGCAACCCGGAATACGTGGCGGTAGCACCCCACCCATTGTTCCCGCTCTTTTCTTCCGCTGCATCCTTAGGGAAAAAGGGGGGTGTTACAGTTTGGTATCAGAGCGTTTTGCTCTTGGAATTGTGCATCTGAAATTTTTAAAATTTATGCACCAAAAGTTATTTTTAAAAGCCAGGTGGCTATACAAGTCGTGTATTTAAATTATTAAAATTTTACACGAAAAATATTTGGAAGCATTCGGATTAGTGCATATAAATTATTGCAATTTTTGCACGAGAAATATTTTTGAAGAGCCGTTTTTGCTCTAAGAAGTAGTGCATTTAAATTATTGAAATTTTTGCACGAAGTATTTTGAAAAGACTATGCCAAGTAATTTTTTTTAGTTAAATTTTGGGATGGGGACACGCACACATATGCATATAGGCACGAGCAGAATTTTAGTTTATTACAAGTATATTATTGACAAGAATTTTCCAAGGTATCGGACTCCGAGCTAGAGTCTCTCTCCGATTATCTTATGACTGCTTTGCCTTAGTATCTACCTCTAGACTTGTTTTGGATAATCTACTAGTATTGCACTAGTTCCTTGGCTTCTCAGTTCAGTTGCCTTATTACGTAAGATGATGCCTACAATAGGTGACGATATTCACGATTACTTTTATTTTTACCATTGGAAAGGCATGGGAACGTTACCCCAGAGTTGTACCTACCAAGTGGCAACAGGGTATTGAGATAGTCTATGACCCTTCCTCGATCTATATAAGAAATCGTCGTATCACAAATTATTTTATGCCTTAGTGCGAATTGCGCTCTTGCCTTTGTCAACATAAGGTTAAGCCTTAGACTTATAAGCGCACAAATTATATGTTAACACGATTATCATGCGGGTGACTAGGAATAAGAATTTCCTAAATACTATATTGTCTTAAAGATAAGACGCGAGTGCTACGAAAGAGCACCAAAAGATTTTAAGCTCACAACGAGTTTCATAAAACATTAACGAATTCTTCCTTAAATTCGTACGCCTATGTGGCAAGGAAAGTTGGATATTTATTTGGAATATTCTCAATGAAACAAAATGGCCTTAACCATGAGCTTAAAGGATAACCTCAAACATTTATCATACTCCTTTAGCTCGACAAACTTGGAATCTAATCTTTGTTAATGGACCTACTACCTGAGGCTTGATCGAGTTGTCGGTCTGATAAATAAGAAATTTCTCATAACCATTAGAGTTGTTGAAATTACTTCGTACCTACCTTGTTAGGACCTCCAGATATGTTATTTAAATAAATTTTCCTTTAAAAGGATACAAGAGCCTATAACGACAATTTTATTTATCCCCGGTTTTGGGTAAACCTATGAGACGAAGGTTATATAAAGGGCGATGAAAGTTTCTACCCGAAAAACCTTAAAATTTCATAATCACCAAATCATTTGGAAAATGATTAAAATTTTTGATAAATGATAAATGGAGAGCAAATGAATTTCTCTCAAGACTATGATTATGTTTCAGATGCCACCACGAGGACGCCCAGGAAAACGTCCGGCTGACCCCCTATATGCACCTGATCCCATTGAGGATAGGCAAGACGCTATAGAGGGACGACAAGCTTGATTAGAACAAGTAATGTTAACTATTGGTACCGCAGTAGAGCGACAACTGGCGAGGGACGAAATACAAGGGGAACCACAGATTTCATCAAGGTTGTACATGAGTATCAACCAACGAGCTATACCGGACAAGAGGACCCGGATGAGCTAGAAGGGTGGATCGAGAAATTTGACAAACTGCTAGAGGCGGTACGGTGTCCCAAGGAAAGGAAAGTGGAGGTTGCTACATTCTTCCTGGAAGGCCAGGCAAACACCTGGTGGCGAAACCATGAGAATCGAGACATTGGTTGGCCAGAATTTAAGGAAAGCATGCGGGCGAGATTTTACCCATCCAGTGTAAAGAACGCTAAGTATGAGGAGTTCGTCACCTTAACACAAGGCAATTTCTCTGTCCACGAGTACTACAAAAAGTTCAATGAGCTCCTCCGCTTCGCTCCAGGGTTAGTGAATACCGAACATTCCCAGGCCCAAAAATTCGAACTCGGATTGAACCGCGAGATTTGAGAAGGGTTAGGTGGGAAGCAATTCTTTAGTCTACATAAGCTATATGATCGGGCGATGACAGTTGAGCGAGTCCGGAAGCCTAAACGGGAAAAAGAGCAAATCGGGCAATCCTCTAAAACCCATAAGGAGGGGAGCATCAAGAGGAACCCGGACAGAGGAAACCAGAACCAACATCGCAACTTTGACGGCCCTAATCTAAGAAATAATGACCATCCCCCAATGGCCGCACGCTGCCCAAAGTGCGGCAGGAAGCATTGGATGCAGGCATGCCCGCAAGATGGAGAGTGCTTCAGATGTGGCCTCATAGGACATAGGATTAAAGATTGCAGCACCCGTCTGGATCCTAACAAGTTGCGAAATGATCTAAATGGAGATCATCGCTTCCAAACGGAAGCATTACTGAATAGAAAGCCTAGGAACCCCGCCGCCTGCGGTAAGAAGTAATCAAGGAAGGTTGCATAAAGACAACTCGGGCAATTCTTGAGAAGGATAAAAAGGGGAGCTCGGGCATACTCGTTGGAGGACATTTTGACTTTTGCTTTGGGAATGTAGCCCCTAATATGTTGGTTTAGATTATATCATTACTCTCTAAGAACACCGATCAATCGGGCATTGTAAAATGATATGCAAGTGGAGCGATCGTACCCCAACTTTTGAACCAAGTAATGCGCTTGATATGTATAACCAAGGCATTCCCTTTTGTTGCGAAGCATTTTATGCTTCCGCCTATATGATAATCCCTGAGGTAATATTTAAAAACATTTCTTTTCCTTCGAAAAGCTTCGTTTGACCTACGACCAAATGATTAGATCTCCTGCCCACACCTAAGAAGAATCATGGAAATTTCAAGGACAGTAAATTATTATACCCGGTAAAATGGTTGCCTACCAAATTTGATAGATGACCCTTAAACTAAACAACAACATTATTATTTGTTTAAGACATGGCTTAATTTACCCTTACTACTTAAGCAGCCATTTTCATTCGACAAGAACACCCAATCCAAAAGGACATACCCTTGGATGGGTAACTTAAGAAGAGACATGGGTAATTTCTAGGTAATATAGGAGCGTGATAATAATTGGAAAATTCTCGTAGGTAACCGACTGAAGGACATGCGTAATATGAACAACAAGTTGAGTGGGATATCCTAAGGATTAGAGAAAATTCATTAGATCGAGCTTGAAGAATACACCGCAGTATCTTTGGATGTGAGAACACTCCCAGCATAATAAATAATTGTTGGGTCGAGTATAAAACAAGATTGACCAAGTATTTCGTCATGAATACATAAATTTTTCCTAGGAGCGACATCGTACCAACAAGAAAAGTGGGATTTATTAAGGATTGAGGATATGCTAAAAATATATATATATACATATTTATATATATATTAATTAACTAAGTCATCGAATCCCTTTAGCGGTGTAATAAAACGTGAGTAATCAAGAAATTATTAAATGACATAGTTTAACTTCACTTCTCTAGGGAACAAGTGAAGCACGGAACGGTTAGTACATTCCGCACAGAGAGGCGACACAAGAATAAAAGCAGACCGACGGACGTCAATAATTGAGGACCATAGGAAAATTATTTAGGGTCATGGCGAATTAAAATTCGATAATAACGATAAGATGGTACTAGTAACGTGAAGGATGTAACATAAAAGGTTGAAAGTGGATATCAAGGATGGACACCTGAAGCGGTTTAAGGAGAATTAAAAATAATAAAACCTTGGAGGATTTAAATTTTTGGAATATCCCGTAGTTATAACTGTACCTTAGTTCTGTCTCGAGGCTTCGATGACGAAGCCTTATTTTAAGGAGGGTAGACTATAACACCCCATAAAATTATTAACTAGAAATTTAAATTCTTAATAAATAGATATTCAAAATTTCTCATAAACTTAAATTTTGGAAGACAAAAAGAAAAGATATTTTTGAAATACGAATTTATCCTAGTTGTGAACTATTTGAGAAATTAAAACTTTTAAGTGCAACAATATGTAATTAACTTACAAGTATTAAATTATACATTATAACGAATTATTTAAATCCATGCCAATTAGTCACCCCCATTTAGTCAAAATTTAGTATAATTATTGAGTAGTCTTTAAATCCTTAATCTTTTAATGATAACCGAATATACTTAATTTCAGAATATGCCATGAAGGTTCCAAACATAGCTCTAGCTTCAAGCAACATCTAATTATTAGAACTCCAATAAGTACAAGCTATCTTATTTTAAAATAAAAATAAAAGAATTTATTATAAGCTTTTCAAATAAGAATATATTGGACAAACAAGTGTTAGAGATCATTCGAGACTATAGATCTACGATCAATAATAAGGCATAATTAAATACGAATAAAGTAGCAATGGTTTCAGGATAAAAATATTTATCCATCTGTTAATTTTTAAGCGTTGGATTAAGTAATATTGGGCAAGGGTTAAATTATGGAAATTAACCAATATGGTTTAACTAGGAATATTTAGCCAACTAGTTTAAAAAGACCGGAGACTTGAATATTTACATCGATAATGAATTCAGAAAAGCTATTTGACTACACGTGAGACTTAATTAAGGTAATATAAATAGTGAGCTAATTAACTTATTAAAAATAGCAGACCTTGTTATTAACGGATAACTTAGTAAATTCATGAAATACCAACTAGAATTAATTTAAGCAGGAGCATAATAAATATTTATCTGTAAATTATTGACCCTTAATTAATAATCGATTATATTTAATTTCGAGATTTGGAATGAAGGTCCCGAAGGAGGTACAACATCAAACAAGGTTTAATTATTAAAGCCCTAATAAGTTTATAAGCTATTTGATTTTTAACAAAAAAATATATTATAAGCTTTTAAATAAAAAAGAAAGTATTGGGCAAGAGTCAAGCGGTTGAATTAATCACTATAGATTAATTTAAAATATTAAGTTGATTCGATTACGGAAAATATGAGCGGTCAAAACCTCAATAAGTAAATCGCCCAATTAAGAAACCTCAAGACTGGGTTATTTAATAAAATTTACTACTAAGTGTTTTACATATTTATTAGTTTATGATTATAAAATCATGTATTATTACACAAGTCTAATTACACGATAAAACGTTCGAGAGCGCATATAACTTATTATGGAAATGTTTATTAATAATGCCTAAGCCATAGTTACCAGAGGATTTGGAATTTAAAATTATATTAACTTATTAGAATTTGGACGAAGAAGTATATTTGACATGCCCATTATAATTAATGTTGGATTTAATAAATAAATTACTATTGTTAAATCAAGAATAATTAAACCCGAATATGGCGACAACAATTGCGGAAAGATTATATTTATCTCGAGTTAAATAATTTGTTGGAGTAATTTAAATGGATTAAATATTAGGCATGAATTAAAATATAAAAATTAAGTCCTTACAATTAAATATAATATCATTAGAGATTATTAAGTCCACCAATTAGACTAATTAAGTCCATAATCAAGAATAATTAGCCAATGAACTTATGGAGTTCGAGGTCGACCGACCCATTATTACCAAGATGTTCCAAATAAGAAGATTTGAAGTCTGGAATTATTTGTGCTAATAATACAAATTATATAGATGAAATCCATTGGACAAAAGGGTCAAATCACTTTAATTGACCTTTGATTGACCACTATGGATATCCGTTGGATAATAGGTGAAAATCCATTGGACAAAAGGGTCAAATCACTTTAATTGACATTTGATTGACTACTATGGATATCCGTTGGATAAAGGGGTGAGTGATGACAGCCTTTCGTGACTGTCATTTGCGTCCAATTTAGTGTCTTGATGATGACTTTTTGCTCCTAATTCCATTGATTTTTGATGAATAGTCACAAAGGATTAGGAAAGATGAAAGAAGAATTAAGATTGCAAAGAAGTTGGAAAATACATGAAAAATGGCTTGAAATTCTGAGTTTTCGTTGTAAGTCTCGCACGCAGTGTTTCTATTGAACTAATCCACGCTTTGTCATGCAGAAGGAAGTTAAGCTGGAAAGCAGCAGGAAGTGGGAAGGACATAGCGAGGAAAGAAAAGAAATGATGCGAGGATTTGTTTCCTAAGTCAGGAGGAGATTTAAGGAAAATGTGCAAATGCTGAAGTCCACGCGATGATGATCGACATCGCGAGGAAAGGAAGTCTGCGCAAGACAGAAGCTTTAACCGTTATGGCGAGAAGCAGAGTTCTTTGGGAGAAACTGTGAGACCTCGCCTCATCACGAAAGATGATTATATGTTTACTCTCGCTTTGAAGGAACTGGACAAAGCGAGAGGAGAGCTATTCTGATGCGAGCGGTTATCATCCAAGGCAGAAACAGTTACAACACCCATCTATAAATAAGACCCTTGGGGAATCAGCTCAGCAGGCGGGAGATTGAAGAGAATAGCTCGACTTTACTCTCCAGTCCACTTTTAGAGTTTGGTAGGTAGGTTAGGATTTAATTTTCTCTGCAATTTACTTTCATGTTCTTCAGATTTGTAATTTGTTTTCGTAGATCTGTAATTCAATTCCGCAGTAGATTTCTTTAAGATTAGCTGTTAGATTAGCTAGAGGATACCCTGGAAGGAGAGTCGCTTTCGGATCGCTTGTTCATCCATCATGACGATCATCATCTAAACTCCGACTCACTCGCTCATCTTTGCATTATTCTGATAGCAATCAGATTTCCAGGTGTATTCGTTTTTAATTCTTTGTTATTTGAGATACAAGAAGAATGATTGGTTATCAGATTGTGAATTTCTTATCTTTCTGGTTTCTATTTCCATTTCGTAATTCTGTTTCAGCAGAGTATAAACTTCAATTGCATCATTTAATCTGAATTTTGCATCATATCTTTAATTCGATTTTCAAAGATCATAATACTTCCACATCTTTAATGCGCTAAATGTTCGTTCCAATTACGAAAGAAATTTGGATGTTGTAATCGAGTTAGGTATGATCTGGCAGAGTTATGAATTTACTCGATTTCCTGTCAATGTTATGTTTATAGAGGAGAATCATAAGGTTTAATGTTCAGAACTCTAAAAGGTTCCTGGAGACCCAATGCAGTGTTCATCATCGCTTGATAATCTTTGAGAATCAATAATTTTGAGTTTGTGAGCTTGGATGCAAAAGATTCTATGTTCATAATTTTCTGAACAGAAATTCCAGAAGGTAGTTATGACAGTTATTAATTCTGATCATTCACTCCGAATAAGGATATTCCATCGCTTCATCCTAAAAGATGATGCGAGGAAATATTCAAATAGATCTATTATGACAAAGGTTATTTGAATACTCACGTGATGTCAATCTGACAAAGCGAGAGGATCAATCTATAACATCAATAATTTTGATATCCATTTTGTAGGATATAGATCATTTACTTTTACTTCTTATATGTATATAACCAGTACCTATAAGTAGGAATTGAGTACCTCGCCGCATTCTTACAGAAACTATCGCGAGGCATTCAATTCTTTGTATAAGTAAAATCTGGAGAACATTCTTTGAATATTAGCTCCCTCCACGCTGTACAGACATAGCGCGCGGAAAATTGGAATGTTCATAGTTTGAAACCCAAAATAGTTACTGCGAGCTATATTGGACACTTATTTTGCAGAGTTATTTCTCAAATTCTCTTTCTTGGGAAAGTTATTTCCTAATTCTGTCTAGTTTCCAACGTATATTTTGGAAGCACCCTTTGCATTTTGATTAAGAGGATTCAGAACCCTCAACGTCTCCTTATACATATAATATTACATATACACATAATATTTTGGGATATTTCCCAGTATATGATGAGTAATCATACTTCATGATTACAAAATTACAATTCATATGTGCAACACGTTTTACTATTTTACACTGGTATGCTGAGAGAGATGATGATATAGGTTTACTCAATCATTATTTACTCAGGACTGATAAAGAACAAACTTGTTCTTCAGTTGGGCATTTAGTACCTGTCGTTTAAAAGGGAAAGATGTTTCAAGAACCATCTTTTGTCCTAAAAATTAGTAGAGTATCAGGAAGATTAATTTCCGGGGTTCATAGTATTAGTTAACACTATAGCTATGAGTAGGAGATTAAATATTTCTACTACAGTCTACTAATCCTGAGTCAAATCATGGATATTTGGAGCTGTTTACAGAGATTTCTTGAGCTAAATCAGTTATACGAATCTGAGTAGTCTGGATAAGTCAAGGAATTTGAATAGCAATTTCATCTTGATATACTTACAAGACTATTATTCCTTATGAATACTTGCAGGAATTACTCTGAAGAGATAAATCTTATGAAAACATTGGATGATAGATTTAAATATTAGCTTTTTCATTTGTTGTAGAGGACATCCAATACAGGATCATAAGATCAGTTTGATCAGAGTGATAAAAAGAACAACTTCAAGTTCGGACGAATATAGTAAGATTTAGAAGTGACCTCAAGTTGTCAAAGGCTTAATCCAAGTCTGAAAGAAAAGATTAAGTGACAGTTCTGAAAGCTATTATCATAGAAGGAGTCTGACAGATCATTCTGTAATGGTAGTATTCCATGATTTCAGAGCTTAGAATGTCATGACACTGAATCATAAGTACCTGTCTTGGGAAGTGATTAAAGACATGAAGAATTGATTGAATTGTGTAAAGGATTTTTCTATCTCAATGAACCTTCATTATGTTTTATCCAATGAAGTATGATAATTTCACCATATGCTTATTTCATTTGATTTGGTCTGTAATACCTCAAACACATGAATAAGATCATAATATCTTACACCATTTTAATTGTTTTCTTTACTGCATTTATAGTTTTAAGCATTTACATTTCAATAGTATTCTTTAGTAATAATCATTACACCATTCTTAAACCAAGAGTAGAGACAGATTCTGAAGCTAATAACTCTATTAAAACACTTCTATCGTGTAACTCTCTTTTGAACGATCCCGACAATTAAAATAAATATTGCAGCTTGATACCGTGCGCTTTCGGTAGGAGAAACTAGGCAAGCTTTTTAACAGCCCTATATAGATTATAGTGTAAAGGCTGTCGGGGGGCACTGACCGAGGTTTCGCCTCAAAAGCTTCATGGCGCCGTTGCCGGGGAGGGTGTAGCGTTATGAATTTTAGAACTGTAGATATTCTTGGTTTAATTGTAATTATTTACTTTTTATTATAATAAATTCACAAATTCTTTCATTTTGTTCACAGAGAAGCCTCAACAGTTTATGAGCGAGAGAAAAACTCGATCTTCAAGACCACCTTTGCTTCCTTTTAATTGTGAACTTGAGAGAACAGCAAGGCTGATCAGAGCAAGTGCAAGAAGGAGACAGAGAGATCTTGCGGAAGGAAATCTTTCAACCATAACAAGGATGGCCAACAATGGACAGAATGACGGACCTGGGAACTTGCCAAATGGACAACCAGATAATCAGCAAAACATTCCACTTCGAGGACCTTTTCAAGCACCACAAAGAGCTGCTGCACCACAATTTATTCATCAACACTATTTTCCACCAAATTTTGCTAATCCTGTTCCGAACCCTCAAGAAGAGCAATATCAACCATGGCAACCTAATGTCGATCAATATTTGGCTGGGACGGATGAGGAAGTTGATATACCACCTGGTATATTGAACCTAGCATCTTCTAGAGCGTTCTATGGAATGAGTGCTGAAGATCCTCATTTACATCTCAAGAAGTTTGTTGAACTGAGAAAGACAGTAAAGAAAGGAAGAGCTTCAAGAGAAACCATTCAGTTGGCTATGTTTCCATTCTCTTTGGATGGCTCAGCTAAAGAATGGTATGATTCATTAAATGCTCAACAGAAGGCTACATGGCCAGAATTAGTCAGGAATTTCCTACTCAAGTATTTTCCTGAAAGCAAAGTTGACGAATGGGTAGACAAGATCTCTAGTTTCAAGATGAGAAAGGGGGAATCTCTTAAGGATGCCCGGGATAGATTCTTCGACATGCTCAAGAGATGCCCACAACATGGTATAACTGAGAGAAGGTTATTGAAGATTTTCTTCACTGGACTAACTCACACTTGGCAGATGATGATCAATGCCACTGGAGGGGAACAATTACTTCAAATGCCACTTGATAGAGCGTGGTCAACAATAGATACTATGACAGCCAGCAGGGCAGTCCTCCAGGACGATGATCCACCATCTCCTACCAGGAAAAGTCTTGTCATCCATACAGATAAAAATGAAGAGAAATTTGCAGCACTCTCCAAGCAGATTGCTGATTTACAGTTGGCTCAGAAAGCAAATCAACAGGCTCAGCATCAACAACAACAGCAACCAGTAATGGTCCTTCAACCTGCTCCAATGGAATCTGTGTATCAGTGCGGAATTTGCTCAGGGCCACATCACAATGATCAGTGTCCACAAATTCAGGAAGCCCCAAAGCAGGATGAGAGCTGCAACTACACCGGATTCCAAAACAAACACCCGAATCTGAGCTATGGTAATACTCAGAACGCACAAAATGCACATCTTCTGAACCCACAACAATCAAATCAGCAGCAGTTTCGTCCTTCACAACCATTTTATCCACAACAACAGATGTACCCACAGAGACCTTTCCAGCAGGTGAACCAACAGAATAGGCCATTTGGACAGTTTGCACCAGTCCCGGTGAACTTTCCACAACAACCTTATCCTGTTGCTCAAGATAATACTTACTCTTTAAAAGTGGAAAATGCTCTGAAGGAGTTCATTGTTAAGCAGACAGAGACGAATAATCAACTGCAGGCTTCAATCAAGAATGTTGAGAATTCAGTGACAGAGATGGCCAAACTATTACAGCAGAGAGAAAAAGGGAAATTACCAAGTTCTTCTGAAACAAACCCACAATGTAAGGCAGTTACATTGAGGGGAGGAAAAGAGGTTGTTGATCCTGAATTTGAAAAGAAAAGAGATAGGTTGCTGCAACAGAAAAAGTTCAAGGATGTTCAAACAATGGAAGAAGATGACCACCCTGAACAGAGACAGATACTTGAGGAAAAGGGTTTGGAAAAGAATGTCTCAGGATATTCCTTTCCTAAGGAAAAAGAGGGAGGTAATGATAATCCTAACTCTACAGGTAACAAAAAGGATTCACTGGATGAGCACATGCCCAGGATACCATATCCTGGGAGACTTAAAAATGATCTTCAAGAAATTAAATTTAAGAAATTTCTTGAAAAGATTAAGGCCATCGAAATATCAATCCCTTTGGTTGAATTAATTGCTGAAATGCCCACTTACGCTAAGTTTCTGAAAGAATTAATTTCAGGGAAAAGAAGTGCAGGAGAGCAGCACATGGTGGTCCTAAATCAAAACTGTAGCTTGGTTCTTCAGCAGAGGATTCCTCCAAAGCTTGAAGACCCAGGGAGTTTCACCTTACCTCTGATTATCAACAGTAAGGAAGCCGGGCGAGGACTCTGTGACTTGGGAAGCAGCATCAACGTGATGCCACTGGCTATGGCGAGACGCTTGGATTTGGGAAGGATGAGGCCGGTCAATATGACCCTCTTCTTTGCTGATCAATCAAGCACCAGACCAGAAGGGATCATTGAGGATGTTCTAGTAAAGACAGGAGGCCTTTGTTTTCCAGCTGACTTTGTCATTCTGGACATCGACGAAAATGTCAGAATTCCTATCATATTGGGAAGGCCTTTTCTGGTGACTGCGGGAGCCATGATCGATGCAAAGAATG
Organism: Hygrophila difformis; assembly: GCA_030278955.1. NCBI lineage: Eukaryota > Viridiplantae > Streptophyta > Magnoliopsida > Lamiales > Acanthaceae > Hygrophila > Hygrophila difformis. Next base: position 41,499,448 of record JAOANR010000015.1, read on the forward strand.
GCATTGTGAAGCTTCATGTTGATAATCAGGAGGTCACTTTTGACATGATGAAGATGTCAACATATCCTTTCAACGCTTTTGAAACCAATGTAGCGGGGAATGAATTAGAAGATAGTAATATGGAGGGGGGAAATCTTTTTGATTACTATAATCTCTTTACTACTGATGTAACTGAGAACAATCTCACCCCACTCACAAATGCTAAAGATGCTACTTTTGCTTACTTGTGTGCGGTTAGATTCGCTGATCCTGAGACTGGTGAAATCAAGGATGGATCAGAAAGTGAGGATATGCCATCTTCAGAGCAATCTGAGGATGACATTGATAAAACAGACCCTATTGAGGAAGGGTCTGATTTAAAGATGGAAGTGCAAACTCGAAGCAGATTAACTCCATCGATAGAAAACCCACCTGAGCTTGAGCTTAAAGTATTACCAGAACATCTTAAGTATGCCTTCTTGGCAGACAAAAAGAAGCTTCCGGTAATAATTTCATCCAAATTGAGTGAAGAACAAGAGCAAGCTCTAGTAGGTACTCTTAAAAATCATATTCAGGCAATTGCTTGGACTATAGCAGATATCAAAGGCATCAGTCCACACATTTGTATGCATAGGATTCTGATGGAGGATGAATACAAACCTTCCAGACAACCACAAAGGAGGCTAAACCCACCAATGCAGGAAGTTGTCAAGAAGGAGGTAATCAAGCTACTTGATGCAGGTATAATCTATCCTATCTCTGATAGTAAATGGGTCAGTCCAACGCAAGTTGTACCCAAAAAGGGTGGAATTTGTATTGTGACAAATGAACATGGTGATGAAGTAGCAACAAGACCAGTCACTGGTTGGAGAGTTTGCATTGACTATAGAAAATTAAACACTGCCACAAGAAAAGATCATTTTCCTTTACCGTTCATTGATCAAATGTTAGAAAGATTGTCAGGTAAACCATTTTACAGTTTTCTTGATGGTTATTCAGGTTATAATCAAATAGTTATTGCTAGTGAAGATCATGAGAAAACAACTTTTACATGCCCATATGGAACATTTGCTTACAGAAGAATGCCTTTTGGATTATGTAATGCTCCTGCTACATTTCAAAGATGCATGATGAGTATTTTCTCTGATTTTATTGAAAAATGCATTGAAGTGTTTATGGATGATTTTACTGTTCATGGAACTGACTTTGAAGATTCTTTAAAAAATTTGTCAAAAATTTTGCAGAGATGTGAGGACACTAACCTAGTTCTTAACTGGGAAAAGTGTCATTTTATGGTTCAAGAAGGAATTGTTCTGGGACACAAAGTATCTAGAGCAGGAATAGAAGTAGATAAGGCTAAGGTTTCTGTAATAGCAAATCTACCACCACCTAAAACAATTAAGGCAGTAAGGAGTTTTCTTGGTCATGCTGGTTTTTATAGAAGGTTTATTAAGGACTTTTCTAAGATAGCAAGACCTTTGTGTAATCTTCTTCATAAGGATGTAACATTCAGCTTTGATGAAGACTGCTTAACAGCTTTTAAGACTTTGAAGGAGAAATTAATCACTGCACCTATAGTTCAGTCTCCTGATTGGAGTCTACCTTTTGAGCTCATGTGCGATGGTAGTGAGAATGCAGTAGGAGCAGTTTTGGGGCAACACAAAGAAGGCAAACATCATGTTATCTATTATGCTAGCCATACTCTTAATGATGCCCAGATAAACTACACTACTACAGAAAAGGAAATGTATGCTGTAGTTTTTGCCTTTGATAAGTTTAGACAGTATCTTATTGGAGCCCAAACTATAGTTTACACAGATCATTCTGCATTACGATATCTTTTCTCAAAGCAAGAAGCCAAACCGAGGCTGATAAGATGGGTTTTACTTCTACAAGAATTTGACATTATCATCAAGGATAGAAAAGGAAAAGATAATGGAGTAGCAGACCACCTTTCTAGATTGGAGGAGAAAACAGAGAAAGAGGAAGTTGTAAATGATAAATTCCCTGATGAACAATTGTATGCTTTGCAGTTGCATCAATTTGATTGTCCTTGGTTTTCAGATTTTGCCAATTATCTAGCTTGCAAGATTGTCCCGAAATTTAAAGACTCTCATCAGAAGTCGAGGTTTTTCAGAGAAATTCAGAAATACTATTGGGATGAACCCTTTTTATTCAAGTTTTGTTCAGACCAGGTTATTAGGCGCTGTGTTCATGAAAAAGAAGGTTTCCAAATTGTTAGGAAGTGTCATGAGAACCCTTTGGGAGGCCATCATGGTCCTGCTAGGACTGCTAGAAAAGTTCTAGACTGTGGGTTTTACTGGCCAACTATCTTCTTGGATTCCCAGAAACTTATAAAGATGTGTGATAGATGTCAAAGATTGGGAAACATTTCAATGAGAGAAGAAATGCCTCAAAAAGGGATTTTAGAAGTAGAGATATTTGATGTCTGGGGAATTGATTTTATGGGACCATTTCCCCCGTCTTTTGGTAATCATTATATTCTAGTAGCTGTTGATTATGTTTCAAAGTGGGTAGAAGCAGTAGCCTTGCCCAATAATGAAGCTAAACAAGTTACTAAATTTCTACAGAAGAATATTTTTACCAGGTTTGGAGCCCCTCGCGCCATTATATCTGATGGAGGATCTCACTTTGTGAATAAGCTCTTTGAGAAATTATTAAAGCAGTATGGCGTTCATCACAAAGTTGGATCACCATATCATCCTCAGACAAGTGGACAGGTGGAGGTATCTAATAAGGAAATCAAGCACATTCTACAAGCTTCTGTGAACATCACAAGAAAAGACTGGTCAAAGAAGTTAGATGATGCTTTATGGGCTTACAGAACTGCTTTTAAAACTCCTATAGGAATGTCTCCCTACAGATTAGTTTTTGGAAAAGCATGTCATCTTCCAGTTGAGTTAGAACATAGAGCATATTGGGCCATTAAAATGCTCAACATGGATTTTCAGTCAGGACAAGATAAGAGGAAGTTTGATCTGTCTAAACTAGAAGAGATGAGACTGGAAGCATATGAGAGCAGCAAGATTTATAAAGATCGAACTAAGAAAATTCATGATTCAAAAATTAAACATAAAGAATTTTATGTTGGTCAATTGGTTTTGCTTTATAATTCTCGTTTGAAATTATTTCCAGGTAAGCTCAGATCAAGGTGGACAGGACCATTTCCTGTTGTAGCTGTTCATAACAATGGATCAGTGACAATTATGCTCAATGAAGGAGAAAAGACTGTGAATGGACACAGGCTAAAGGAATATATTGGTCAACAAGATCTAAATATCCAAACTGAATATTTGGATAATCCTTAGTTTTCTGTTTTCTTAAAAAAAAAAAAAAAAAAAAAAAAAAAAAAAAAAAAATGGGGGGTGGATACTACCCAGGTTAACTGAGTAGTATTCCCTTTTTCTTTAGATTTATTTTTCATCTCTAATTCTTTTATTCTTTATTTTCAGGAATTCGAGAAATGAAGCTGTGATGGAATGAAGAAGGAAGAGACATGAATCTTCAAACAGGTTTTTGAGTATTAAGTGTTTGGAAAATAAAGTATGAATGGATTCTGAGGCCACGCTTATGTAATTTTGTCAAAGCGTGAAGTTAAAATAGTTACTCTTACTCACGCTTTGTAAAAGTTATGATGCGAGGTGATCAGTTCAAACTTTTATTCTGTCAAAATTTAAAATTTGTTAAGGAACAAGAGTGTGGTGTCTACGCTTTGTTGGAAAACAAAGCGAGACTATTTTACTCTGAGATTTGAACAAGAATGTTTTCTCGCTTTGTAATTAACAAAGCGAGAAAAGCATTTTTATACCTACGCAATGACAATCGATAAAGCGAGAGTCTGGGAATTTTGAACGGATAGATTTTCAAACTTCTCAAAGACCAAAATACCCTTTTCAGACTCTTCTTCTTCTCGTACACTAACCATCACGTCGTTTCAATCGCTAGTAATTATGGCAGAATTTAGTTTTTCTGCTATAAAATCTAGTTGAATCCTCCTATTTCCTTCATCTCAAACATTTCCATTCTGAGAAATTATCCTAAAACCATATTCAAAAGATAGAATGGCCGCACCAGCTCCAAATGCTAGAACATCCATTCTAGACATTCCTGAAGAAATCTTGGGAGATATTCTCTCAAGGTTGGGAAGGGAAGAGATGAAGGACGTAGCCAGGTTAGCCCCAACCTGCAAAAAGTTCGCCAAGGCAGCTATGGCGCCTATAGTATGGAGGAGGGCAAATGTGGAGAGGAGGATGACTGCAGAGAGGACACTTGACTCTCATTACATCCGAATACTTCGAAGGTGCAGAGAGGCATGAAATTTTATGCTAAAGCTAGAACCTGCGCTCTTGAGATTCTGCTATACAGGGCTCAAGGAAGCCGCCTTTGAAGTTCTTAAACCTGGAGTCGATGACAATCATCATCCCTCAATGTTCATCAAGGCTTTCATTCTTTTGAGTATGGAGAGCCTTGAGGAAATTGATGAGGGATTGTACCTTCTCGGCTCAATCTTTAAAGATGAAGATCACATCCACAAGATGGAGGCGAAGATCAGCAAGCTATTCAATGAAAGCGAAGAGGAGCCTAATCCCTTCAAGGGACAGGGACATCGCGAGTACTGCGATTACTTAGCACCACATAGTAGGGATTTAGTTAGGGAACCTCCACACTTTAATTATGGTGCCACAAACATTGATTGTTTGTGTTGTGAGGTTACTAGTTTAGTTAGGAGATTAAGGGAAAATTTTAATGAGCATGTAATTGAATCTGAGTCAGAATTAGAAACTGATTCAGATTCAAACTGATCGATTATGTAATCTCCTAATTTGTATCTAATACTAACCCCTTTTGGTGTTGCTATATATTTACTCCTCGCTTCATCCTTATTAAAAGGAAACAACTTGATTGATCTTATCCTTTACATTAGATTTTTATCTGTTCTTTTAAATAAAAATTTTAAAATAGGGTTATTTTAGGCTTAATCATTACCCCCTGCAGAGACAAGATTTATTATCTTGACCCCTGCAGTTCTTAGATAAAAATAGGCGTCTCTGTCCTTGCAGTCATTCCTCTCACTTGTCATTTCAAAAATCTTCATCAGATTTTCTTCTCTTACTCAAGAAGAAATCGCCATACACCATTTTCATCACTCTCAACCATTTTCATAAGCAAGATCATGGCCGAGAACAATCCGTAAGCAATCTCGTTCATCTTTTCGTTCTTTTATTCATAGTTTTATTTTGAAAATTTGTAGTCAGTTTGCATTTCTAGACCTAGGGTTCATGTTTCTATTTTTTTTAGGGAATGGTTGTAGGAAACGAAACATTAATTATTTAAGATTCCTCATAACTAAGAGCCGTTTCTTTACACTCATTAATCCAGAGAATCCTTTCTGAAATTTTTAGTATGTAACTGATGCATTATCCTTATGAGACCTTGAAACTTCATATTAGGAAGGAAACTCCCATATCGAGTATTCTGGTTCCATCATAAAACTATTCCCCTGTGTTCCTCATTATATTGTTTTCTGGAAACAGAAATGCTAGGAACACACAGCGCATTGGGACTCAAATATCCCATTTACCCACTGAGTTGTTGGGGGATATTTTATCAAGAATTGGAAAGGATAATGTTAGAGAGCTCTTCAGGATAGCAGAAGTCTCTCCAATATTTTACCAGGCAAGTAAAACCCATCTTGTATACAAGAGGGCGGACTTGGAATCATGTATGATGTGGAGAGAGGATGCCTATCCGGACAACCAGAAAAGATTCATCCGGGAGTGCCAAAATGCAGGGAACTTCATGTTCAATATTGAACCTGCATTGAGGGCATTTGTGGAGGAAAAAGATGAGAAGAAGGCATATGAGATCCTCAAGCCAGGACTGGATGATGGGCATGAACCTACCATTCTGCTCAGAACGATGCTTCTGTTAACAAAACAAGAGGATAAGTGGATTGAAGAAGGATTAGAGTTGGTCCAAACAGTAGCTTCTGATGTTTTAGAAGTGGTGTTCATTAAGATCTACCTTTTTCATTGGCTCATTCATATTCCTCAACTTCCAAATCCTTTCCTAGGGCAACCAGAGATGAGCTACTGCAAGGATCACACCTTGCAGGTTCGAGTCTTACTACCACCACAAATCAGGATAGACTGCATCCCATGTCAATTCTTTGACATGGTGAGGCAGTTTAGACTGTATTGCGGAGAAGTGTTCCCTGATGAGTTCATGTGGACCGACTCTGATGATGAGGAAATTGATATTTGGTAGTTAGAATTAGAAGTTCTATATTATTATATATGATTGTAACTTCTGGATATTTTGATGTACTTTGGATTATTTGGATTTTGTGTATTGCAATTCTCCTACTTTTCTATTCTATATGATCCGCTTCTTTACTCAACTCAAAACTGAATTAAGAGATGAAGCTGGAAATCAGGAAATAGGGATGGAAGAATTGGTAATCTGTAAAGGAATAAGCTAAGGGTGGATTTCTGTTAAGCATTAAGATGAATCTGGTGAAGAAGATTTAATCAGGCTTAATACTAAATTTAGGAGTCTTAATCCTTTTCAATGATTACCCCTCGCTTTGTTCTCAACCAATCCAATTTTATCCAATTTACTTTGTAGTCGAGTTCACTAACTCAAATTTTGAATCAATAACCAGACTCACTGATGTGGCAGGTCTAGAAGGAGTGAATACACTCTGAGTACTTGAGTACCCTATTTTTTTTTATTCTTTAACTAGACCAGCCCATTGCTTTATATAAGACCTATAACCTTCTCATCTTTTCAAATCATTTTCATATCTTTTCATATTCTCTCTCTCGAGAAGAAACCGCCATCTTTTAAGTCTTTCTTCTTCCCTTATCTGCGAAACTCTTCTACAGTAACACTCAGCTCAGGAACAATCCTAATGGCGAGCAACAACCCGTAAGCTCTCCGTTCATTTTTCATCGCATTTCTTCCTGGTGTTTTTAAGTTGTTACAATCTGCATTATAGTATCTTCACTCATACTAGGGTTTAAGTTTTTCATCCACTGTCGTTCTTCCCTAATTCTAAAACTTGTAGTATAACTTCAACTGATTTTTCTTCTTTAAAATTCGATTAAATAACAGTGAGGAGCATCTTTCTGAGTCCTCTGCTTTACATCTGACTGATCTTCCATTGGATGTCCTTGGGGAGATTCTGTCACGAGTAGGGCAGAGCAGCTTTGAAGATCTGCTCAAGTGCAAACAAATCTGTTCAACATTCAAAATAGCCTCAGAACATCCTATTGTCCTTCGGAGATTTAATGTACAGGATCTAGCCTTTAAAAGAATTTCCAATGAATCCTCTGGTAAAATCAACTTTCTAGATGCCTGTAGAGAGGCTGAGAATCATATTTTGAATTTGCCCAAGGCTTTGGAATTGTTTGTACAAGGGAAAGAATCTAAAGCATTTCGGATCCTGGATGAAGGAATAGCGGATAACTTTAAGATGTCCCAATATTTTAAAGCTCTATGTTACCTAAGTAAAAGTTCTAAGGAAGAGATAGAAGCTGGATTTTGCTTAATTAGTCCAATCTTAATGGATAGATTTAACAGTTATGAATTCAGATACAATTTTCTCACCCTAGTTTCAGAATGGGAATATATCCCAAATCCATTCTTAGGGCAGGAAAATAGAGAATTCTGTGTTTTAGAAGTTCGTGATCAGGAAACCTTCCATAAGTCATCATACAATACAGCCGATCAGGTCTGCTATCTCTGCTGTGACACAAGAAGAGCTATAGCTGACTTTAGGATGGCAGCAGGGGAGAACTTTGATAATCATAGCATTAATGAATAAGCTTTTGGACAAAGGAGAAAGAGAATGATGTATGTGACATGTTCTCTAATTTTAACTTTGAAACTGTCACTAGATCAGATATTTCGCGCAATGTAATGTAGCCTAATTTTGATAATAAAATCTAATCTCATTGCTACATAAATGTTGAGCTTAACTTTGAATTCTGTGTTCTTTCTCCTTCTCTTTTCAGAAATGTCGAAAACCCTCAACTCTTGGAAACTCAATTACTTGATTTACCAATAGAGTTACTGGGAGACATTCTGTCAAGACTAGGAATGGAAAGCATAAAGGCACTTTTTAGAGCGTCCGAAACTTCTAAGCAATTTCTCTCAGCAAGCAGGTCATCGTTAGCTCTAAAGAGAGCTAATTTGGAAACTTGTGCTGTTTGGAGAGGAGATGCTTATCCAAGTAACCAAGTCAGATTCATTAAAAGATGCCAGGATGCAGGCAACTTTATGTTTAATATTGTGCCTGCATTGATAGCCTTTGTCGAGGAGAAAAATGAGGCAAAAGCTTATGAAATTCTTAAGCCTGGTTTAGATGATAAACACAAACCAACCATTTTCATAAGATCCCTTCTACTGCTTTCCAAACAAGATTCACAGCTGGATGAGGAAGGAATTCAATTGATCAAATCTGTAATTCAAGACCCTTTTGAACTTTTATTCTTAAAAATGAGTGTTCTCCACTGGCTCCTTTATGGTGAGAAGTTCCCTAACCCATTCCTTGATCAAGAGGAAAGGAGTTTTTGTAAGAACCACTCTATCCAAGAGCGACAGCAATTACCTTTTAATGAAAGGATGGACTGCATTCCTTGTGAACTGTTTGATTATGTCAAGCAGTACAGAAGAGCAAGTGGCGAACTAGGCATATTATTTGAATGGGAGCAGTGGAACAATGCAGAAGAAGATCAGGATGAAGAAGAACTACTAGAATTAGAATAATATAGAAATCAAGTGATTAATATTTTCTTTGTTTGTATCTTTTGTGTTTTTGTTTTGGGACAGAGAATTATGTGGATGATTCAAGGGTGTACATCCCTTTTCTATTAATGAATTGCAATCTCTAGTTTTTTATTCTACTTTTGTTTAACTTTACTCAGCTATGAAATTGGAACTACATCAAAGCAACCAAGGACTTCATTAGAGAAATCTGGATCGGGGGAAACTCAGATCACAGATCTTCCCTATGAGATTCTTGGAAACATTATATCAAGATTTGCATTTGACCACCTTGAGACTGTCTTTAATTGTAAACTGGTTTGCAAAGAGCTCGAAAAAGCTACTCATCATCCTTTAGTCTTGAAAAGGGCTTCTCTTGAAGACTTTACAGCATGGGGATGGGGAACTTTTGAAGAGACACAAAGCAATTTCCTTGAAACCTGCAAAAATGCAGGAAATTGGATGTACCAGTTACATGAGGCACTGCGTTTATTCGTCAAAGACAAGAATGAACAAGCAGCGTTTGAACTTCTGAAACCTGCAATTACTGATAATCACCCCCCTTCCATCTATGTAAAAGCTCTTATGCTCTTAAGTAAGGATGAAAGGGAGGAGCAAGAGAAGGGAATTTGGCTCTTTGCTCCTCTGTGCAAGAATAGACGAAGACTCAAGGATCTTCGACTTCAAGTCAGAGGGTGGATATCCAGTTATGAGGAATTCATATCACCTTTTCAAGGACAACCCAAGAAGAGATTCTGTGACCTTAGGAATTATTATGATAACAATCATGGTCCCTCAAGGAATACTTATGGAGTTGTGTCAATTTACTGTATGAGGTGCCTAGTTTCTGAGCATTGTAATCTGTTTCAAAGATTTGGAATTGAGGCAGAGACACCTCCTCATCTGTAATTGATAGGTTGAATGTCATAAGAAACACCATGCTTTGTAGTTCCATATTTTCTGATTAACTAGATGTTTTGCTTTTGATTAATGATGTTTTGAATTCGAACTTCCTGCTATTTTCTGATTAAACTAGACTCAGTTAGCATTGAAATTTTCACATTTAGAGCAAATCTCTAAATGTGAGTATGGTGATGTCATGAATAGAATGATGAATATATAAAGAAAAGCTGGTATTATGTTTCTTTTCTATCATTTGCACATTTAGAGTCAAGCTCTAAATGTGAGTATGGTGACACTAATTTACCAGTTGTTCTTGTTTCTTAAGGATTCATAAGATGACCTTTGAAGAACTTCAAGCTCGAAATATAGAATCGGACAAGAAAGATAAATCATTCTGGGCAAAAACGAGAACGGTCAAGATGGTAGAAACTATCCGAAAGAGTGGTGGATGGACAGCAATGCAAATTTCACCTCCAGAATTTTATATCAATCCATTTATGCTTCAACATATACCAGAAAAGGAAAAGGAATCATTGAGGATTGATTTAGAAGAAGCATTCTGGGAAAAGATGAATAGATTTTGGGATGAACAAATAATAATCCTGATCAATGATAGGCAATGGCCTAATCAAATCAGACTGGAAAGAATTTTGGAAAGAGAAAGGAAGTGCATGGCTGAGTGGACTCAGGAGTGCTACAGAATTATCAACCCGAAAGATCAGACAGGGCTGGAGCTGGATTACTTTGATCCCCAACCACTATCAAAATATGTTAAGCGACTCACCAAATACTGCTGCAAACTTAATGAAATCCGGAATGCTAGAGTTTATGATGCTCAGCAGGCACTCCCTGCATACATGCCTCCAACATTCCTGAACAAGAAGGGACCCATTGAACAGAATTTCTTAACAAATCTGGCCTTAGACAGGATTATTGATGCTCGCATCAATTTAAGGCATGATCTTGAACCTTATTTCAAGAAAGCTAAACAGGGTCAGATGGTATGGAAAGACGTCCTTAGAATTATTCAAGAAGCCAGAAATAGCTGGATCAGGTATATGAATAAATGGTCAAAAGGGGATGATCTGGGGAGAAGTATTCTTAAACCAGGGTTGGTAAGGAAACCTAATGAGGAATTTCCTTTGGAGGAGTTTGCTGAATTGATGCCAGAACAGCAAGCATGGATTAAGGATGCAGAAAAGAGAGAAGCTGAGAGATCAGGCAAAAACAGAAAGCAAAGATCAGATGCAAAACAGACACCGCAAAACATAGTAAGGAATATTTTTAGAGAATCTGTTGTTAATGAAGGACTGGAACCAATAGCAAATTTCAGAAAAGTTTCAGCTCCGTCAATAACACCAGCAGATGCAGATCTACTCATTACCGACAGACCCAATAAGATCATGAAGAGATTACCTCTAACTCTCCAACAGGAAGTTCATGGATATGTCCAGGAGAGGAAGAAAGAATTCATAGAAAAGTATGTCAGGTATGATGCTATGTGCAGAGAAAATGCATATAAGGAGCACAGGCCTTACACTGATCAAACACAAGGAAGAATTCAACAGGTAATTATTGATGACTGGGATGCATGGAATGAGAAATATCTGAACAGAAAGGGAATGAATATCATGCTGAAAGGGTTAGGCAAGAATTTTTATATTAAGAAGCATGATTCAGATGAAGACAGCACAGATGATGAGCAAAGAATTGAGAAGATGAGAGTAGTTGATGAGGTTACAACTATATTGGGAGAAAAGAACGAGGGAGATGATGAAATCCATCCGATTCTGCAAGAGAGTATGGAGTGCTACTATGCAAACAGACGAAAGGCAGATCGAGAATGGGAGGAACTCATGAGAACTCAAGACAAGAAAGGTAAAAAGAAAGTATCCTCCAGAAAGAGGAAGTCACACAATCTCAGTTCAAGCACTTCTGATGAAGTACCTGTAGCTAAGAAAAGGACTGGGAAGAAGGTGGAGGCAGGCAGGCCTGAGGAAGCTAGCCGAATTCTGAGAAAAAGGAGAAATAAAGATGAGATAGCAACTGAAGAAATCCTGGATTTGACAAAAGATTTGATGGATGAAGAGGTTGAGGTCCTACAATCAGCTCAAGAAAAGAAAGAAGTTGTTACCTACAAAAGGAGAGGAAGGTTACCTTCTGAACAGAAGGAAACCAACCCTGAAGAATTAAAGCAGCAAGGATCTTCTCTTGAGAATGCAGAACAATTGGGAATCATTCCTGAGAAAGAAAAGCAACAAGAAAAAGAACCTGAAAAGCCAGTTAAAAAGTTCAGAATAAAGATGAAGGCTAGAAAGCCTAAGTATGTATCACCTGACACCAGCTCTGAAGAAAAAGTCGAACCAACCCTAGGGATAGTTCCCTACACAGAGAGGTTGGAGCTCACTTCTTACACTAATTTGGAAGTGGGGGATATAGATCCAGAGGGCTGGAGAGCGTGCATTGAAGAACATCAACCTGATGAACAAGAATCGACTAGACCGAGCACTGATCTTCAACTGGTTCAAATTACTGAAAAAGATGATAGAGAAGGGCAAGATGAAGATCAACAAGCTCAGGTCAATAGGAATCTTATTCAGAGTCAGATTGATTTACAAGAGTTTTCAGGAGGAAATACTGAGCGAGATATACCACCAGAACAAGCTGCAGATGAGCAAGAATTTGTAAATCAAATTGAGGAATCAGTGGTAGACATATTTCAGGAACAGACACTGGAAGATTTACAAACTTTTGAAGATATGAACTTGCATGGAACTACAGTTGGGAACATGACTTACTCTCTGGAAGGACTGATTAAAAAGTTTAGAAAATTGGCTAGAGAAGGAGGGAATGTACACACCTCAGCAGAACAAGCAAGTGAATATGCAGCCAAACTTGAGTCAGAGTTAGAGGAAATCCAACAACAAATAAATCCTGACCAAGTAATGGAACCATCTTCATTAGCAATACAAGCTTATGAAGAAGAAGTGCAGAGAAATGAAACTCAAGAAGCTCAGCAGAAAAAATATTTTATGGAAGACACTTTCAGCCAATGTCTCAGAACACAGACAAATGCTGAAAATCAAATGAATCAATGGCTTCTTCCACCTCAAGTTAGGGATGAAGTAGTTCAGAGAGCAATTGTAAGGATGAATGATCCTGAATGGGCCGCAGAACAGAAGAAGAGAGTAGAAGAGTACTTTGGAGTCCAAGGATTTCTAGATTCAGAACCTACTACTATTCCTCTTCTACTAAACGAACCTGTACAGGAAGATCCCACAGAGATCTTAAATCAGCATAGTCTTGAAGTTACTGAGAAGGTAGATACCAGCACATCATTGATTTATGATTCAGGCATAGGCAATTCACAACATGATGATATTGAAGGAGTTCAAGAAGAACATCTGGAACCTGACCATGAGCAAAACTCAGAACAAGCTCATGATGAAAATGTGGAACCTGCTCAAGAAGGAGGCCAAACAGAAGAACAAGAAAATGAGAATGCTGGGGACGAGCAGGAAGGAGCACAAGAATCTGAGGGAAATGAATCAGATACATCTGAAGGATCATCCCCCGGAAAAGATGTCCCAGAATTGCTACCTGCGAGTTATTGGGGAAAGAATAGTCCAAAGGTGAGGTTATCAATCCCTGACAGCATTGAAAAGAGGACTGAATTTACAGAAGAAGAAATCAAGGTCAAGTTTAATGGAAGAAAGGAAGCATTGGAGAATTACTTGGGAATGTCCAAAATGATTGTTCCGGATAAAGGATTTCATCCCAAGTGGCTGGATCACAAGTGTATCAGCTACTGGAGGAGGATCAATGAATGGGACATTTTCATGAGACACAATAACAAATGTGGTTATGTGGAACTGACCAGGGAGTTCTATGCTAACTTTGATGTTGAGGCAGAAACAACATGGATTAGAGGGAAAACAGTGCAAGTCACTGTAGAAACTCTGAATGATCTGATTCAGGCACCTTTGTTAGAACAGCCAGAAGTCAAATCCGAAGTCTTACTGAGGAAGAAAACTCAAGGAAATAAACTTGTTAATGCTAGAAAAATGGCATTGGGATTCTGTTCAACACACAGGGGAACTGAGCAGAATAAGATTCCATTGAAGAATTTGAAGCCTGAGTACTTGCCTACACTTGATTTCTACTACTCAAAGCTCAGACCTACTACAAATTTTCAAGGACCCTCAGCTGGAACTTTTGAGGGATTTGCATTGTTATGGTCAGGAAGAAAATGCAGTGCTGCACACCATGTTCTCAATGTTATTAAGTCAAGAGTTGGAGAAGATGCAGCATTGGCTTATCCGAATTTGATCAGAAGACTTTGTGAGAAACAAGGAGTCTCAATCACACCATTTTTATCAGAGATCATAAAGATAGATCCTCCTATTCCATTACCAGAAGACACTTTAAGGGGAGAGTTGACTTACCAAATGCCAGACTTAGATGAGCAAACTTCTGAAGGATCAGGATCAAAGATACCATCTCCCAAGACGAAAAGGGTCTATCTTCCTTCAAAATCAAGATCATATCAGTCAAAAACCTCAACAAAAAGGACAAAGACTGTAACTCCATCTCCTGCATTGAATCCTATTCCAGAAGATGACGAGTTTGAGAACACTTCTGCACCATCTCAACCTGTGAGACAGCCAATGAGGAACACAGTATCTGTGGATGAATCTCAGAATATGAGTACTTCAATCCAAAGTTTTGCACAGTCTATGGAGATGCTAGTGAAAACTATGTCAGAAGACAAGCATGTTCAGAGAGAAATGGAGCAGAAGAGGATTGAACTTGAGCATGTCAGGATTCAAACTGAGGAGAAACTCAGGAAAGAAGAGATGGAGAGGCAAGAGAAGATAAGGAAGGAAGAATGGGATAGACAGGAAAGAATGAGGAGGGAAGAGATGGAAAGATTTGAAAGGTTGAGAAGAGAAGAACTTGAAGAGAGAAGACAGGAACGAGAAAGGGATATGGAACTGAGGAGACAGGAGCAGTATAACAGTACGAGATTGGTAGACATTCTTGCCAACCTAGTCTCGGATCTAAAGAAATCTCCATCCATACCACCTAAAGATCCAGACAATGATGCAGGACCATCCTGAGATCACAGGGGAGTTCTCTGAGACCTCCTTTTTCTTTTTAATTATAATCTCTTTTTCTTTATTTCTTTCCTGCTTCCATTAGTTCTGATTTAACATAGGATAGACCTAATAGGAAGTTGTGTCATAGAATTGAATTTCAAGCTAAAAAATAATGATAGTAATAATAAACTCAGGGAAGTTAATAAACTGATAAAGGAATAAAAGATGAGTTTAAAAGGTGGTTCCTGTGGAGACATCTACTTTATAGATTTTCACTGCAAGCATGAGCCGCTCTTGAAAACTGTTCTTAGCTGTAAGCTCTGAGATCGATTGATGTCATTACTGGATAAATAGTTTGAAGGTTTTGTGATGATATTAACCTTAGTGATTTGCATACTATAAACAATAACTGCACAAGGTTAAGAGGATTGATCTAATCTAGTCTCTCTTGGAAGATGAGTGTGCATATTGAGTAAAAAAAAAAAAAAAAAGAGAGCAAGGGAAATTTTAGAAACAGACGTGGTAAAATAATGTGGATATAAGTAGCTGGCACAGCTGCCCCTCTGATTTATGAGTTGAAGAACTTTAAAAGAGCAGAATCAAGGGCAGGGGAGTTGAAGTTTCATCTGCAATGTCAGGTCATGCGACTCCTCCTAATAATGTGAAACCGAGCTATTGAAAGCCACGGAAGGCCACCCCTTGATAAAAAAAAAAAAAGAAAGAGAGAGTGTATTTCATTTCAGAATACAAGATATGCACATGAGTCGGACAGGATTGAGCGTGAGAAGAGAAATCTGACTAACTGAGTAGCAGAACAATAATTCACATAAATGCAAATCACTTCTGTTAATGTTTCCATGAAATCTGGTGAATTCAAAGTCAGGTATGAAGCATCAATCAGTTGAAGGAGTTGAGCTTTGGATAGCTGGAAAAGAGAAGGTAGTGATCCAGTGGAGTCTCACATGAACATCTTAACCCCAGAAGCCACTAATTGGACTTATTCTTTGAAACTTTACAAGTTTCTTACCACTTGAGGACAAGTGTTTCTAAATGTGAGGATGGTGATGACAGCCTTTCGTGACTGTCATTTGCGTCCAATTTAGTGTCTTGATGATGACTTTTTGCTCCTAATTCCATTGATTTTTGATGAATAGTCACAAAGGATTAGGAAAGATGAAAGAAGAATTAAGATTGCAAAGAAGTTGGAAAATACATGAAAAATGGCTTGAAATTCTGAGTTTTCGTTGTAAGTCTCGCACGCAGTGTTTCTATTGAACTAATCCACGCTTTGTCATGCAGAAGGAAGTTAAGCTGGAAAGCAGCAGGAAGTGGGAAGGACATAGCGAGGAAAGAAAAGAAATGATGCGAGGATTTGTTTCCTAAGTCAGGAGGAGATTTAAGGAAAATGTGCAAATGCTGAAGTCCACGCGATGATGATCGACATCGCGAGGAAAGGAAGTCTGCGCAAGACAGAAGCTTTAACCGTTATGGCGAGAAGCAGAGTTCTTTGGGAGAAACTGTGAGACCTCGCCTCATCACGAAAGATGATTATATGTTTACTCTCGCTTTGAAGGAACTGGACAAAGCGAGAGGAGAGCTATTCTGATGCGAGCGGTTATCATCCAAGGCAGAAACAGTTACAACACCCATCTATAAATAAGACCCTTGGGGAATCAGCTCAGCAGGCGGGAGATTGAAGAGAATAGCTCGACTTTACTCTCCAGTCCACTTTTAGAGTTTGGTAGGTAGGTTAGGATTTAATTTTCTCTGCAATTTACTTTCATGTTCTTCAGATTTGTAATTTGTTTTCGTAGATCTGTAATTCAATTCCGCAGTAGATTTCTTTAAGATTAGCTGTTAGATTAGCTAGAGGATACCCTG
The DNA here is from genome assembly GCA_030278955.1 of Hygrophila difformis. Lineage (NCBI taxonomy): Eukaryota > Viridiplantae > Streptophyta > Magnoliopsida > Lamiales > Acanthaceae > Hygrophila > Hygrophila difformis. Next base: position 41,516,100 of record JAOANR010000015.1, read on the forward strand.
GAAGGAGAGTCGCTTTCGGATCGCTTGTTCATCCATCATGACGATCATCATCTAAACTCCGACTCACTCGCTCATCTTTGCATTATTCTGATAGCAATCAGATTTCCAGGTGTATTCGTTTTTAATTCTTTGTTATTTGAGATACAAGAAGAATGATTGGTTATCAGATTGTGAATTTCTTATCTTTCTGGTTTCTATTTCCATTTCGTAATTCTGTTTCAGCAGAGTATAAACTTCAATTGCATCATTTAATCTGAATTTTGCATCATATCTTTAATTCGATTTTCAAAGATCATAATACTTCCACATCTTTAATGCGCTAAATGTTCGTTCCAATTACGAAAGAAATTTGGATGTTGTAATCGAGTTAGGTATGATCTGGCAGAGTTATGAATTTACTCGATTTCCTGTCAATGTTATGTTTATAGAGGAGAATCATAAGGTTTAATGTTCAGAACTCTAAAAGGTTCCTGGAGACCCAATGCAGTGTTCATCATCGCTTGATAATCTTTGAGAATCAATAATTTTGAGTTTGTGAGCTTGGATGCAAAAGATTCTATGTTCATAATTTTCTGAACAGAAATTCCAGAAGGTAGTTATGACAGTTATTAATTCTGATCATTCACTCCGAATAAGGATATTCCATCGCTTCATCCTAAAAGATGATGCGAGGAAATATTCAAATAGATCTATTATGACAAAGGTTATTTGAATACTCACGTGATGTCAATCTGACAAAGCGAGAGGATCAATCTATAACATCAATAATTTTGATATCCATTTTGTAGGATATAGATCATTTACTTTTACTTCTTATATGTATATAACCAGTACCTATAAGTAGGAATTGAGTACCTCGCCGCATTCTTACAGAAACTATCGCGAGGCATTCAATTCTTTGTATAAGTAAAATCTGGAGAACATTCTTTGAATATTAGCTCCCTCCACGCTGTACAGACATAGCGCGCGGAAAATTGGAATGTTCATAGTTTGAAACCCAAAATAGTTACTGCGAGCTATATTGGACACTTATTTTGCAGAGTTATTTCTCAAATTCTCTTTCTTGGGAAAGTTATTTCCTAATTCTGTCTAGTTTCCAACGTATATTTTGGAAGCACCCTTTGCATTTTGATTAAGAGGATTCAGAACCCTCAACGTCTCCTTATACATATAATATTACATATACACATAATATTTTGGGATATTTCCCAGTATATGATGAGTAATCATACTTCATGATTACAAAATTACAATTCATATGTGCAACACGTTTTACTATTTTACACTGGTATGCTGAGAGAGATGATGATATAGGTTTACTCAATCATTATTTACTCAGGACTGATAAAGAACAAACTTGTTCTTCAGTTGGGCATTTAGTACCTGTCGTTTAAAAGGGAAAGATGTTTCAAGAACCATCTTTTGTCCTAAAAATTAGTAGAGTATCAGGAAGATTAATTTCCGGGGTTCATAGTATTAGTTAACACTATAGCTATGAGTAGGAGATTAAATATTTCTACTACAGTCTACTAATCCTGAGTCAAATCATGGATATTTGGAGCTGTTTACAGAGATTTCTTGAGCTAAATCAGTTATACGAATCTGAGTAGTCTGGATAAGTCAAGGAATTTGAATAGCAATTTCATCTTGATATACTTACAAGACTATTATTCCTTATGAATACTTGCAGGAATTACTCTGAAGAGATAAATCTTATGAAAACATTGGATGATAGATTTAAATATTAGCTTTTTCATTTGTTGTAGAGGACATCCAATACAGGATCATAAGATCAGTTTGATCAGAGTGATAAAAAGAACAACTTCAAGTTCGGACGAATATAGTAAGATTTAGAAGTGACCTCAAGTTGTCAAAGGCTTAATCCAAGTCTGAAAGAAAAGATTAAGTGACAGTTCTGAAAGCTATTATCATAGAAGGAGTCTGACAGATCATTCTGTAACGGTAGTATTCCATGATTTCAGAGCTTAGAATGTCATGACACTGAATCATAAGTACCTGTCTTGGGAAGTGATTAAAGACATGAAGAATTGATTGAATTGTGTAAAGGATTTTTCTATCTCAATGAACCTTCATTATGTTTTATCCAATGAAGTATGATAATTTCACCATATGCTTATTTCATTTGATTTGGTCTGTAATACCTCAAACACATGAATAAGATCATAATATCTTACACCATTTTAATTGTTTTCTTTACTGCATTTATAGTTTTAAGCATTTACATTTCAATAGTATTCTTTAGTAATAATCATTACACCATTCTTAAACCAAGAGTAGAGACAGATTCTGAAGCTAATAACTCTATTAAAACACTTCTATCGTGTAACTCTCTTTTGAACGATCCCGACAATTAAAATAAATATTGCAGCTTGATACCGTGCGCTTTCGGTAGGAGAAACTAGGCAAGCTTTTTAACAGCCCTATATAGATTATAGTGTAAAGGCTGTCGGGGGGCACTGACCGAGGTTTCGCCTCAAAAGCTTCAGTGAGAACCCAATGGACGAAGCTATTAACCGGTTATAAGGATACCTCCTCCCTTCTATATAAACCCCCCCTTCTTCCCTCCTCCATCCTTTCTCCCTCACCCTCCACCGTCGCCGCCACCACTGCCGACGAACCTCCGGCCACCACCAAATTTTCCCCCTTTTCCATTTTTCCGGCCACCGCACAACCCGTAGCCCCTGCCGCCGTTTGCCACCACCACCGCCGGCCTCCACTCCACCGCAGCCCCCTTCTCCATCCAAATCCGGCCACCATTTCCGCCACCATTATCCTCCCCATTTCCGGCCATCTGCAACCCTCGCCCAACCCCTGTCTTCCTTTCTTCCTTCTTTTCTTTCTTCACTTGCCGTTTCTCCGATTTCATTTCTATTTCTCTCCCATTTTGCTACTAGTTCCATAAATAGGTTTTAGGAGCCCGACCGAAGTTACGATAACTAATCCCATAAAAGCGTAAAGTGTTCAGGTAAGATTTATTAGTTGTAAGATTTTAGTTATTATATTTATGGTAAAATACCATCATAGTATGCTGAGTCATTGAAATATTGCTAGCCAAATAGCTGTAAAGGGATATCTGCTCGTAGCCTACGCGTGTGTTGCATCCATCTCGTCTACGGTGACTGTAAGTAGATTTTTACTCTTTGGAGTAAGCCCAAAATTATTTTAGCTAAAGCATAATTTTTAAATACCATTTTCTTATTTTAAATTTATGCTTATAGCTCCTTACTGCTGTTGGATTATTGGTATGCCATTTTACTGTGCTTTACAATATTTGCAATTATTCTCAATGTCCTATGGATTTTTGAGCGCGCATTGTTACGGGGTTGGGTCCAAGTTTTGGGTCGCTGCTGCCACCTCCGCCGTTTGCTTGTGTTACACGACTTACGGGGACAGATGTTAATCCTCCGCTGTTTGCCTGTAATACACGACTTACGGGGACTGATGGGAATCAGCCCGATGCCATTTCTCGATTCAATGTGGTCTGAGGAAATTTCTTACCTCCACCACAACCCTTGAATGTATGTGTGATTTGGGCCCTACAACAGGGAACCTGCACATCATGTTGGCTGAGAAGTTTATTTCTTGGTAACGCATAGTGTCATATTGTCTCTTCCCGGGATTAGATTTATATGGATTTTGTCTGTGCTTAAATTAATTCTCGTTTTAGCATACCATTACCATAACGGTCGTCTTTTAAATTATTTCTGCAACCCTACCTCCTCCGGGAGTAAACGTCTACTTACTCAGCGATTGTTTTCGCTGACTCTACACTTGTCACCATTTCCTTTCAGGTTTTCAGATCTGCAAGGCATCATCTGCACGGGCACGATTTGGGGTATTATTTATGAAAATGTATATTTTTAAAACCCCCTTCTTGGGATAAAAAGCTATTACTTGGCATAGATAGTGGTTTATCGAGCATAAACAAAATATTTGGGTTTTATCCCATTTATGAAAATATGGTGCCCTACTGTTTTAAACAATGTGTTACGCGTTTAACAGTATTATTTTTGAAGTATGAGATAAACAACCCTTTTTAAAATAAAACTTCCATGGATTTATTCCATTATTATTGTTGCGCGCTTTGAGGAATGCAGTCCTCCGTTTGGTTACGCTCTACCAAACCTTTTTATCAAGCTTATTATATACTTTTCACAGTATATAAGCTTCTTTGCGAATTATATGCTAGCTTGTCCGGAACGTGGTTAGCATATACATTCAATATTGAGTTTTCTGCAATTAGTTATGTTAGCCTTAGCGTATTTTGGGCAACCCGGAATACGTGGCGGTAGCACCCCACCCATTGTTCCCGCTCTTTTCTTCCGCTGCATCCTTAGGGAAAATGGGGGTGTTACACTGTAAATTCTCGAACGCTTGCACCCGATCGGAATTAACTTCTAATAGCTCGTCCTTCATTAGCTGATCGTACTGTTCAGCCGACATTGAATACGCCTGACTCGTTCTCAAGGTTGGGACTGTTATTTCGGCTGGATGAACTGCATCCATCCCATACGTCAGCCGAAATGGTGTAAACCCAGTGGCCGAAGTCTTAGTATTCCGATAAGCCCATAAAGCCTCGGATAACTTTTCATGCCACTTTCTAGGCTGATTCTCGATCATCTTCTTTATAATCCCTATCAATTGTTTATTCGTGGCCTCCGCTTGCCCATTTCCTTGTGAATAATATGGTGATAAATGTACGATTTTTATTCCGAATTCATCTGCGAAGGCCTTGATCTTCTCACCCACAAACAATGTTCCTCTATCTGTCAGAATCGTTTGTGGGATTCCGAACCTATAAATCAATTATTTCTTAATACTCCTCCTGAGAGATGCTGACGTATGCCTGTGCTTCGGCCCACTTTGTGAAATAATCTGTGGCCACCAGAACATACTCGTCTTTTTGAGGAAGAAGGATGAATTTTCCCAATGATATCCATAGTCCATCCTCGAAATGGCCATGGCTTAATGATAATGGCCAAAAATGACCATTATTTTCAATCCATTTCCGTGTCTTAAACGGGCATTTGATCGCATTTCGGTCTTACATTAAGTAAGAAAGCAGTCGAATTGGACTGATTTATGCATAATTGTAAAAATAATAAGCTGGTGTGAAAAAGGCATAAATATGTAATTTTATTACATATTTATGTTAGAAAAATCCAAAAACATGAGAAAAAGAAAAGGAAACAAAAAGATGGGAAAAAGATAGAAAAGCCCACAAAAAGAATATTTTCGGCCCATCTGGCCCAATCCAGCAGGCCCAGGAAGACCTTTGTCGCGGAAGCCCTTGGCGCGATGCAGTGTTCCGCGACAAAGGCATACTCCGCGACCAACTGGCCCCAAATGAAGAGGAGACCAGCCAAGCCCTTGGCGCGATGACCCTTGTCGCGATAGCATGACTCCGCGACAAAAGCCCATTCCGCGACCAAGATGCACAAATAGAGACACAAGACCCAGTCGAGAAGCCTTGCCACATGCAGTGTGTTCCGCGACCAACTTGATGTTCCGAGACAAGCTGTGATGTGTGTGATGTCTTAAGACACAATGGGCTAGAATCAAGGCCCATGGGCTTAGGGTTACACTTCTATAAATATGAGGTGTCTCCCATGAGCTAAGGGTTGGACAGTTGGAAGTTTGAAATTTTAGAAGTTCTTGAAGGCAAGCTTAGGAGTTCTCTCTTAGGTAGAGTAGTTAGGTTTATTTTTATGTATTATTTAATTTTTGCACTTAGTTTAGTTTAGATTAGTGTTTTACTGTTCACAGTGCTTAGATAGCCATTTTTATACTATGTTTTGGTTTCTAAACTCTTGTTTTAGGGTTTGTAATACCCAAATCATGGGTATTAACAACACCTCTTCAATAATATGGGAAAACATTCATCATTTGTGTCCCAAATCATGAAATGGGTCTCACACCCCATGGATTTATGCTTTCTTTTTCATTTTGGGGTTATTTGACCCCTATTTTGTTATTTTCGTGTTCACTGTTAGCATATTATGGATAATGTTGTGTGGATGTGTGATCAAACCCTAGATTAGGATTCTTGCTTTATTTTAATATCCTGCTCAGTCTTGTTATTTTTGTTTAAGCATGTTCTTCCTTATTTTGAATGTTTCTTGCTTATTTTTAGCTTAGAATAGCTTTTTGATCTGAAATAGGGTGAGATCACGCTGTTTGCATGCCACTGTTCATTTCTGCTTTTTCTGACTTTTGTCCTGAACCACCTTGGGCGCCAACCGCCTTCTGGCGCGGAACCACGTTCCACGACAGAGTGGCAGTTCCGCGACCAAGGTGTTTCAAGACACTTGTCTCTATAATTTAAAACCCTTTGTCGCGGAATACCTTGTCGCGGAGCCACGTTCCGCGACAAAACTGTCCATGCATAGCGACAAAGGAGCCAAACTCTTGCATTTTGTCTTCATGGCTTCTTGTCGCGGAATCATCTTGTCGCGGAGCCACGTTCCGCGACAAAAATCCCATTCCGAGACAGAAAAATTATGCCATGTTTCTTAGCCTTTGAACACTTTGTCGCGGAACACCTTGTCGCGGAACCACATTCCGCGACAAAATCTCCACGCATAGCGACAAAGGTTCAAATGCCTTAGAATTTTATTAAAACACTTTGTCGCGATGTCACCCTTGTCGCGGAGCCACGTTCCGCGACAAAACCTTGCATAGCGACAAAGAGGCGTTATGCTGCCAAAAATTCTAAAAACTTGTCGGGATGTCCATGTCGCGGATCTCGGTCCGCGACAACATTTATGATATAGCGACAAGATTCCTCCCCCTCTATTTAATCTTAAACAAATTTCATTCTCTCTCTATTTTATGTTGCAACACTCACATCATAGTCCCACGGGTTACGATGTAACATTCTGGAATTGCAATGTAGGGTGTTATGCTGCCCAAAATTTTGATTCTCCATTTGCATCACTTAACTGATTGAACCCTTGACTCATCAATGATTAAAGATTGAGATTAGCAATAATCAAACTTCAATGATCATCATGATTAAAGGACCTTTGTTCAATTGCCATTAAAATATTTTTATATAAACAAAATCCTGACGGCTTAAACAGATAATCTGGACTGTAATTAACTATGGTATGAAGGATTATTTAAGACCATCAATTGTGGGCCCAACCCACAACCTTGCATGAGAAACCAATGTCTCTCATACAATGGATCTTCTTTTGCTTCTTATTTATTTTGTCCTTGTGTATTGTGTGGAACCATTAGTAAAGAATACATCAGAATAATGTTGGCGGGTACTCCCTCATGGATAACTAGCTCGTATTCTGGGTATTAGTTACTAATCGTTATTTTGCATGGTCTGAATGGCTGTCAGTGGAAGCCTTGGCGGTTCGCCCATCCGGGGTTATAATAGCTGCTCAACTGACTCCCATCCAGATACAGTTTTATTTTTGTTATCTTAATTTCCAAACCCAAATTCCAATCTGTAATGGGAATCAGTTGGCATCAGTCAATGCCAACTGATGATCACTATAGAAAGGAAGTATGTAGTTTTTTATCCGAATTCACAGACAGTGGAGGCCCAACTGGCGTTGACACCACCATTATAGAGTCTCAGCTGTCTAAATTCGCTCCATCCGAGTGATTGGGAAATTGGACAGTAGATGTTTACAGTCCACCCGATTATTCTGCCATTACTTTGGTACCTTGACCATTCCATTCTGTGTTTCACCTTCTGTCTAGACCCGCTTTTATATTTTGGGTCAATTAATTTTACACTTCCATATATCCTTATGCATGATAATATTATGTACTGCTGTGGTCTGTAATTATTTTGGGATCCTTCCCTTGGACAATAGAAGTCTAGATCCTAAACAGATATTGCTTTATAAACTTCCAACAAAAACCTCTTTATAAAATCCGGATCTGAGTAAGGGATAAATTCTTCAGTTATGACTAATTCATATTCTATCAAGGGTTATATTTTGGGAATTGAGAAGCAGATTCAGCAATTAGGTCTCGTTTAGACTGAAAGGGTCTGTGTTTTAACTGAGAGTCTAGTACCTGACAGGGAATGATTTTCAAATCTATTATTTTCCAAAATTGCTGGTTGATGGAAATGTAAGATTAAGTGCTACACCGAGATGGGGTCCACTTGGATTCAAATACAGTGTAGTAAATAATCTTAGAGGAACATCATCCAGGCCTTGGTTATTTTCCAAGATAGGGTTGAGTTTTCTTCCAACTGCTATCTTCTTCTGCCAAAGCCTACTTTTGAGTCCTGAGTGAGTGCATCCGGAACGAACTAATTTGTTAGTTCGTTTCATTAGTTTGTATCTCATAACCACCCGGAAGGAAGTGAACACACTATTGGTTCACTGATAGCCGGGAATTCTTGATCCATACTCCATCATTCTGATGGGGAGCTGTCTTTTACTACCAGGGTCAGATTTTCAAAACCTCCGAGTGATAGGATTTTAAATGCTTTCTTTACCGCTTTCTTTTAACCGCTTTCGTTAGAGGTCACTCGGTTGTATTGAGAGTTGTGTAACTGCTACTAGGATTGACAGTTAAGGGATAGTTTAGGGCTTGATTCAAATCTTTGGGTGTGACATGGGAGAATGATAGTGGTACTTGGCATTTCAATAAATGATATGTCGGGTGTTGCTTATCCACCACAGATGAAGCAACATACCCAGGCCAGGGCAGTTACGAATCTGTGGTATCTTAGAATTTGCGGTCTTAAGAACATGTAAACTCATATTGCAAGTACCTGTCTGTTAAAGGGAAAGCCTTATTGAGAGCATGAGAATTAGCTATCTGAAAGAAATATCCCAAACAAAGATCTGCGTATAAAAATGGAAGTTTAATATTGCTGTATCTCGCTCTTATCCAATCTTCATTCTTTTCTTCCTGTCCTTTCTGTCCACATTGTGACTCAACTTCACGGTTGGCACAATGCTCCTTTTCCCTGCTTTCGTAGATAATGTTTACTGCATTCTTAGAATAATTCTTATCCGCTTTCTAAAATAGATTTATTTGCTTTATAGATTAATTTAATTGCTTTCTAGATCTAATTTACATTCATGTCAGTAGTTATTAATCACCTTTCAAACCTATTGAGCAATACGAATGGAAAATCTAGTAAAACGACGTGGGACCTGCTTCTATCGCACATCCTCCAGTGAACGATCCGGTCTTACTATAAATTACTGCAATTTTTGACACCGTGCGCTTTCGGGCCACAGTTTCTTAAACACGAGCAATAAAAACATGACTACTTATAAATATATCCCTAATCACAACTCCGCCATCATAAATTGGTTTCATTAATAAAACTTAAACCAGGACCATGATTTTTCGGAAAATACTCATGTAGTGGGAACTTGCCAAACATTTCGTGGCAGGAACTCTCATGGCAAGAATTGATGAGAAGCATCATGGCATACTTGCCGGGGATCCTCAGTGTGACAGGCTGAAGGTCAACCTATCCCGGTTATGCCATGAGATTTGTCAACATTTCATGACAGAGAGGACCACAGCGCCATGTGAAATTAAAGCACCACACTTGAGTAATAAAAAGTCTAATAATCTTGATGTATCCCTAAACCCTTTCCCATGAATCATAACTCTTTTCATGTAATAAATCTAACCTGGTATATTTTTAAGAAAATGCTCGTGGGACGGAAATTGTCAAAAGTTTCATGGCGCCGTTGCCGGGGAGGATGCAGCGCCGTTTTATTTAGAGAATTACATTCCTCATTGCTCCTAGAGTAGCCTATACATATAATTATAAATATTCACCTTCAGAACCACTTCTAACCTGGGGATTGTACAGGTACTGTCATTATTGAAGCCGCTGTTCTATGCAAAGGAGGAAGCAGACGCCAGCCGAGATCCCGTTTAATTCAGAGATAGAAAAGACAGCTCGACGTCTTAGGGCGGAGACTAAACGAAGAAGGGAACGGGAACGACAGGCATTACTTTCGCCAAGCACCAGCAGCGATATCTCCGAGATGGCAAACCCTGACATCCCACCAATCATTCAACCCAATCCCCCACTTCACAACATTGAGGAAGATCCCGAGGATGCTGATCATGATGAATTGGATGATCCCCCTCCCCAGATCATACAAGGAGGTGGGAATCCACCAAACATGGACCAGCAGCACTTCGAGGCACCCCCTCCCAACCCGAACCAAAACCCACCAAACAACCAAAACCAACCAAATCAGCAAAATTTCCCAAACCAACAGAATCAGCAATACCACAACCCCCATCAGAATCCCCCGAATCCGAATGATTTCAATGATCCGAGGAACTATTTCATGCCTCAGAACTACTACCCACAGCAATACCAAGGCGGGCCTGAGAACAATCATCAAGCAGCAGCTGCTGCTGATTACATGCAGCCGATTTTAGAGCCATATCTGAACATTCCTGGGCAAGCTCCATTCTTGGCCAGGAATTTCGAACTGAAACCGGCCCTAATCAATCTAGTCCAGAGCAACCAGTTTGCCGGAGCAAGTCATGAAGATCCCCATGATCACCTGCAAACCTTCCTAGAATTGTGTGACACGATCAAAAATCGTGATGTACCCGCAAACACTATTCGACTAAGGCTATTTCCCTTCTCTCTGACAAGCGGAGCACGAACATGGTACAAGTCACTGCCCGTAAATCAGAAGTCTACATGGGAAGATGTGATCAGAAACTTCCTAGCAAAATACTTCCCGGAGTCCAAGGTGGATGAATGCCGCTCCAAAATTGCGGAATTCAAGATGAAACCAGACGAGTCCTTGTATGATGCAAAGGAAAGATTCTTCAACCTACTCAGAAAGTGTCCTCAACATGGTTTCCATGACTGGGAGAGACTGAGAAAGTTCTACAGTGGTCTGACCCCAGCATGGAAATCCATGCTTGATGCTGCCGGTGGTCAACATTTGCTCTACATACCAATGGACCAGGCCTGGGCAAAGATTGAAGCCATGAGTGTCAACCGTTCTGTTCTAACTGATGATGGTAATCCCACTCCCCCTCGTGGTTTGTGTGTTGTAGGTACAGTAGAGAAGTCAGACATTGAAAAGCTTCAAGAGCAAGTGGCAGCGTTATCTGTGAATCAAGGAGTTGGAAGTTCTGCGCAGGGACAGCAAACTGATGTGATCTGTGGATTGTGTCAAGGTGCTCATGCAACTGACACATGCGAGCAAGTCACAGCAGAGAGCTGTAACTATGCAGGAGCTTTTCCGAATAGACACCCGAATTTGTCTTATTCAAACAACAACGCCTTGAACTCACATCTCTTGAACAAGCCACAGCAACAACAGTTCAACCCTCAGCAGAATCAGGGATTCAATCAGAACAGGGGCCAACATTTTCAGAATCCAGGTTTCCAACCTCAGATCCAGCAGAGGCCGCCTCAGAATTTCCAGAACTTTCAGCCCAATCAGAATTTCCAGCCTCAGTTTGTCCCAAACCAAGGCCAGTGGAATCAGAATCAGCAGCAAAATCAGAATCAGAACCAAAAGCCTCCTTCAAGGCTTGAGAATATGATGACTGATTTCATCACTAGTCAGAAAGAAATCAACAATCAACTGCAGGCCTCCATCAGAAATGTGGAGACCCAAGTTACACAGATGGCTAACGAGATGCAGAAAAGAGACAAAGGAACATTGCCTAGCACTGCGGAAAAGAACCCGCAATGCAAGGCAATAACCTTGAAATCTGGGAGAGTACTAGCTGGACCAAAGGGAGCGGATACTGGAGCGGAATTTGAAGAAGATGATATTGTTGACAATGCTGGTAAGGAAGCTGATAATGGGAACGAAGCAGAAAAAGAGACAGCCGAAATGCAGACTGAAGCTGCGCCTGAAACGGCTGAACCAGATAAGGGTACAGGTGAAGGTACAACTTCCTTCCCTTCACCACCAAAAATTGCTAATAACAAGTACATGCCCAGGATTCCTTATCCTGCGCGGCTTAAAAATAAAGAACATGATCTTAAATTCAAGAAATTTCTGCAACGATTAAAGTCTGTAGAGATAACCATTCCTCTCACAGAAATGATTTCCGAAATGCCCATCTATGCTAAGTTCTTGAAAGAATTGATTTCAGGAAAAAGGCAGGTTGAGCAGGAAGAGGTAATTATTCTCAACAGCACGTGCAGTGCCATTGTTCAGAGGAGAATGCCTGAAAAGAAAGAGGACCCCGGATGTTGCACACTTCCAGTACAATTCGGAAAGGCCAAAGTGAGTATGGGGCTCTGTGATTTAGGATCAAGCATCAATGTGATGCCACTAGCTATGGCTGTTCGCCTTAAGCTTGGAGAAATTCACCCGGTCAAGATGAGACTGCAACTTGCAGACAGATCGATCACTCAGCCCGTAGGAATCCTTAAGGATGTTGTAGTCAAAACCGGGCAGGTTCTTTTCCCGGTCGACTTCATCGTCCTCGACATTGAGGAGGATTCTGAAATGCCACTTATCCTTGGACGCCCATTTCTAGCCAATGGTGGTGCACTGATTGACGCCAAATCCGGCAAAGTCACCTTAAGGGTCGATGGCGAGGAGATCATCTTTGATATGGAGAAATTGCAGAAATTTCCGAATGACAGTTCTTGTTTTTCATTCGAAAATGTAATAGTTAGGGAAGAGCTTGACTCTGTACTTGAGTGTGAAATGATGCTGGATGAATCATCAAAGCAGGTACTGAAGCCTGCTGGCGTGGAGCACAAAGACTGCAAAGCCGTTCACTTCGCCGATCCCGAAACAGGGGATTTGGAGGAATTTGATGGCATGGACTTCCATGAGGACGCCAACCAAGAGGAGGAAGAGGATCCTGTACTGATGCAGGATCCCGAAGGTAAATCTGTTCTCCCACTACCCAATTCTCGCAAACTACTCCCTTCCGTTGAATGTCCACCAGAGCTTGAACTTAAAACACTACCCGATCATCTCAAGTACGCGTTTCTCGCAGAACATAAAAAGTTACCTGTGATTGTTTCGGCTAAGCTCTCCCAAGAGCAAGAAAATGCTCTGGTGGTCGTTCTTAAGAAACATGTACATGCAATAGGTTGGACCATTTCTGATATAAAAGGAATAAGCCCTTCTATTTGCATGCACAGGATTCTAATGGAAGAAGAGTTTAAACCCTCCCGTCAACCTCAGAGGCGATTGAACCCCCTTATGCAGGAAGTGGTAAGGAAAGAAGTTATCAAGCTCTTAGATGCTGGTATAATCTATCCTATCTCTGATAGCAAATGGGTTAGCCCAGTGCAGGTCGTACCCAAACGAGGAGGGATGTGCATAACCAAGAATGAGCAAGGAGAAGAGGTTGCAACCAGGCCAGTGACCGGATGGAGAGTTTGTATCGACTACCGGAAGCTGAATGAGGCCACACGCAAGGACCATTTTCCATTGCCATTCATTGATCAGATGCTTGAGAGGTTGGCAGGGAGAGAGTTTTATTGCTTTTTGGATGGTTATTCTGGTTATAATCAGATTGTTATTTCCAGTAAAGACCATGATAAAACCACTTTCACTTGCCCGTACGGCACTTTTGCCTATCGACGGATGCCTTTTGGTTTGTGCAATGCACCTGCTACTTTTCAAAGATGCATGATGTCTATTTTCTCTGAATTTATCGAAAAATGCATTGAGGTCTTTATGGATGACTTCTCTGTATATGGAGATACGTTCGAAGATTGTTTGACCAATCTTGCTAAGATTTTAAAGAGGTGTGAGGACACTAACTTGGTTTTAAATTGGGAAAAGTGCCATTTTATGGTCACTGAGGGCATAGTGTTAGGTCATCGCATTTCTCGTGCAGGCATTGAAGTTGATCCAGCCAAAGTTTCCATCATTTCCAATCTCCCTCTCCCTAACTCGATCAAATCAGTTAGGAGCTTCTTAGGGCATGCCGGTTTTTACCGGCGATTCATTAAGGATTTCTCTAAAATTGCCAAGCCGCTCACTAATCTGCTTTGTAAAGAAAATCCTTTCTTAATAAATGAAGCGTGTGTCCAAGCCTTTGACACGCTCAAGAAGATGTTGGTTTCTGCACCGATAGTGCAACCACCCGATTGGTCAATACCTTTCGAGGTAATGTGCGATGCTAGTGGTCTCGCTGTAGGCGCAGTTCTTGGACAACATAAGGATGGGAGACATTGCGTAATTCATTACGCAAGTCATGCCCTGAATGAAGCCCAAGTTAACTACACCACAACGGAGAAAGAGATGTATGTTGTAGTCTTCGCGTTCGACAAGTTCAGACAGTACCTAATAGGTACAAAGACCATAGTATACACCGATCATACAGCATTGAGATACTTGTTTAGCAAACAAGATGCAAAACCTCGATTAATCAGGTGGGTACTTCTGTTGCAAGAATTCGACATCATAATAAAAGATAGGCGAGGTCGAGATAATGGTGCTGCTGACCACTTATCTCGATTAGATAATGATAAAAAGGAAAAAGCCGTCAATGAGGATTTCCCGGACGAACAGTTGTTCGCGTTGCATCTGCATAATCAAGCTTGTCCATGGTTTTCCGACATCGCTAACTTCTTGGCATGCGGAGTAACCCCCCAGTTTTCGAACTATCATCAGAGGAATAAGTTCAAACGAGATGTATTAAGTTACTTCTGGGAAGAACCTTATCTCTTCAAACACTGCCCTGATTTAATAATCAGGCGATGTGTGACTGAGCATGAAGCTTATCAAATTGTCAGAAAATGCCATGAATCAGAATATGGAGGTCACCATGGTCCCGCTCGAACGGCCCACAAGGTCCTCGAATGTGGATTTTATTGGCCTCACATCTATGAGGATTGCAGGACATTTGTTAAGGGCTGTGACAGATGCCAAAGATTAGGAAACATCTCCAAGAGGGATGAGATGCCTCAAAAGGGGATTCTCACACTTGAGATCTTTGATGTATGGGGCATTGACTTCATGGGACCGTTTCCACCATCTGGTGGAAACTACTACATCTTGGTAGCTGTCGATTACGTATCCAAATGGGTCGAGGCTGTCGCATTACCAACCAATGATGGTGGCCAAGTCATCAAGTTCCTTAAGAACAACATTTTCAGTCGATTTGGCGTACCTAGGGTGGTGATATCTGATGGAGGAACACACTTTATTAATAAAGCTTTTGAAACTTTAATGAGTAAAAATGGGATCCTCCATAAGATAGGCACGCCTTATCATCCTCAGACTAGTGGTCAAGTCGAAGTATCCAATCGCGAAATCAAACACATACTCGAAGCCACTGTCGGGATAACCCGTAAGGATTGGGCACGTAAGCTCAATGATGCTCTATGGGCATACCGCACAGCATATAAGACTCCCATTGGGATGTCTCCATATAGGCTGGTCTTCGGAAAAGCCTGTCATTTGCCTGTAGAGCTAGAGCATAAAGCTTACTGGGCCGTTAAAACGCTTAACTTCGATCCGAAAGTTGCTCAGAGCAAACGTAAGTTGGACCTCAATGAAATTGAGGAAATACGAGCGCAAGCCTATGAAAGCTCTCGAATTTACAAGGAGCGGACCCAGAAGTTACACGATCGCCGGATCAAACCTAAGTATTTCTTTGTTGGTCAACATGTGTTATTATTCAATACTAGGTTGAAGCTGTTCCCCGGAAAGCTCAAATCTAGATGGGAAGGACCACATGAAGTACTAGAGGTGTTCAAAAATGGAGCTGTCAGGATTCGAACTGGCAGGGGCGATATAGTGGTGAATGGACAGCGATTGAAAGAGTACCTCGGACAGTTCGATCCGGAGAAAGAAAGCCAAGCAGTGGCAGACCCGGCTTACACTCAATAAGAAACAGCATTTAAAAATACAAAAATTTCAGTTTATATATATAGTATATAGTTACAGTATTTATTTCATGGCAAGAAAGTACCCAAAGATCAATTAAACATTTAGAGTACTAAGACTCTAAATGTGAGGATGTTGATATTTGGAGAAAATCTGATGCGTCTTGTTTATCTGTCTTGCAGAAGTTCGGAACCACCAAAAATAAGGAGCAGATAACAGCAACATGGAAAACCAGGTTCTTGGTTGGATTAGTTCTATAAATCTGAGAAAATGTTCTCGGGAATTGAAGAAATTCAAGACCCGAAACAAAATTCACAGATAAAATGGAACTGACCCAACCTAATTTTATGCAAGCGGATTATTTGATTTTCAGCCCAGCATTTTGAATTTACTTGGACTAAATTCATTCAGCCCAAGTCAAATAAAATGGACGCAGGCCCAATACCACACTCGGGCCAGTCCAAGAATATTTGAAAATTCAAAATCCTTTGTCGCGGAAGGACCTTTGTCGCGATGTCATGCATCGCGACCATGCCCTGCTCCGCGACAAACTCCCTCTCTCCTTCTTAACCCTTCCCCACATCCTGTCGCGATGCACCTTGTCGCGGAGCATGACTCCGCGACCAAGCCCTGCTCCGCGACATGACCTGCGTTGACTGTCTCCATACTGAACTTTGTCGCGGTAGCCTTGTCGCGGAGCATGACTCCGCGACCAACCCTCGACTCCGCGACCACCCTAATGTCGCTATACCTTGTCACGGAACCTTGTTCCGCGACAAAGTCTCGGATTCCGCGACAAAAGTTCAAGTATTTATACCCCCCCACCCCCTCCAGTTTCTTTTCACCTTCCTCCTGTCATTTCAACTTCTCTCAGTTTCTTCATCTTCTTTTCCCCCATTTTTCTCTCATCCGAACGAACACCACGTGTTCTTCGCACTCTTGCACGCCATTTCTAAGGGAAACTATGGACCGATTTCATGGACCCCTCCCAATCCTTGGACCCGCGCCTAGACCCGAGCCAAGGAGGAGAGGGTAAACCCTATTTCCACCTTGGTCATAGCCCCCCTTCGGATCCCTTAGTTCTTTTATTTATTTTATTTTGTTGTGTTCGTGGTATGGTGTTGTTAGTGTTCACATCCAACTTCAGATTTTTAGAGGTTTTGAGTGCCCTCGGCTTTGAGCACCATTTTGAAGTTTTTGAGAACTTGTTTTGAAAACTGATTAATGGAGTTAAAACTGTTAATGGATAAGGTTTTTGAAGTTTAAAAATTGGAAAGAACAAACTGATAAACATTTGGGTATTGTTTTGAATATCTTGATGTTATTGGTTTGATTGATCCTGATGTGATGTGCACAGTGTGGGTGGTTTGATAAAGATGGAAGATCTTTTTGGGCACATTTGTTCTCATGTTAGAAATCTCATGGGAATAAATGTTTGTTTGTTTATGGAAACATAGTACAAACACCCAATAGGAAGCTTCCACTTTTAATAAAAGCAACCTTTTAGAAAAAGACAAAAAGAGTTATTTTTGTTTAATGTTTGACTTGAGTTTTGTTCCCAATGGAACACTAAGTGTGAGTAAGATAGCAGTATTTTGTCACCTAACTGCTATCCTTTTCAAAATCAAAAATGGGACCACTCACATCCCACTTTTATTAAATAAAACAAGTCAACCATTTTTAAGAATTAAAAATAGTGTTTGCAAATTTTTGGATGCTAAAACTGTCCAAACAGTCCAAGCTATTCAGAAACAGCAAATCCGTTCCGCCACGTCTCCATTGCACATTCCAATATCCGAGCACTCTGTTTCCACCTATCCATCTCATTCCACTTCCAACAAGTGCCTCGGACTTGTTTAATAAATTGAAAAACTTTTAGGCCCTATGGCCCATTAAAAAGATTTTAGGCCCAATGGCCAATTTTATTTTATTTTGGGCTCTCTAGCCCATTTAAAACCAAATATTATTTACATATGCTTTAAATTAAAAATTCAAGTCAGAAATTTAATAATCTCACATCTAGAGCAAAGCTCTAAATGTGAGGATGTTGGTTTCTAAACTTGAATAATTTCCGAAAATTATATAAAAATTGGATTCATCACTTCCTATCTTTTCAGGGACAATCTTCCAAACCCAGACCCTGCACCCGAAGAAACCCATCTGCTGGACTTACCCCTCGAGCTCCTGGGTGAAATCCTCTCTCGCGTAGGAGAGAATGACATCAGTGAAGCCTTCAAAGCACAGCAAACCTGCAAGAAATTCAGGGATGCCGGAAACCTCTCCATCGTCTACAAACGATGCGAGGTCAACACATCCACTATAAAGAGAGGGCGGGAGTACTATCGTTGGGAGAAGCGGAGATTCCTTCGGACATGCGACCAGGCTGGAAACCACAATCTCCAAATCATTCCAGCAATGTTGGCATTTGCAGAGGGGAATGAAGAGCAAGCCTATGAACTGCTACGCCTGGGGATCGAGGACAATCATAAAGCGACAATCTTTGCCTACGGGTTGATGCTCATGAGCAAGGAGGACCCAGGGCAGGTCGAGCAGGGAATCAGGATGATTGACAGGATAGTGACAAGATGGTCAGTCTTCCAAGACACATCCGTCAATGTCCTCGAATGGATGGTTGACCAACCAGACACCCCATTCCTATGGGCTGATCAGGAAGGCAGAGTTTACTGCCCCAGGGATCACGAGGCCATAACAGATCCCAATGATTGGTGTCTGCGGTGTGAGCTATCCAGCTATCTCCACTGGGCTAGTTACATGTTCTGAAGGAAGGAAGAAGCATGAATCCGAATTTACCCTGCTTTATTTTATTTCCAGTCTAGTAGTAGTATTTGCAAGGGATTTCCTCCTTTTGTGTGTGCAGGTTTGTATTAACTGCACGAGAATCCCTTGCCTCGGATGTATTTAATTGCTTTCCCTAAAATTGGAACTCAACTTTTGAGACCACTGAACAATTCTTTACTGCTTTCCTTTGAAAAGATGTCTGTACAGTCCGAGATGAATAAGTGACTGTCAGACCAAAAATATGCTGTTGACATACTCAGTATGTCAGCAGTGCTTCTTTACTGCTTTCAATTAAATAACCAGCAAAAATATGCATAAACTTGCTCTAAATTCACAGGTTGAATTTAGGCTTGTGATTAAATTTTCAAACTTTTAAATTGGGATAATATAATTGAGAACATGCATGAAATGAATTCCTGAGGTTTTGAGCTATAAAAATTTAATGATGCGATCAGCTTATTGGGTAATAAATCTGCATGTTAGAGATTTCGATTGAATAAATTGTTAGAATTAAGCTTTGATTGAATTTGCGAATATTGTATGACATGAATCAACCATTCCATGTGAGATTTGAGCCATGAGTCATTTTTACTCATTCTTTTCTTTGATGTGTGAAAATCATTTTGATTAAAGGAAACTAGAACTTGCGATTGGGACCGATTCAAGACCATGCCCTATTCCAAAAATCGAGCATATGATCGAGGCACTTAGAAAAACCCAAATTTTTGGCCTTCGTTTGAAATCCAAACCCAAAAATATTTTCCCTTTAGGATTAACCAAGTTGAGCCTTTAAGCCTAATTTTTCTTTGAAACCCTCTATATTATTCCTAGCCTTACAAAAAGACCAAGAAATTCGAACCCAAGTGTGCAGGAATGAATTCTATCAAAGGCATTAAGTTTGTGATCATCAATAAAAACTATAAATCGGTATTCTATAAACCGATTCAAAAAAAAAAAAAAAAAAAAAAAAAAAAAAAAGAGAGATGTTGAATTCCAGTCAACAACACATAAGTTGCGAATGACAAAGCAATTAGACAATAGTCTAATGTCAATGCAATATGAAAAGAGAAAAGCAAAAGAAAGAAACAATGATGATCATAAATTTTAAATAAAAATGCCAAGCTATGATGGAATTAATTCTTGCCACTTCTTAGCCCAACAATTTCCCTTTCCTCCCTAATGTTACAACCGTATGCCCCGTTATAACCCTTAAATAAGACCTCGTGATCTCGATTTGAAGAAATGAGCCGGTGGCGAGTTGGTCTGATCGCAAGCTTATGGGATAATTTAATTAAATTTGATTTTGAGCGTTCATAATTAAACCCCAATTGAGAGTGAGTAAATTTTCCGATTCTCTTATAAGTGAGGCCTTTTCTCATTACACATGTTCGTGTCATACCTTAATTCTAATTTTTAATCTTTGCATCTTTCAAACACGATATTCATGAAGGATTAATAATAATGTTTGATTTGTAGGCCTGATATAGTGAGCAAGTATCATTTCATTAAACACTGCAATCAAGGGAATTCAACACTTGTAGCTTTTGATTGTCTTATCCCAATTCAAAAAGGATGTGATTTATGAAGCCACGAAAATGAATTGAATATGTAGAGTCCGTGTTCCTAGGAACATTGACTCTGACTGCTCGGGGACGATCAGTATTAAATGTGAGGACTTAATCATTATATGCAACTCCTCGGCCGGTAGCTTCTGTATCGACCCGTGCTTTTGGCATTCTTGACATCCCTTCGCATATCTTTCACAATCTACTCCCATATTCGGCCAATAATATCCTAGCCGAATGATGCTCCACTTCATCGTTTTCCCGCACGATGGCACCACAAATTCCTTCATGAACTTCTTCCATTACTCTTTTGGCATCTTTTTCTCCTACGCATCGGAGCAATATCCCATCAATAGCTCGCTTGAAGAGTAATCCGCCTACTATTAAATAATCCATAGCTTTCCGTTTTTCGGCTGGGTTGGCGTCGGCTGGATTCTCTAATACTTGTGCTATTTCTTTAATCCATTCGGCCTTCTCAGTTTTGGCCAAACGTATGTCTATATTTCCAGCTATCGGCATCAACCGATATCTTGCTGCATGTTGAGCTAATTCATCAGCCAACTCATTCTCTTTCCTGGGGATGTACTCAATGTATACTTCATCAAATTCTTCTAAAAGAGTAATCGCTTCTTCATATAATCTGATCAATTGTGAACTCTTAACGGTAAAATCCCCCAACAATTGTTGAATAACCACTTGAGAGTCTCCTTTGATTACTATAGCCTTGACCCATTCGTCTATCAACTGTCGTAATCCCGAGATTAATGCTTTGTACTCCGCCTGGTTATTCGTATAGGAATTGGGTAATTGTATATAATATTTGTATACCATGCCCTCCGGCGTATGTAGTGTGAACCCTGCTCCAACTCCTGAAGCAGCCTTGGAACCATCGAACATCATCGTCCATGGATGTAGGTATACTATTCATATTTCGTCTATTGCTTTCGGCCGAAATTGTTCTTCAGTATCCTGAGATACTGGGGACATCGGATGATCGGCCAGAAAGTTGGCTACGATTTGTTCTTTCATAGCCTTTAGAGGTTGGTACTTCAAATCGTACGCATTTAACTACATGGCCCATTTGGCCATTCTTCGGCTGCTTATCGGATCATTCATCATAATCTTGACTATTCAACCGAAGCCACTATTATTACCCGCCTTGGCTGAATATAATATTCCAGCTTCTGGCATGCATGATAAAGATTTAAACACAATTTATGAATCGGCGAGTACCTTAGTTCCGCATCTTTAAGAATTCTGCTTAGGTAGTATATCGCTCGATCTCTGCCTTATCATCCTCTTGAGCGAATAACGCTCCTATAGATTCTTCGGCCGCTGCTATATACAGCTTCAACGGTCGGCCGAGAATAGGTGGGACCAACACTGGCGGGTTGATCAGAGCCTGTTTCAATTGTTCAAAGGCTCTCTGTTGGTCGACTCCCCATCTGAATTCCTCCTCCTTCTTTAATCTTAGCAGATCGGTTACTGGTTTCCCCTTCCGGTTGCATTTGCCAAGAATCTTCTTAGAAAACCGATCTGGCCTAAGAATTTTTGCAAACTCTTCCTATCATGCGGAGGTCTAGCTTCCTGGATAGCCTTGGTTTTGTTTGTGTCGACTTCTATGCCTTTATTATGTACCAAGAACCCCAGGAAATTGCATGCCTGTACCCCAAAAGCACACTTGGCTGGATTCATCTTAACTCCATGTAGCCTCACTCTTTCAAATACTTTTCTCAGATCGGCCAAATGGCTTTCCATGTCTTTGAATCGGACCATGACGTCATCGATGTAGACTTCTACATAGTCACCTATCAAATCATTAAACACATAGTTCATGGCCCTTTGGTATGTAGCTCCTGCATTCTTCAAGCCGAATGGCATTACTACCCATTCATATATCCCAATAGATCCTGGGCATCTGAATGCAGTCTTGTGTACATCCTCTTCGACCATAAAAATTTGGTTGTACCCTGAATATCCGTCCATGAAAGATAACATTCCCTATTTCGCGGCCGAATCAATTAGCAAATCAACGATAGGCATCATGTATTCATCTTTGGGAGTGGCTATATTGAGATTTCTGAAGTCAATACAAACTCTCAATTTCCCATTCTTCTTTATTACATGTACAATATTAGAAAGCCACTCTACATACTTAGCTGGCCTAACAAACCCGGCCCCTAAACAATTTTTCTATTTCTTCATTTATTCTTGGAACTATCTCGGGCGCTGCTCTCCTGGCCGGCTGCTTGTGCGGTCTAAATCCTTCCTTGATTGGTAGCCTGTGTTCAACAATAGATCTTTCCAATCCAGGCATTTCTGTGTAGTCCCATGCAAAACAGTCTTTGAACTCATTCAAAACTTCTCTGAATTGGCTGATCATGTGTTGATCCAGGTTTGCACTGACTGGGATTTCCCTTGGATGCTCATATGTGCCAACATTAACCATTTTCAGAGGATCTTGCGCTTTGAAATCGGGCATCCACTTTGGGATGGCATCCATGAGTTCACTCCATCTTGCCTTCTCATTTGTAGATTCGAGTTCGGCCGATTCGAACTCGATCGTCTTCTTGACTTCTTCGTCCATTATATATTTTCTTTCGTATTCGGCCGTAAATCGGCCTGGTACTTAACTTCGAACCCCAAATCGGTCCAGTCACATTAAACCACTTCCGGATATCGCTCCCCTACCACCGCGAGGAACGGTTGTATGGGTTCTTCAAATAAACCGCATCAATTTGTCCAGCCGAGCTGACTGGAAATGGGGGCTGATCCCCATCTACTTCCTCCACTATGCCATCTTTCTTCCAGAACCATATCTTCTGATGAAGAGTTGATGGCAAACACCTTGACGTATGAATCCAACATCAGCCTAATAAGGCCGAATATGGAACTTTAACATCCACTACAAAAAACATAGTCGGAATAGAAATCGATCCGACTGTGACATCTACTAAAATGCACCCTTCGGCCGCAGTTTGTGCCCCCACAAAACTTAATACTTTCATCCTTGTGGGTAGCAAATCTTCCTTTGTTCGGCCGATTTTAGTCAATGTAGACAATGGCATAATGTTGACAGTTGCTCCACCGTCAACAAACATTCTCTTTAATGGCCTTCCGTTCACCCAACCCTTAACATAAAGAGGCCTCACATGTTGAGACATCTTTGCAGTTGGAGGAAGAATCGTACTAGGCTGGGCCTCTGGGACGAAAGCCTGGTATCCTTCTTCTATTATCTTTTCTCCTTCGGCCTCAGGCCGAAGTATTTCCAACTTGTCAAAACAGAAGTCCACAATGGGCTCTTCCTCACCAACGTACTCCCCTCCTTTTTGGCAAAATACCACAGCTGGCTCAGAGTCGGACCAGTATTCTTCATAACTTGCTGTGGTTGTGCCTAGCATGTTTGCACTAGACCCAAAGTCAAACTTGAATTGTTCTATTGAAAAAGTCTCATTATTTGGGACCATGGAAGTCTTTGGCTTCCATTCCCTAGTTCGTATAGGTCTAGACTTCCACTCTTCTTTCGGCTGTAAGCGCTCATTATCGGCCTTAAGCTCCTTTTCTTTTGGTCAAAATTCGGCCTTATTCTTCAGGCGATCTTGGCTCCCTTTCGGCTCACGATTCTGCTCCTTTGTATTCTCGGCTGACTTCATCTTAGCCGAAAACACCTTCTCCAGAATCCTTCTTTCAGACGAAGAACAATCGTCCGGGAAGTCTTCTTCCATGTGCATCGTTTCGTACTCTTCTTTGTATGTCATGGCTGCTCTCAGCCGCTGCATTCTCTGCTTGTATATACGATATGATCCCTTCCCCTTTTGAACATTTTCGCCTTTTGCCCTCCAGGCTGATAACTCAGATCGGCGATCGTCAACATGCTTTCGTTCTAGGGAATTTCGGACCCACTGGCCTACTTGAGTATTGGCCGGTGGTCTCCTGAATCTCTTCATCTCTGGAGAGACATCCTCTTCAGGTACTGTAATCTAAATTACAGTCTTCCCATTCCTTTTATCGGCTGTTAATTTCATCTCTGAATCCCAACCATTTGTAATGATTTTCATTGTTGGCTTCTCCCTTTCGTCCTTGGGTTCTGGCTTCTGTTGTCTGTCCGATTGCTTAATCCATTCCTTGACTTCGTAGTCTCCCAATCGGTCAAACACATCTGATGCCTTCTCTTTTCCTTTCTTTGAAGATCCTAATCGTCTCCAAACTCCTGTTGTTTTTTGAGCAGATGGCCGCACCCCCAGCCGATCGTACACAGAGCTTTTACTGGACGATGGTTGGTCCCCTAAACGATCATGTACAGACTTGTTTTAATCAGGGTGCACCATTACCATATTTGCAACAGGAAACGGATTCTGATCTATTGCCATTAATCTATCTGGGAATTTCAGCTTCCCATCATCGACGTGCTTCTGGATCATCTTCCTAAAGTGTCCACAAACCGCTGTAGTATGAGTGGCTGATGCGTGAAATCTACACCACCCTGCCTCCATCTGTTCTTTAGTCGGCTGTGGATGATTTCCTCTGAACTCAAATAATCCGTTCTTCAGGCAATAATAAAAAATTTCATCCATCTGAGAATGATCAAAAGAATAGAATCATTGAGACTCATCTCTAACTTCTCCTTCTTTCTCTTTGCCTCTTACTGGACGAAGAGCTGGACAAGTCATCGGCTTTTTAATCACCAACTCAGCCCTTGTCACTTTGGCTAAGGCAGGAACATCATCCATATGATATTCTTCCCCAACTTCACACCTATCCAGAGACTCTACAAATGATGAAGCCGACTGGATAGGTTGTAACCTTCCACTTTGACTGCGGCTTGACTTGAAAGCCGCTTGTTCCGCTAAATATGTTTCCATCCTTATAGCTTCGGCCGTTAATTCGGCCACAGTCCTCGGTCTTGTCACCATCAACCTGTCTTTGATGGCGAACTTCAAGTTCTGCCTCAAAATTTGAATATACTCATGCTCTGGAAGCATTGTCTTCATCTGAGCCTTAATAGCATAAAACCTTTCTAAAAACTCATTGACTGACTCTCCGGCCTTCTGTTTAGTAGAAGTCAAATCTACCACTGATACTTCAGGGCTGGTATTGTAGAATCGGTCATGGAATAACCGTTCCATTTCGGCCCATGTATTAACAGAACCTGGTGGCAAATTAATATACCACTCAAATGCTGGACCAGTAAGGGATAAACTGAACAGAATCAGCTTATGGAAATCGTTCTGTGCGATCCTTGTGCACTGAGCTGTGAATCGGCCAATATGTTCAATAGTTGACCGGCCGACTTCTCCTGAAAACGTATTAAAATCAGGAACTTTTACTCCTCTTGGCAATGGATATTGCTCTTCTATGTAGTCAGGGTATGGTTTCCTGTACATCGGCCTATTTTCCTGGCCAATGAGGTTCCCGAATGATTTCAGCGATGAGCTCTCTGTCAACCAATTGTGGCTGATTCTGCGTTGGCGCATACTGCTGTTGCACGATCGGCGCAAGCGGTTGCGGTTGATAATGCTGCTCTTGCCTTGGTTGTTGTGGAGGAGCGAAAGGACGCAGTCCTTGCCCTCCAAGCGGCCGATAGGCCTGCTGTTGGAGGTTATGCATATTCTGTGCTACAGGCGGTGGATTTTGCACCGCCTGTGCATTCTGCGTTCCCATCGGATACATATTCCTTGCTAATTCGCCTCTAAACATGGCTGGTATCGCCGCCAATATGTTTCTTTCTATCTGCTGAACCGAATTAGTAACCGCCGCTTCTACCATAAACTGGACGTGATCACGAAACCGCGAGGTTAATTCATCATGCGAAAACTCCTGATTGTTGAAATTAGATGGTCCAAGGAATCCTGGAGGGAATTCGCCTGGTTATGCTGAACGCTCTTCCTGAATCGGTGGCAAATCATTCCTTGCCGCCGTGTTGACTGCCGGAGTTGTTGCATGTGGATCAACTGCCATTCTGAGTGCCACTGGGCGTGCCACTGTTTGGCTTGCGTCGAGCCAAGGACCTTTTTCTCCTCAAGGGAGGCTATCGAAAAATGATCAAACCGATTACGGGTCCGGAAATCTTAGAATGCGCCCAAACTTGACTGAATTTCACTTGAATTATAATGGCAAAATCGAATACAGTGGAAAATCTACCAGTTGTTAAGAAACAACGACTGATTAACCAAAATGAGATACCAAACTATAAGTTGTTGAGAAACAACGGTGGACTTGGAAAAGAGTAACCGCTAACAACTAGGCTAAATTCTAGTGAAAGCTGTAAAGAAAAGCAGTAAAGATATAAAGAATTAAATTGCATAAAAGAAATTTTGGGGTGGATTGATCTCTCTTGATTCTGAGCATGGCAACCCCTATTTATAGCCGGAGCTGTGATAACCGCTCCCCGGCCGATTCCGATGAGCCGATCCCGAACCTCTCTCCTTTGGCTACCCTCGAATGCTCTCTTGACCGACTATTTTCATCCTAAGATCCCTTAAGCTTCTTCTTCTTTCTGTTGGACTTTTGTTCGGCCCAATCGTCTGATTTAATCACTCGTCCTCCACGTTAATTGTTTGGCCTCTTCTTAGTCCGTTTGCCTGGCCCAATAACTCCTTTCTCGGCCCAAGGTTGTGATGGCCACAACAGGAATCCAATGCATGGGCTACGTACAGCTACTTAACTGCAGCTGACTGATATATATGATGGTCATGACCAAATGGATTAAGTATAATCAGTGGTGGATGGGGGGCGGGATGACCAAATGTCTTCGCCTGATTTCATCTTTAATTTTCATAGGATAACAATCACATATAAGGTAGAAAAACAAGCTCTCACTATTCTAGTTACAACTTTAGATAATGGGACAAATTTATTATTTTATTTGATTAAGATAATGAATATATAAGCCTATCTTTAAAAAGCCACTAACAAAGAAGCACATTGTCTTTTTTTTTCCTCTTCTTCCCTGTAAATTACCGAAAAATTATTTATACTATAACTAAAATATGCACGATTGTATAAAATATTAATGCCAAAGTTTAAGTTTGGATGAGCGAAATTATATTAAAAAGATTTCTACTATAGTTAAAATAAACATAACTATATAAAATTAAAAGGCAAATTCCGAACTCGGGGGTGGCGGGCCCCAAGCCCCTATGTAGGTACGCCAATGAGTATAATACAGTCGTCGTGTAATATTGATGATGTGAAATTGGGTTGGGTTATTGAAAATGAAAACTATAGTACTAGCTAGTAGCAACGTGTAGATGGGTCTACCATGTATGCAATTCCAATATACATATCCATGGGGTTGGGTAGTAATTAAGGGTTGGACGCTTGTCGGGATTTCATTGGAAGCTGATTTGACCATATAGCTAGCTTGAAGGTTAATTCCGTGCTGGGAATGGCATCGGTCTCCGTCTGCCGTTGGATTATTATGGATTGATGATAGATATATCAAGAAATAAGAATACAATTAAGTACCACTAGCTAGATCATACTAGTAATAATTCATACTCCCTGTCCATACTAAGATGTCCTATTTGACATCTGCACACAATCCAATGCACTTTTTTAATCATTAATATCTCAAAATATATACAAATAAAAATTATGTAAAATATATATTCTAAAACTATACGATTAGACTAATCTAGCAAGACCAAACTCGACTATTTTTTCAAATATATACTCACAATAATATTAACTCAAAGTTGAACAATGAACAGTGTTAAAAAATTAAACGAGACGTTTTACCTGGAACGGAGGGAGTACTATATATTAGTCCAGTCCACGAAGATGAAACGACACCACCATCGTCTATCTCATTATATTCTCAGTGGACGAGATGTTATTGCTGCATATATTCATAATTCACTCACCCATAAGTAGTATTCTCATATTCACGCGAAATTAACATTGGTTTTACTTTTATTACTAACAACCCATTTATATATATAAAATAGCATATATAGCTAGTGACGACATAAAGGAGCCACATAAATTCAAAACACTGGAGGGTTTAATTTGCCCTAACCGTAAAATATGAAGTACTACCTATATGTTTATATACACTAAAAGTATCCAAAATAATTAATGATATATAAATTATTACAAAATAAAAACAATAAAATAAAAAGGATTTCAAATGTTATTGCGGGATTCACCCAACTATAATATATATATATTTTTTTATAATTCAACAGCCTATACAGGCTAGGAAAGGGATGGTGGGAGCCCATGCCACACAAACTACAAATGGAATAAAAGGGAGGGATAGGGGCCGGTGGGGATCGAACCTCCAATTTTCCGTTGGAAGTCAAGAGACTTAATTACTTGGGCTAAGTACTCATCCCACCCATGACCCAACTATAATCATTTGATTCAAGTACACACTACTAAGTTTTTATTATTATTATTATTATTATTATTATTATTATTATTATTTAGTAAAGTCAAAGGTTATATATCTACTTTTTGGAACTTCAAGGCTTAATTGGCTCATTGATAAAAATGTACTACTATTGTTTTTCTTTTGTTTTGTTTTTTATTTTCTTATCTGTAGAGAAGAAACAGAGCCAATTTTGCGGCCTTGGTCAGTGTTGAAGGCTGGATGGCTGGCTATTCGGACGTACGACGACGACGACGACAGGAGGAATGGGTCTAGTCTAATCCGATGGCTCCACCACCAACTGCATTACAAATATATATGGTCCACCACCATCATGTGAATTAAGCCAGCCATATTGTCCAAAAGGAAGAAGAATAATACTACTACTTGAGATATGTTTCTTTCTTTCTTTCAAGAAGTCTTTATTAGTTATGTCATTATCATAAAATTGATTTCCATGCATGTTTGTATTTGATGAATTGGTCCGCATTAATAATTATGAAAAACCCTATAGATATATAGTAGATGTTATTAGTTCCATGTGAAATTAACCAATAATTGATGATGTTCCAACATTTCAACACTCGATCAAATTGAGATTACAAAATTATTGCAAAAAAAAAAAAAAATGAGATTACAAAAGTAATTAACCACTAAAAGAGATTACTTACAACGGTAATTAAGACTGATTAGCCAATTACCATAAAATAAAAGTAACAAAGGCCAAACAAATTAAAGGGCGGCCATTGTAAAATGAAGTGAAAATTAAAAGAGCAATAATGTATAGGCAAACCAATTAAGGGCGATTGTTGCAAAATTATCAAACAAAGAAGGGGATTCCGTGCTGGCACAATGAATTCAGAAGGCCTTTTCTTATCTTATATAGTATGTGCATGCTCTCAAACTAAGGGGAAGGTTTAGAGCAACAATTCTAAACAACAATAATAATGAAAATTGGGGTTGTACCGATGATAAGGGTGTCAATTCAGATTTTCGATTTGGAATTGCATTTTGAATTTTTTTTGGCTGAACAACCTATACAGGCTTGAAAATGGTGGTGTCGACGTCACACAAATTACAAGGGAATAAAGGGGATGGATAAGGGCCGGGTGGGGAATCGAACCCTCAACCTATAGGTTGGGAGTCGTAGGACTTAGCTTGACTACTAGAATAAGTCCATATCCCCGAATTGCATTTTGAATTGATACTACAAATGAAAAATAAACTCGGAAACACGAAAACTTGAACTCAAAATGAACCCGAAAACCCCGAATTATGATAAAATAAAATAAAATGAATGAACTCAAAAACTTAAAATTCAAACAATTTTAAGATAGTAAAATCTAGCTCCATATGAAACTCAAATTAAACAATCCTAACAAATAAATCTATAATATAACTTCTCTATATATAGCATGCATTAAATCATTGACATTGAATAAAATTTACAAAAATATACAATATACACCAATTAAGTTTCTGTCCAGAATAGAGTATTTCTGGAAATCCAGAAATGCTACAAATCTCTTCGTAATATGATGTCCGTAATTTTGGATTGATTTGTTGCCATTTTTGTTAGCATGCATTAATGGAAAGTAAATCAATGAGGGGATTAATTACATGCAATCAATCCCTT
Organism: Hygrophila difformis; assembly: GCA_030278955.1. Lineage (NCBI taxonomy): Eukaryota > Viridiplantae > Streptophyta > Magnoliopsida > Lamiales > Acanthaceae > Hygrophila > Hygrophila difformis. The sequence goes on from JAOANR010000015.1 coordinate 41,546,295, forward strand.
AAATTGTGGAATGCTAGCACAATGGGATGGGATTTTGTATTCAACCGATTAAGGATAGCACATAAATAAAAATTAGTTTAGAAATTGCTGCAAAAAGAAACGCCCATGCGAAAGAATGACTTAATTCATAGGTGATAACTTAATAACAGGTGCTACCTAATACACATTATTATGCTGAAGAAAGGTCGAGTGTGTGCTACCTAATGCATAGGTAGTAATTTAATAATATGTGCAACGTAATAAATATTAATATGCTGAAGAAAGAATGAGTATATGCTACCCAATTCATATGTACTAACTTAATAACATATGATATATAATACAAATTAATATGCTGAATGTAGTTTGATAATTTGATACATGAAAGTATATCTTTCTTCCCAGTATATGATCTTGGGTTGGATATGATTCTCAAAAAGTAAAAGAAAAGTTAATCTTTTAACATAATCAAACGGATTCCTAACGTGGTTTCCATACAACCAAAATCTTTATCATATATAAAATTGCATGTGCATAAAATCTAAATCCCTATCATATATATATTTTTTTTTGGAAAGCATAAATTACGGAATTTGACAGGGTCAATTGCCCATTAACTACTTAAATCACTACACAATATAAAAGGAATAGAATCAATAAATACAACTATACAGCTTAGCAGCTAAATACCCAGCACTTGGACCATCAAAAAATAACATTTCTGGATATCAATAATCAGGACACAAATTAATACCTAAATTAGAAACAACGAATACTAGATGGGAACATAATAATATTATAAGTATTTAACCTAAACCCCTAATTTTACTTGAGTTAACGACTAATTACAAAGTCGTCTGATTGTGAAATCTCTAAGTCGGGTTAGAAATTGAGAGCGCTAGCTAGTTTTAGAAATTGAAAGAATGGGGACCCGGCCCCTACGTTGATAGACAAAGAATAAATTTTCTAGTACTACTACTAGCTAGTATATATCATTGCTCAGATGAACCTTATCAAAAGTGCATAAAGCCATTATTAATAGGAGTATTTTTTATAGTGGAGTAGATAAAGTTTTAACCTTTATGCGCTCATTACATATATAGGGGATCGATGGAGATGCTGCTTTCATTGCTTTGGGTTTGGCCTATGATGAACAGGAGGTATACTACTAGTAATAATACTTGTAATAAGATGATCGTCCATGTTGCAGTTGCAGCACTGTTTCTGCTCCATTTCTGTCCTCCAATAATTATAACTACCCATAGCTTAATAATAATAATGGATGATGATCTACAACACAGTACCGATCAACTTTCCCTTTTGGCCTTGAAATCACGCATGACCTCATCAACAAGTACTAACATTAGTAATTCTTGGTCGGATAAAACCTCTGTGTGCAAATGGATGGGTGTGAGTTGTGGATGGGTTCCTGCTTCTTCTGCTTCTTCTGCTTCTGCTCCTGCTCATCAAAGGAGGGTGGTTTCCCTTGATCTCTCAGGCATGGGCATCAGCGGCACCATCCCTCCTCAATTAGGAAACCTATCTTTTCTTGCCACTCTTGATCTGCGTGGAAATTCTTTCCATGGAATATTGCCCCCTGAGTTGGCTCTTTTGCGCCGTCTTCAATTTCTCGACCTCACCGGTAACAACTTCCATGGAGACCTCCCCGACACCATGTTTCGGAATATGACCACCACGCTCAGAGAATTATACTTGATGGACAACAATTTTGCTGGTACGCAATTAGTATATTTTACTTACTAGTACTATATATGATCATCGATCGATCTTTTTTTCTAAAATATATACTACAGTATATACTAATGTTTATCTGTACATGTACATACTATGCTGTGTATGTGTCCTTTAATAATTTGATGTGATTTGTCAAAAACTGTTGTTTTTATATATATAGTAGAGATGTTGTTAATACAGGCAGGATTCCGGCATCTCTTTTCAATATATCGACATTGGAAAGTATATACTTGAGGGGGAATGGTCTGTCCGGGAGCTTGCCCAGTGACATGTGCAGTAATACTGGTGGTGGCCACCGCCTTGATGTTCTTACAACCCTGGAGTTGTCCAGCAACTTCATCGGTGGGGAAATTCCCTCGACTTTGTCTCATTGCCCGCAACTTCAATCGCTCTCCCTATCATCAAACAATTTTACAGGCCACCTCCCCGCCCAAATTGGAAATATCACAATGCTTACGCAATTGGCTGTCGACGACAACAATTTAAGTGGTACTCCTAATAGTGCTTATTTTGTTTAAACATACTTGTATATGGTTAATCTTTTCAATTTGTTTGCTTAATTGGATTGGATATATGAGTATATGACCAGCCATTTGATTGGAGCTTGCTTACATTACATATCTGCTATATTTTATTTTATTTTTTATTTTTATTTTGTACTATATTATTTCAGGTCCAATACCTGGTGAAATAGGTAAACTGAAAAGTTTATCGATTCTGGCACTGCAGCAGAACAATCTTTCAGGTTCAATACCGGCTGAAATTGGTGAATTGAGCTCCTTATTGTCCCTAGCCCTGCAAGACAACCGCCTCTCGGGTCCACTTCCTCACACAATCGGTGCCCTGTCTGCCTTGCTTTTCCTTTATTTGAACAACAACACTCTGATGGGGCACATTCCACCATCAATATGCAATTTGAGGGTCCTCATCTTTCTTGGTCTTTCCGACAACAAATTGGAAGGAAGTATTCCACAATGTATTGCAAACTCGAGTGACAATTTACAGATATTGGCTCTACAAAGGAATCGCTTGAGTGGTCCCATCCCAGACACATTTAAAGAGAACAATAATAGTTTGTTGTACCTGAGCTTGAATGGCAATGAGTTGGAGGGGAGGTTGCCCAGGTCCCTCGTCAATTGTGGACAACTCAAGGGTTTTGATGTCGGGAACAATCACATTCAGGACTTGTTCCCCTCCTGGATTGGAATCATCCCAGAACTCCGTATTCTTGTCATTAGATCTAATAGATTCCACGGCAAAGTGTTATTACCTGAATCAGCTGGTTCTATGACGATGGTCATGCCCTTTCCAAAGTTACAGATTTTGGACATATCACGCAACAGATTCAGTGGGTCGATACCGGGTCAATTCATGAAGAATTTTAAAGCCATGATGATGCAGAATAATGTGAACACAAGCGAAGATTATGGAGGTTTGTTTTTGTTTTCCAATGAGTCGGTAACACAGGCCATAAAAGGGGTCGACCGAGTTGTGGGCGGCAAAATGATGATAGCCTTGTACAAGATTATTGATATATCCGACAATGAGTTTGAAGGAAGTATTCCGAGTTCAATATCGAGTCTGGTGTCGTTGAGCTATTTGAATATGTCGAACAACAAGTTTAGTGGAGGAATCCCGAGGTCATTCGTGTTGGAAAACGGCATAAACGTCAAATGCCGTATTTGTTGAAGCCATCAAAGTAATAGTACGGCGCCATCCGAGTTGATTTATCATCTACGGCGCCGAAAGTATTGAAGCCACCGCAAGAACAGTTTAGCATATGTTCGTTGTCTGTTATATGTTTTCATTTCTATAAATAGGTATTTCGATTGTTGTAATTCTCAGAGCGAAGCAAAGCAAGAAATAAAAAGCAAGCTTTAGCCAAACAACTCTCCGCTTTTGGTTATCGTTTTTAGATATCAAAAGTGTAAAGTGTCTTGTGTGTGTGAGATATCAAAATCTACAAATTGGTATCAGAGCCTGAGTGATCCAAACTCAGAGCAAAACAAATTTGAGTATAAACACTCAAATTAAAAGAATTAAATTTACCCACCGTGGTTTCCTCCGAGCTGCTGTCCGCCGCCTGCAACTCTCTGCTTTCCGGCGAACCGTCTGCCGCCTAGTCCAGCCTCTGCCGAGCTGCCTTAAGAGCTGCTCCCTGCACCGAGCCTCCGCTGCCCGCCCACACCCCCTCCCAGTCCAGCCACTCGCATCCAGCCTTGCACCGACACTGCTGTTGCTCGGTTCCTCCTGCTGCTACGCTGGTGCTGCTTCCAAAAGGAAGTGTGAGTGTGAGCAGAATTTTAATTCAACTTGGTGATCCACCGTTTCAAAAAAAGGAGAGTCCAGACTTTATTGAAGTGGGGACAATCAAAATTAAAGGGGCGGTGGAAGCATTAAGAAGTTGTGGAGGTGAAAGCATTAAGTAGTTGTGGAGGAGGAAGGGTCAACCGACAAGCCCTTTAATTTCTTCAAGTAGTTGAAGAAATTAATAAAGGGTGGTACAAGCAAGCACGAAAAATCAGAAATTTTGGAAAAAAAAAAAATTGTGGAGTCTTCCACCGAGTCCGAAATAATTCATATCAATTATTTTGGAATTATCGCAGATATTGTCCAAATGGCGAGTATGACGGGACAAATGTCACTGCCGCAGCTTACGAAAGCAAATTACGAGAAATGGAGTATTCAAATTAAAGCCCTTCTTGGAGCTCAAGATGCATGGGACGTGGTTCAAAATGGTTTTGTAGAACCAGAAAATACCGGGAAATTAACTGCAGCAGAACAAAAAGCGTTGAAAGATGCGCGATCCAAAGATAGCGGAGCCCTTTACATGTTATTCCGAGCCGTTGACGAATCAGGCTTCGAAAAAATATCCGGTGCCACCACCTCAAAAGAAGCGTGGGACATCCTTGAAAAATCATTCAAAGGAGCCGACCGGGTAAAGCAAGTGCGTCTCCAAACCCTTCGTGGAGAGCTTGAAAGCATGAAAATGAAGGAGTCGGAAAACGTGTCTGACTACATCACACGTGTTCAGACCGTGGCAAACCAACTCAATCGGAATGGAGAAGAATTGTCCGATGACAGAATTGTGGAGAAAATATTGAGATCATTAACCAATGATTTCGAAAACGTTGTATGTGCGATTGAAGAATCGAAGGACCTCAAAGTGCTCACCGTTGAAGAGCTCGCTGGATCTCTCGAAGCACATGAACAAAGAAAAAAGAAAAAGAAAGATGAGTCACTCGACCAGGCACTCCAGACCAAGGCATCAATTAAAGATGAAAAGGTTCTCTACACTCGAAATTTTCGGGGGAGAGGACATGACCGTGGAAGTCGTGGATACGGTCGTGGTATCCAAGGCTACAATTATGAAGGATACCATAAGGACAAATTTCAAGGAAGTCAAGCAAACTGGCGTGGAAGAGGACGCGCTCGAGGAAGAGGCGGTCGATCAAATTATTCCCACGTCAAATGCCAAAAGTGCCACAAATATGGTCACCATGCCGAAGACTGCAACAACGAGGGTTGTTACAATTGTGGCAAGATGGGACACTTTGCAAAAGAGTGTCGGGCCAACAAACGAATAGAAGAGACAACCAACCTAGTCGTGGAAGATAAAGCAAATGGAGGTGTTCTCATGATGGCGCACAACGATGTCAACAATGACACATGCTGGTACCTCGATTCTGGAGCAAGCAACCACATGTGCTATGATGAGCATCTATTCAAAGAAATGCAGAAAGTTGACAATGGTCATGTATCATTCGGAAATGCATCAAAAGTGCAAGTCAAAGGCCGAGGTACGATATGTTTCACACAGAATGATGGCTTGATAGGGACAATCCAAGATGTCTACTATGTTCCAGATCTCAAAAACAACATCTTGAGTCTTGGCCAGCTCGCAGAGAAAGGATACTCAACCTTTCTAAAAGATCAGTTGTTGCATCTGAAAGACAAGCAAGGACGTTTGATAGCTCGAGTCGAAATGGAAAGAAATCGAATGTACAAGTTGAACTTGCAAAGTTTGCAAGGGAAATGCTTACAAGTCAAAGAAGTAGATAAAGCATCGCTATGGCATCATCGCTTTGGCCACTTACATTATGATGGCCTGAAAAAGCTAATGAAGATGAAGATGGTGAAAGGACTGCCTAGCATGGATTTTGGAGGAGAATTCTGTGAAGATTGTGTATTCGGGAAGCAAACGAGAGCCTCATTTCAAAAGAAGGCCGAATATGAAGCGAAGCATCCACTTGAGCTGATCCACACCGATATATGTGGACCAATTACTCCCGAATCTTTCAGCGGAAAGAGATACTTCATCTCCTTCATCGATGATTTCTCTCGAAGGACGTGGGTCTATTTGCTGAAGGAAAAATCCGATGCATTCAAGGTGTTCAAATTATTCAAGGCGAGTGTTGAAAAAGAAACTGGCAGATCCATCAAAGCAATTCGATCTGATAGAGGAGGCGAATACACCTCGACAGCCTTCCGAGAGTACTGTGAACGAGAAGGCATAAGAAGATTTCTAACAGCACCATACTCGCCCCAACAAAATGGAGTAGCTGAAAGGAAGAATAGGACCATCCTAGATATGGTTCGGTCGATGCTGAAAAGCAAGAAGATGCCGAAAGAATTCTGGGCAGAAGCTGTGATGTGCGCAGTCTATATACAGAATCGGTGCCCGCACATAAAGTTGAAAAATCGAACACCACTGGAAGCATGGACTGGTAAGAAGCCTACCGTCTCTCATCTAAAAATATTCGGTAGTGTAGCCTATGCACATGTACCAGATCCGCGAAGGATGAAGCTGGATGATAAAAGCAAAGCATATGTTTTTATCGGATATGACGGACTCACAAAAGGGTATAAGCTGTATGACCCGATAAGCAAGAAGGTGATAGTCAGTCGAGATGTGCGAGTGAATGAAGCAAGTGAATGGGATTGGAATAACTCAAAGGAAGTTACAAACGAAGTCGGAGAATCGTCAGCCGTTGTTCCGACTGCTCTATCAACAAATCCTGAAATTGTTGAAGAAAAAGAAGAAGAAGATGAGCCACGACAACCCCGAATGAGAAGTCTCCAAGATTTGTACGACTCTACAGAGGTACATCTTGTATGTTTGTTGGCAGATGCTGAAAATATCAAGTATGAAGATGCCGTACTAGATGAAAAATGGAAAGCATCCATGAATGAGGAAATTGAAGCAATCGAACGCAACAACACATGGGAGCTCACTGAATTGCCCAAAGGAAGTCAGGCCATTGGAGTGAAATGGGTCTATAAGAAAAAGATGAATGCACAAGGGGAGATTGAACGATACAAAGCTCGACTTGTTGCAAAGGGATACAAGCAAAAGGAAGGAATCGATTATGATGAAGTCTTTGCCCCTGTCGCAAGAATGGAGACAATCCGTCTACTCATCTCTCAAGCTGCTCAGTACAAATGGCCAATATTCCAAATGGATGTCAAGACAGCGTTCTTGAATGGTGTACTCGAAGAAGAAGTCTACATTGAGCAACCACCAGGTTATCTGAAACTTGGAGGAGAAACAAAGGTGTTGAAATTGAAGAAGGCGCTTTACGGGCTAAAGCAAGCACCGCGAGCATGGAATACTCGCATTGATGCATATTTCAAAGAGAATGGGTTTGAGCAATGTCCCTACGAGCATGCCCTCTACATCAAGAAAAATGGAGGTAACATTTTGTTTGTTGCTCTTTATGTTGATGACCTCATTTTCATGGGTAACAGTGATGAGATGATAGAAGACTTCAAGAGAAGAATGAAACAGGAGTTTGAGATGACTGATTTAGGCTTGATGAAGTTCTTCCTTGGTCTAGAAGTTAGACAAACCGAAAGAGGCATCTTTGTATCACAGGAGACATATGCGAAAAAGATCTTGAAAGAATTCAAGATGGAGAAGTGCAACCCCGTATCAACACCTATGGAACCTGGAGCAAAACTTTCAAAGTTTGATGAAGGAGAGCAAGTTGATCCAGGAAGGTACAGAAGCTTGGTTGGAAGCCTTCGCTACCTCACATGCACAAGGCCAGATATTGCACTAAGTGTTGGAGTTGTGAGTCGGTTCATGGAGAACCCAACTTACTCACACTGGAAGGCGTTAAAGAGAATCCTCAGGTACATTCAAGGAACAGCGTCACATGGATTATTCTACTCGAGGACAGAAGATTACAAGCTGATTGGATACTCTGACAGTGATTGGTGTGGAGATATTGATGATCGAAAAAGTACTGCAGGGTATGTGTTCTTTATGGGAAATACTGTTTTTACTTGGCTTTCAAAGAAGCAGCCGATCGTGACACTCTCAACATGTGAAGCTGAATACGTAGCAGCATCTTGGTGTGTATGTCATGCTGTATGGCTCAGAAATCTTTTAAACAAGATGGAGATGAAGCAGTCAAGCGGAACAATGATTCACATAGACAACAAATCTGCAATTGAATTGGCGAAGAATCCAGTGAATCATGAAAGGAGCAAACACATTGATGTTCGTTTTCACTTTATCCGAGATCATGTGAAAAATGGAAATGTGGAACTAATGCATGTGGCAAGCCAAGAACAAGTGGCAGACATATTTACAAAGCCATTGCCAAAGGTACTGCTCGACAAGTTTAAGAAGTTGATAGGGATGACAGATGGCAGAAGCATTTGAAGTTTACGGGGGAGTTTTGTTGGAAAACGGCATAAACGTCAAATGCCGTATTTGTTGAAGCCATCAAAGTAATAGTACGGCGCCATCCGAGTTGATTTATCATCTACGGCGCCGAAAGTATTGAAGCCACCGCAAGAACAGTTTAGCATATGTTCGTTGTCTGTTATATGTTTTCATTTCTATAAATAGGTATTTCGATTGTTGTAATTCTCAGAGCGAAGCAAAGCAAGAAATAAAAAGCAAGCTTTAGCCAAACAACTCTCCGCTTTTGGTTATCGTTTTTAGATATCAAAAGTGTAAAGTGTCTTGTGTGTGTGAGATATCAAAATCTACAATTCGGAAGCCTAACAGCTCTACAGGCATTGGATCTATCATCAAACCAGTTGGGTGGGGGAATTCCAGGGGAGCTGACAGGGTTAACATTTCTGTCGGTGTTGAACCTCTCGTGGAATCACCTGAGGGGTCGCATACCTGCGGGGAACCAGTTCAATACATTTGATACCGACTCATATATAGGAAACCCTGGATTGTGTGGATATCCATTGATATCGAACAGGTGTGAGGAGGAAGCACCAGCACCACCAACAATGACTCCTGCAGACGATGCAGATGGAGATGGTGGTGGGTTTTTCAATGGATTAACATGGTGGTCGGTGGCGATTGGATATGGAGTGGGAGTCATTGTGGGGATTGAGATGGTTTATGTGGTGTTTGTGTGGGGGAGACCTGTGTGGTTTGTCACTCTCTACAACAAACTTGAATCTCGCATTGAGTCCTATTTGTATAATTGTATTAATTAATTATAATTAATTGTACTACAAGTAGTATTTAATTGAGAGGGGATGGTCGATACATGAATACTATATGTTTAGGATTGCTTTTGTATGTTTTGTATTCATCATGCTGCTTCAAATAATTATACTGTATGTAGTACTTACCATGCATATACATACATCCCCATCTACTGTGGCTATGGGACCATTTTCACTTACATCCATCCTGGATCACTGCCACAGCCAGCTGGCTTTATCTTCACAAACAATAATGTTTTTTTTTGGTTTTTTTTTTTGGGCGTGTTTTGTTTTCCTTCACAATTTTTTCCACTCATTATATAGAAAAGTAAAAGTCAAAAAACAAACTAAGTGGAAAAAATTTATCCACAAGAGGCCGTGAGATTGAGACCTGAGAGAGAAATACTGTAGAATTGAGCACGAGCTTTGTCCCATCATTTTCCTGTACCAATAATATTATTCGTGAATTGGTTTATGTCTTGTTTGTGGAATTTATAATACCCACTTTACTTGTCTTGTTTGACTTTTTTGTACTGTTTATTATTCAACTTTGACTCAATGTTATAGCAAATATATATTTAAAAAAAATAATCGAGTTGGATCTTGTTAGAATCGTAAAATCATGTAGTTTCAGAATATATATTTTTCATAATTTTTGTTGTACATATTTTGAGATATTAATTATTAAAAATATATATTGAATTGTGTGCAGAAATTAAATAAGACAAATTAAATTAGACGGAGGGAGTAATTCTTAATACACATACCAGTATCATTTTTATGTCTTCTAAATACTTACTCCCTCCGTCCCATATTTATCTTCTTCGACACTGTAGATACGGAGTTTAAGAAAGTTGTATTTTATTATTTTCATGTGTACTTTTTGAGGGGCAAAATTTGTCTCTTTTTGTCTTGTAGTGCAATTGTTAGTAAAATTAAGGATTGGTTTTTCTGTAAATATATGGACATGTAGGGACATTTTAGTAAAAAAAAATTCCCTTTTTGGGGTAGGAAGATAAATGTGGGACGTCCAAAAACGGAAAGTAAGAAGATAAATATGGGACGGAGGGAGTAGTATATAAGACTAAGACAGGAATATATAGTTACTGTTTTAATTTATACATGCCAGTCCTTTATTTATTACTCCCCTGTCCCGCGAAACCTGACTCGTTTCTTTTGGACACGGTAATTTAGGTGGTGAGATTTAGTGGTTAAAGAGGTGTGAGTATTTGTATTTAAAATTTTAATGAATTTTGACTATGTTTATTGTTTAACTTTGATTTAATATTATCCTAATGATTAAATAGACAAAAAGATTCAAGTGTAGTATTGTTTGAATCGTCTAAACGTCTAGTTTCAGAATATATATTTTATATAATTTTTATTTGTGCCCATTTTAAAATATTAAGAAATAAAGAAATACAAAATTGTTTAATTTTCACTCAAAAGTGTTGGATAATTTTTTCAAATATTAATTAATCGATGTTGGAAATATAGATACATTACTTTTATATGATAATTCAATACTGTTGAGGGCAATTCAGCACTTCGCATATACTAAATTTTACGAATTCAGCATAACCAAATCGATCGATGGCATATAGCATGCCCTCATATCTCACCCTACAACACAAAAAACCTATGGTTCACGTACGGAGGGAGGTGGGTCGCAAGCTTATCAATTCATTTAATTTCTTGCATTAAAAGTGTACAGGGTGCAATTAATTCTTTCTATCAGAGCATTAAAGACCCCCATTTGCATAATAATAATAATAATAATAATAATAATAATAATAATAATAATAATAATAATAATAATAATAATAATAATAGTTTACTATACGTATATGTAATGTGTTGAATTCTTATTCATAAGCACTAAATTACTATTCAAAAATATTGAATAAAATTTTCAAATTAAGCATTAACTAATTAATAATGTTGGAATTGAAAATTCAGTAACGTAGTAGAGAAATATAATTGGAGTTGCTCTTTAGAGAAACCCCGTTTATGAATGTTGATGCTCTAACAAGAAGTTGTTCTGATTAGCTTTCATAAATTATTTTATTAAGGTTAATATAATTCGGAAGTGAAGTTCAAAATGGATTCCTAGGGAAGCAAACACTGTGGCAGACTTGCTTTTGAGAGAGAATTCGTTATTATGTGGAGTGGGGATAATAAATACTCGTATATTCCTCTAAATTTCACTATTATCCAATTTGGTTCATAAAGTATTTGATTATCTCAAATGGTCATACAACTTTCATATTTTAGCCGAAATAGTCCCATATGCATTTAATATTTAATTTTAGACCCCTAAACTTTTAAATTATTCACTTTTAACCCAAAAATTTTTTACTTTTTGCAATTTAGTCCTTATTAAATATTTATATTTTAAAAGATGAGGACTAAATTGCAAATTTTAGAAAATTTTTGGGGATAAAAGTGAACAATATAAAAGTTTAGGGACCTAAAATTAAAAATTAAATGCATTTAGGACTATTTCAGCTAAAATATAAAAATTATAGGACCATTTGAAATAATGAAATACTTTATGGACCAAATTGTATAATATTGAAACTTACAGGACTATTTGAATATTTATTCCATGTGGAATGGAACATCTCACTAGACTTCCGGATTACATTTAATCCGCCCTGATGAATGATTGTAATGGCTTGTTACCATATTCAACAGAATTATGAATAAAATGGTCTCGGCCCCCTTTACCCCCAAAAAAGGGTTAATATATAATTCCATTAAACTATGTATGTGAAATTAATTTAATTAATCCAATCCCTAGCTCAAAATGAACATGCAATAAGGAAATGTCATTTTTTTTTTTTTTTGCTGAACAGCCTATACAGATTAGGATGTAAATAGTTTAATTCTATGTAATTAATATTATATATATTCAACATGATCCATGAAATAATCTTATACTTATATACTTAATAAAAATAAGGGATGGGATCAATTCGTCATGGCACTTGAGGTAGGATTTTAATTACATGCCATTATTAGTAATATTATACTTCCTCCATTCCTTATTTATTGACACAGTTGGGATTTTGACATTATTCATTGATTAACTTTGATTCGAATTTTTAGTACAATTATATAACATAAAATATAGTCAAGTGAGATTTTGTTGGATTCGTCTAAATGTATAGATTTAGAATATCAAATTCTCATAATTTATACTTGTATGGAATTTGAGCTATTAACGATTAAAAATGTGTATTGGATTGCGTGAAATGTGGGTCCGTGGCAATTAAAAAGTAACGGAGGTAGTAATATATAAGTAATACGGACTTAGCTTGATGATTAATTATGAATAGTAGGTAATAGTAGAAAGTAAATATGGGATTAAAGTAATCCCATATACTTATTTATGGTAAGGGTATAGTATATCGGATAGATGTATAGTGACTTGAGTTGATCGAGTTGGCCAGTTTTTGGACAAATTTAATTTGGAAGGAGGCAAGTAGTAGTAGTAGTGGACTAGTGGGTCGAGAATTGAATGTGCAACCACAACCGCAGAAATGGGACCCCCCATATTTATTCCCCCATTTGTTCCACTTGAACATCAAATCCAATACTTCTACTACTATTATTAATCAACTACGTCTACGCACCTGTCGTCTGTGAATCGGAGCACTAGCTACACTACTGTAGAAGACTACTGTAGGCTGTAGCTTCCATCCATGTTACCATATAGTATAGTAGTAGTACTACATAATACTATATACTCAGAGTAGTAGTAGTGGTAACTGATATTGATGATATGAACATCATGATGATGTTAGGGCGGCCAATAATTAACCATATTATTCTTGCACTACTACTCTTTCTGCACTACTACTCACTATCATCACATGCTTATGCTTCTTCTTCTTCTTCTTCAGCCCATAGCTCATTAAAAAAGCTGCAGCAGCTTGACGATGATGATCTTGTTGGTCTGAGTTCCGATAGGCTGTCGCTTCTTGCCTTGAAATCTCGCATAATAATCACTACTACTGCCGCTGCTGATCCCTTGAGTGATTGGTCGTCGTCGTCTGATAGTAGTAGCAGCAGCAACAGGTCTGGAGTATGCAATTGGGTTGGAGTGAGATGTGGGTTGCGCCACCGTAGAGTGGTGGCGGTGGATATATCAGGGATGGGCGTGGGCGGCACCCTCCCTCCAGAAATTGGGAACCTAACATTTCTGGGTTGGCTCAAGATGGGTATGAATTCATTCCACGGCGAGTTGCCCAAGGAGATGGCTCACCTGCGCCGCCTCAAAGTCCTTGATTTATCCAATAACAACTTTGGTGGACTCCTTCCCCACTACATTTTCCACAACTTCACTATGCTTCAGGAATTATACTTGGATATCAACTCTTTCAATGGTATGCATACATACATACATACTACTAGCTCATGCATCTTCTTCTTCTGCTACTACTACTATCTTATTTACTGGAGTACTACATTATATTCACTCTACTACAATATAATATTCCAACTCTCTCATCTCACCTAGCTACTAATAATACTATACTGTTTGCTTTGCTTTACCATATTATATCTAATTATACTATGAGTAATGATTCATTAACAAATAATCAGAAATCAAACCATTTGGTAATTAACCATTAATTCTTCGCTGTAATAAAATAGCTAGGATTGTTTTAATAAGCATTTTAAGCTAGCTAGCTAGCTAAGGGATTGGATTGTTAACGTTTCGAAAATGATCTTTTTGTTAACCCTAAAGTTATTAGTTGAATAATATTTGTCCAAAGTTGACCATAAGGCAACTCACAAGAAGACCCTAGCTAGCTAGCTAGCTCGCTCGTGAAATGTTAAATGTTGCAATTAAATAAGCAAGTGGGTGACTGTGTGATGTGACCAATAATGGCCCCATCCAACTCATCATCATCAATTCATCATCAAGCTAAGTGTGTCAATTAGTAGTGTATATTACTAATAATAATTGTTGTCGTTGTTGAGAGAGCCAGAGAGAGAGTTAATTGTACTAGCTAGTACGAGTTAATAATACTACATGCATGAGTGAATGTAAAAAGTTGATCAATTAACAAACAAGTATATATAGTTCAATATGGATCGGAGTATATAATAATAATTCAATTATTTTGTTGGTAGGGTATTCTCCAGCAAGTAGCTTAGCTTGATTTTAATTTTACATGTGTGTGCATATATATGTATATATCAGGGACCATACCGGCACCAATTTTCAACATATCAACATTGCAAATTATTAACTTGATGAACAATAGTCTGTCGGGAAGGTTGCCTGACGACATGTGTCTGATGATGAGTACTGGCAGCCGCCTTACATCTCTGGAATTGTCCAACAACATGTTAACTGGGAAACTTCCCTCGAGTTTAGGCCATTGCTCACAACTTCAACTCCTGTCACTGTCCTACAACAATTTCATAGGGGAGCTGCCTCCACAAATTGGAAATATGACCTCCCTTCAAGCCTTGGAAGCCCAAAACAACAGATTAAATGGTACTGTATATTGAACTAACATTACTACTACTACTACTGCTACTACTACTACTATTTCATTGCCATATATATACTCCTACATTTCATTTCTAATTAATCTATATATCCGCATCATGGATGCATGCATGCATGCATAATGCAGGAACCCTGCCTAATGACATGTGCCTTAATGGTCGCCTTGAAGCTCTTACATTGTTGGAGCTATCCGATAACATGATCGGTGGAGAAATTCCCCCAACTCTGTCTCATTGCTCGCAACTCCAACAACTCTCCCTCTCATCCAATCATTTCACTGGGAACCTCCCCCCACAAATTGGAAATATGACCTCCCTAAACGCCTTGGCACTCAAAAACAACAGTTTTACTGGTACCATTTAGTATTTAATTAATTATTACAAGCCATTCGATATATCATTCTTACCCTCGTAAAATTTAGTACTAATATTATATATATATATATATATATATATATATATCAGGTTCAATACCAGCTGAAATTGGTGGACTATATAATCTATGGGTCCTCGCCTTACAACAGAACCACCTCCAAGGTTCAATACCTGTGGAAATTGGTCAATTGTATAACTTGCGCTCCCTAGCCATGATGGAGAACCATCTCACGGGCCCAATTCCCATCACAATTGGTAATCTATCAAACTTGCTTTACCTTTATCTGGATTCCAACAA
This sequence comes from Hygrophila difformis, assembly GCA_030278955.1. Classification (NCBI taxonomy): domain Eukaryota; kingdom Viridiplantae; phylum Streptophyta; class Magnoliopsida; order Lamiales; family Acanthaceae; genus Hygrophila; species Hygrophila difformis. The sequence goes on from JAOANR010000015.1 coordinate 41,561,692, forward strand.
TCTGGTTGGCCAAATTCCACCCTCAATATGCAATTTGAGTGCCCTTCAGTTTCTTGGTTTATCCGAGAACACACTGGGAGGAGGCATTCCACAGTGTATTATCGGAAACCTCAGCAAAGGACTGCAAACACTGGCTTTACAATGGAATCACTTTAACAGTTCCATTCCGGATACATTTGTGGAGAAGAATGCTTTGCTGTACCTCGGCTTGAATGGCAATCAGTTCGAAGGAGCATTACCAAAGTCCCTTGTTAATTGTGAAAAACTTCAAGTTCTCAACATTGGGAACAATCAAATACAAGACACATTCCCCTCTTGGATTGCAAGTCTTCCAGAACTCCGCGTTCTTGTCATGAAATCCAATAGCTTCTACGGCCAAGTGTCGGTGTCGCCGTCTTCAAAATTACCCATCACACCCTTTCCGAAGTTGCGAGTTTTGGACATATCATCCAATAGGTTTAGTGGACCAATACCCGATCAATATATCAAGAATTTTATAGCCATGATGGATGTCAAAGGAAACAATACTACTGGAGATGGGGAGTTGTTTTTGTTTTCCAATGAGTCGATAAGACAAGTTATAAAAGGAGCCGAGCGTGTTTTGGATGGCAAAGTCTTGATAGACCTTTTTAGGATTATAGATCTCTCTAACAACAAGTTTGATGGAATTATTCCACATTCTATAGGGAACCTCCGGTCCTTGAGCTATTTAAATTTGTCCCACAACAGGCTTACGGGACCAATTCCAAAGTCTTTGGGAGGATTGAGTAACCTTCAAGCATTGGATCTATCTTCAAACCAGTTGGTAGGGCAAATTCCAAGGGAGCTTATTAATCTGACATTTCTGTCGGTGTTGGACCTTTCATGGAATGATCTGAGGGGGGCTATACCGGCAGGTCATCAGTTTAATACATTTGAAAACACGTCATATATGGGGAATCCTAGATTGTGTGGATTTCCACTGGTAAGAAAGTGTAAAGAAGAAAGGGTGGAAGCATCAGCAGGTTTGCCACCTGGAGAGTTAATAATAATGTCAGATGAATATGGGTTTTTTGATGGATTTAGTTGGTGGGGTGTGGCCATTGGATATGGATTGGGACTGATTGTGGGAGTAGAATTGGCTTATCTAATGTTTACTATGTGGGAAGGGCCAGCGTGGTTTCTGAATCTATACTACGATGTGGAATATTGCATTGAAGACTATCTTCAAAAGAGAAAAGCGGCTAGGGAATCATGTGCTGCAGGTAATTAATTCATTTAATTATTATATTTGCCTCAATTGGCTTCAATTGAATTTGTAAATCAATTAATGGCATTGAGTTGATGCATGATGAGTTGGATCATCATCGTCATCATATTCATGTGATATGTCATATATAAGCATCGCATGCATGTAGATACCAGATAGATAGCTGATGAGACGCACATGCATCAGTTAGTTTTGAAGCTAGCTTAATCAATGAGCTTGTTAGATACATTAAGTTGTTGGGCGTGTATATGTGTGTATTAATGTATGTATGTAGGAGGATCGTTGGGAAGATGGAGGTCGTCATCAGAGGTACCATCATCGTCGTCATCAAAACCTGCAGATCCTCCCATTCTAGAAGATGGCATTGAGACAAAAGAGCATGCATGCTTTGGAGTGAATTGAAGATGCATGCATGCATGGAGTATATCTACTGTAACATAGTTGTTGTGTTTTCCGAATTACTACTATAAATTAAATTGTGGGAATTAAGGGTGTAGGAAGTACGTCTTATCAAGTATGCATTAATATGCATCGATATATCTATGTGATTTACCTAGCTAGTCTAGTACTCCCTCCCTCCGATCCTGTGTAAGATGTAATGTTTGATTTTTCTGCATTCTTCATTATTTAACTTTGACTCAATTTTATTGCAAGTATATATTCCCTTCATTTTCAAAATTGTTGTAACATTTGAAAATTTAGTACTATTCACACACGTACTTTGACTTAAAGTTTTATCTTAATTATACAAATTAAAGTATAGTCAAGTGAGATCTTGTTAGATTCGTCTCGTTGAGTAGTTTTTAAATATCGAACTTTTAGAAGTTTTACTTGTACCAAAATTGAGTTATTAATGGTTTAAAATGTGTATTGAACTGCGTATACTGTGGATCCGTTGCAATTTTTAGAAAACATATGGAGTATTTGAAAAAAATAGTCGGGTTGGTTCTTATTTGATTCGTATAATAATATAGTTTTTTCGGGGATAATGGAGGGCCGAAGCCATTTATAATCATGTAGTTTTAGAATATTATATTTTATACAATTTTTAGTTGTACACATTTTCAAATATTAACAGTTGAAAAAGTAAATTGTATTATGTGCAGAAATCAAATAAGACATGTTAAATGAAATATTAATTAAATTATGAAATAATAATAATGTACTCACTCCTATTCCTATATGGATCGGAGTAATTAATTAATATATTGAAGCCCCCTCCTCCAACCCTGCTTAATAAGTTTAACTAGTCGTATTATATTGAATATATTATCATTAATAGTATATGCTTACACCAGTGGATTTGCAAAATTAAAAAGGATCATTAATAGTATAATAGTGTGGTGGAGAAGTAATTTAAATAGTACTAGTACTCTATCATGAGGTTGGTTAATTGGAACTTTGCTGGGGAGACAGGGACTATTTTACACGATGGGAGTTCCTCAGGAAACCCGGCCGTGCGGGGTTTGGATTTATAGTTCGTGAGGAGGACGGACAATGGATCAATGGGGGTGTGGTTTCCTTGGCTATCAAACTAATATGTGCTGAGCTCTCAGCAATGGCCTATGGCTCTCTGGAAGAAAACGGATCACCTGTTACTCCGACTCTCAAGCTGCCCTTTGTGCCTTAGACTCCCCTTGTTTGTATCATTCCTATGCTGCCACTATACAAAGGATTCGAGGGATTTTTTTGAGGACTGTAAGTTCTTCCATGTTTTGAGGGAAGGTAATAGAGTGGCGGATCGTCTCGCAAAGCATGGAGCTGCCACGGAGGATTTTTTTACCACTTGGGCATTCCCGCCGGATTTTGTCTTGGAAGACTTAACTGCGGACGCCATGGGTGTTTGTTACCCCAGATTCTAGTGTTGTAGTTGTTGCTTCTTGCTGTGTTTTTTCCTTTTGTTTCCTTTTTTGTGCTGTATTTTTTCCCTTCTTTTGTATTTTCGTACGTATTGTTATGTTATCCGGGCTCTAGCTTACCCAAAAAAAAAAAAAAAAATAATAGTAACTGTAGTACTAGAATAAATTAATTACATATGAACGAACGGTGGTTGATCCAGATGGCATGCATGCATGTAGGGTTGTAAACAAATTAAATATTTTTGGTTCGATTCGCGATTCGATTCGATATTCGATTTTATATTAAATTATAGTATATAAATATAAATTATTTTGTTAAATAATTTAAAATTTTAATTTTAGTGACTATATTTACTAATTAATATAAATATATTTATATATGATATTAAAAATTAAATTTGATCTATAAATTGAATTAAATATTTAAATTCAATAATTAAAATTAATTTTATTAATTATTAAATTACCTTATAGAATAATTCGATTCGATTCGATAATATTCGAAAAGCTTATCTAATCAAAGTGAATACTGTGGTATTCGGTTAGATTCGGTTCGTTTAGAACCCTACATGCATATATGTGCATCAGAGATGAGAGACCAAATTTAACCTGTATGGCTAATTAGCTTGCTAATAGGTTCTTCTGTTGATATATGATTTTACAGCTGCTGGTTCCTGCCCATGCAGCATATAATACGTATTTAACATTTTGTGTGATATATATATACTACTGTAATAGTAGCAATATGCATGCATGCATGCCCTTTAATTTAATTTGGGAGGAAAAGGCATATATTATATATATTTTGATATATGGCGTTTAATTAATTTGTGGGTAGAATTGAATAAATCAAACTACTACGTACCGTACTACCATTAATTAATTATGTACTCCGTAGTTATCCACCTTCAAGGAATTCGTAATTAGTACTAGTAATTAGGAATATATTAATTAGGATGTGTGTAATAATTAATCTCTTCATCGATCAGGAGAAAAGTGCGGCTTGTAAATTGTGAGACCACATATATATCGCCATTTCTGTGCGGGTATATATATAAATGGAGCTTTTAATTGTTGGATTAATACATACAATACTAGCAAATTAAATTAAACATCTTAATTAATTATATTCCAGGAGGAAGAACAAACATCTTCCTCCCTCATCGTGCTCATCCTCATGCATTGCTAGCTAGCTAATTTCAAAAAGTTTAAGTACTAGTATATAATTAGAAATAGATAGATATAGCAACCAACCAACCATGGCTGCTCATCATCTATTATTCCTCACGTTAATCATATTCGCCATTTCAGGTTTAACTCCTCCTCCTCCTCTTTTTTTTCTTTTCAATTCCTTCATATACATGTTATGTATATATCAGTCCAAGGAGAGAGTTTTGAAACAATATGCATTCTTATATATGGAGTAATATTGTTATGTTGTATTAATTAATATATTTGTTGCAGGTTATTTTGAAGCGCATGCAGTAGTGCCATACGATCATTCGTTCACGAGTGAGGTATGTTAATGTAATACAATAAGTATTAATTGTATTTTAGGCCATAATTAGTCATCATAACCATGCATGCATCTTATTGATATCATGGAGTATATATAATGACGCGATCGGGATTGGGATAGCTGGATAGGGGGTCAAATATATAATGCATGTATGTGTGTGTGTGTGTGTGTATTAGCTGACTCTACTATTAGTAGTATTAATTAATTTAATGTAGCTGTATATATGTATAAAAATGTTGAATGAATTGATGATTATATATACGTACTGAATGCATGCAGTGTTTGGTTAAGCCGTGGGCACCTCAATATGGAGGAGGGATTGTGACGAATCCAGAGTTCAATGATCTGCAGTCGTCACCACCACCAACGCCTTCTTCTGTGGGTTGGGAACAACATCCCGGGAAAACAGAGTTTCGAACTTCTGCAGATGGCGCCAATAACAACTACTTTGTTGCGTATGTTGACGGAAACAGAACATCCAATCTAGCAACCTTTAACTTGGAGAAGGATAAACTTTATGCCTTTTCGGGTATGCATCATGCATGCCACATATAAATAGCTAGCTAGAATTATATTACGGGGATATTTGGAAGTCCACGGATTCGCTAGTACATAGCAGATTGTCTCACAAATCTCTTTCCGAATCCGCTATTCACTAGGGGATCAGCTGACTCCCAAACATCCACGAAATGCATCATTACATATACTATATGGTTGATTTAATTAATTTGATTGAATTATTCTTATTATTATTGTTGGATACGTTAAATAGTATGGGTGCAGTTAAAACAAGGGAGAAACAGCTATGTGAAGGCTATATTCCGAAGTGCTGCAGAGGAGACGACGACGACGACGGGGGGCATTATTAAATATACTGCGGGTGCGGTTGCGGCCAAAGAGGGCTGTTGGTCCATGCTCAAGGGCGGTCTTCCACTTCTCAATTCTTCCGCCGCCTACTCTCTCTCCTTTGAGATCATCCACGACCACCACAACAATAGTAACAATAATATCCCAATAACCACCGAGATTTGGATTGACAGTGTGTCCCTGTATCCCTTCACTAAGAAAGAATGGAAGTCTCATCGGGACACCAGCCTCAATAAGACCCGCAAGACCCAAGTCACCTTCCAAGCTCAAGCTCCTCTTATGGTGAACGCCACCATCTCCGTCAAGCAGGTGGCACCCCACTTTCCATTCGGCTGCGCCATCAACCAATTCATCCTCCAGAACAAGGCCTACGCCGATTGGTTCCTCTCCCGGGGATTCACCCACACCGTCTTCGAGAACGAGCTCAAGTGGACCACCACCAATCCCCTCTCCCGGGCCGACCCATCCAATTACACCCTCCCCGATGCCCTGCTTCAGTTCACAAAACGCCACTCCCTCACCCCACGCGCCCACACCGTCCTCTGGGGCTCCAACACCGCCAACCCCGCCTGGTTCAACACCCTCCCGCTCTCCAACAAAACCGCCATCCAGGAGGCCGCCGACGCCAGGGTCGATTCCGTCATGAACAGGTACAAGGGCCAGTTCTTCCAGTGGGACATCATCAACGAGAACATGCACAACACCTACCTCGACGACGTCCTGGGTCCCGATGCCTCCACCAAGTTCTACCAGAGGGCGCACCGGATCGAGCCCGACGCACTCATCTTTCTCAACGAGTACCACACCATCGAGAGGGCGGACGACGAGGAGGCCACGCCCTGGCACTATCTGGAGAGGATAAAGCTGATGAGGGCGCAGGGGTACACGGGACCGTTGGGGATCGGCCTCCAGGCACATTTCAGCGGTTTCAACAGCATCAACTTGGCGTTTGTGAGGGCGTCCCTGGACGTGCTGGCCAGTGCCAAGTTGCCGATATGGATCACGGAGCTGGATGTTTCGGGGCCCAGCCCCAACCAGGCACGCTACTTTGAGGAATTCCTGAGGGAGCTGCACGCCCACGAGGCGGTGCAGGGGATAATACTTTGGGGCGGGTGGTGGCCCAATGGGGGATGCTACAAGATGTGTCTGACGGATGATGATTTCAACAATTTACCAGCGGGCGATGTGCTGGACAAGATCATGGGGGAATGGACTTATAATAATAATAATAATGGAAAGAAGAAGAAGCAGAAGCAGAAGCAGGGTGGTGGTGGTGGTGGTGGTGGTGTGCAGGTGGGAACAACAAATGCAGGTGGGGAGTACACCACGGGACTCTTCCATGGAGAATATGAAGCCACCATTACTCACCCAGCATTGCAGCGCCCCATGGTGCAGAGATTTAAACTCGTTCCACAGCAGGGCCACCTTAACGTCACCTTCAACATCAACTTGATTAATAATGAATTATAAGTGATTTAATGAATGAATTCATCATGTACTATAATTCACCTATATATGTTACTATATATCTACAGCCTAATTACTACTACTAATTACTTATTAGGCCCGCCGGCTGCTTGTATTCCAAGTCTTTTTTTTATCCTTAAATGATTACTACTACTAATACTCAACGATTTCAAAGGCAGCCTTGCTATATACTCCAGAGCTAGCTTAATTAATACTTCATGCACAAAGTCACATATAACTATATTTTCTTTGACATCTATCTGATCATATAGTACTATATCGTATCATGGTGAGCGAGGTTAATTTGCAAAATGAATGTGTTAGAACTGAATATGTATGTTTACAGGCTACAGCTACATACGGCATCATATATATTATTGTGTTAGTATATCATATGTAATACTTCAAAAAACTGAAGGCCTGATTCGATAGTACTACATATATATATATATATATATATATATATATATATATATACCGCTTAATTGGGTTGGTTAATTAGTTCTAGAGTGGGACGGGGCACAAATAAACACAATTATGAACCCACCAATGACCAATCCACGTGATGCTTTTTAAGTCATGATATCTAAAGCTAGAAACTCAAGGAAGGATATAGTAGCACATCACTCTATCAAGTACCCATATAGATATATAGGAGGAGTGTCTATGTTACACTTTTTCTTCATACCCCACATACATATATACAATCCCTATGATCACGGCGACATATATATATATTCATCAAAAAGATGTAATTTTCTGGCTTATGTATATACTCCATATAATATACTAGTAATTAATAGTTGGGTCATTATATATATTATGTCCTTTAAGAAGGGGGCATTCAGTGTTTCCCTTCTCATCACATTCACACTCAGCTGGCATTATTCAGCTGCCAGCAGGCTCCAAATTAAATCTCCAATAATGGTACTACTACAAGTTAATAGTACTACTAGCAAACACTTGTTGTTTAGTATCATCCTTTTGGTTCTTCTTTTTTCTTGCATTAAGGAGTCCTCCTCCTCCTCCTCCTCCTCGAGATATGGTCCAGAGGAGCTGCAGCAGCAAATGCCGCAATGGCGGTTAGACGATGACAATAAAGAAGATGATGATGAAACACAATTAGGGAGGAGTCAGAGTCAGAGTCAGAGTCATTCATCATCCGGCCTCATCAGAAGAAGAAGCTGTAGTGATTTGACCAAAGGGAAATGGGTTTACGATCAGACATATCCCCTCTATGATTCCACTGCTTGTCCTTACCTCAGCACTGCCGTCACTTGCCAGAAAAATGGGCGTCCGGATTCCGACTACGAAAAGTGGAGATGGAAGCCTCATGGCTGCACAATTCCAAGGTACATGCACCTACACACGCACCAACTACTACCACACTACTATTAATTCCTTCTTCATTGTTCCAGTTATTGAACAAAACTGGATGAGAATAGATGAATCTGAAAATCAAAACGTAGTAGAGTACTATACTATACTATCTAATGCTGGCTGGCACACAGATTTGACGCACTGGAATTTCTGGGAAAGATGAGGAGAAAAAGAATGATGTTGGTGGGCGATTCGATGATGAGGAACCAGTGGGAGTCTCTGGTATGCCTAGTGCAGTCAGTCATCCCAACTGCCCGGAAGACAGTCGTGTATAACGGTCCTACAATGGCTTTCCTTGCCTTGGTAAGAGGAGATACAGTAGTATATTAATGTAATTACTTAATAATGCATAATAATAATAATAATAATAATAATAATAATAATAATAATAATGCTGAGTGTAATTAAAGTGTAAGTTTGTTGTACTTCTTGTACCTTAATAGTAGTAATTACGTATGCATGTACAGGACTTTGAGATGTCGATTGAGTTCTGTTGGGCACCATTTTTGGTGGAGTTGACAAGAGGAAGAGGGCGTGAGAGAATATTGCACCTAGATATGATAGAAGAGAACGCCAAGTACTGGAGAGGAGTTGATGTTCTCGTCTTTGATTCTGCTCATTGGTGGACTCATTCCAACAAATGGACCTCGTAATTATGTGGACAATACTTACATAATGGATTTGCAGCCTAGCTATTTATTAGTATTATTAGTCTTTTAAGTATCAAAATTATTACAGTATTTGTCTTTGTCTCTGGTGCATATATGGTGCAGGTGGGATTTTGTGATGGAGGGCAACAGCCTCCTTTACAATAACATAAATCCAGCAGTTGCATATGAGAAAGGACTAATGACATGGGCAAAATGGATAGATTTAAATCTTGATCCCCGGAGAACCAAAGTCTTCTTCAGAACCATGTCTCCCACCCACAACAGGTTTTTTTTTTTTTTTTTTTTTTTTTTTTTTTTTTTTTTAAGTATACATGTACATGATCCACACAATTAACTACTACTACTATATATTAGCTGTGTCTCTGTCCATTTTTAAATTGGAAATGTTTTGCAATTTAATTAGCAGAGATAATGGATGGAAATGCCACAACCAGAGTGAACCCTTGGAATATCTGAGCGTCCCAACAGCTGAGCAGCAGCAGCAGCAGCTACTCATCCTGCACAAGGTCTTGAAAACAATGGAATTCCCAGTGTCCATTCAGGACATTACAACACTCTCAGCTCTCAGAAGAGATGCCCACCCCTCCGTCTATGCTCGTGCCGAAAAGAAGAACCAGAAAGTGAAAGGTAGTCGTCATGATAGCTCTGATTGCAGCCATTGGTGTCTGCCCGGTGTGCCAGATTCCTGGAATGAAATGTTGAGCCTCATGCTTTGAGCTTTGAACTAGACAAGAAGAATTCAAGGGTTAATTTACGCATTGTTTAATGTATCACTGCATCATCTTATAATTTATCTACAAATTAGTAGTATAAGTTTTTAAGAGTCACAGGGGCCAGTGAGGGACTACAGCCTAGAAGGCCGCCTTCTTTTTTAGATATGTTTAATTTTGGTCTTGCTTGAGTAAAAATCAAAAAATGGCGTGTATGTGTGTGTGTGTGTGTGTGTAAGATGCATGGTTTTGAATGATGAAATTGAAAGAGTGAGGACGATGGATTTTGTGAGGACTCAGGAGTTCCCAAGATATGTCCAGATGAGATATAATAGAATGGTTTGTCATGTATACAGGCATGGAATTGGAATTCTGGATTCTTAATGTTTCTTAGTACTATTAATTAATCTTTCATTTGCCTGTTTAATGTTTGTTGATACTTGGATTCATTCCAAAGCTGCTTCTTACAATAATCCAAAAGGCCAGAATTTTTGGTCCAAAGCTGTTTTTTTTTCAAAGCACAAAGTAAGCCTAAGCTTGTGCAAGAAATATAAATGATGATGTCTCATGTCTGAACTCTGGAGTGACAGACATATATACTACTCCTATTAAGTACTACTACTACTACTGTTACTGTACACGCTGCTGCTGCTTCTTCTTCTTCTTCTTCTTCTTCTTCAAGTGTGAAAAATGATACTACTATAATTACCGGCACGGCAACCTTTATTTGCACTGCACTCTTGCTCAGTTGCATGAGCCATCATCACTACTGTCTGATCTGTCTATTGCTCGCCTCTCACTTTTTCTTCACCCTTTAAATTAATGCCTGTTTCTGCCTTTTGTTTTTTCCTTTTTTTATTACCACCTTAGGCCCTAGTTAAATTTGGGTTTTCAAATTTCGAAATTTAATGAGTGCATCATAAATTCACAACAGAACTTCTTCCTTGCATCTCTAGGCTCTACCCCAGCGGTAGAAATTTTTGGAAGATTTTATTAAAAAAATTAAAGAAATACGTACATAAATCTTATCAGACCTTCATCATCTCCTGTCTGTCCTGTAATTATATTAGCCTTAATTTTATCATACCAACAATGCATGTGCTACACTCATTACCTATTCTCCTTTCTCACACTTTTTGTGGTAAATTAGTTGAAAGGTGAAATAGTTTGCTTTTGACTCTGTGTTCCCCAGATTATGATTCTTTAATAGCATGTTCACTTTTTTTGTATTTGTACCTAAAGAGAGAGATAATCATACTGGCTCATAACAAATACTACTAGTACAATACTATCTTCAATCATCGGCATAACTTTTGGCTTTTGACCTTTCGTCAATCTAAATTTGACCAGAGGAAAAGAAGAGGATCCAATGTGATTTTACTTACAAATATACTCAAATGGGGAAAATACCAAGTAGCACTACAATGATCATGAAATACCCTGAAATTATTAGTATTATTGTTACTGCATTAATTAATGACCAAAGTACAAGAAAGAGGAAAAAGAAGGCTCTATAGTTGGAACTTGTTCCTGAGCTTAGCCAACTCCTTCCCGTTCAATCCAAAAACCTTCTCCAAAAGTTCCTCTTTTATACCTGTCCCAAACACGGCAGACGGGATTTTCACCAGGCCAGGATTTTGGCTGTTGAAACTCCCCAGAATTGCAGCATTTGCATCGCCAATGTTCATCTGGAAATGCAGGAGGCCTTTAGGAAACACCATCACGTCTCCCTTCTCAAGCACCTTTGCAAAAACACGGTTGTCCTGCGAATTCACAAATCCTGAATAAATCCTGCCTTCCAGGACAAAGGCAACCTCGGTGGCCCGTGGATGATAATGTGGGACATTGATCCCACCGGGTTCAAAGTCTGCACGGACAAAGGACATGCCCAGAGTGTTGAGGCCAGGGAAAGCACTAGCACTCACCGGAATGGATGAGAATCCGGTCTTGGTCTTTGCGGAGGAGTCTCCAGGGGATTTGATCCCCAAGAAGACAAAGTCCTCAACCGTGACATCGGATGAGTTCTTACAAGAGAGGAAAATGGATGAGAATTCAGGCCTTGGAATGCAGAAGTCTTGCAAGGGGTCTGGATCTGAAGCCAATGCCAAAGCCAAACATGTAGAGAGGAAGAGAAAGACAACTACAACTACAAGCAAGGGTGGCATTCTCAGGGACATATTTTCAATGACATTCCATGTACCATGTGGGATTCTTGGAGGTAAATATATAGTAGTATATACTACAAGGTAGTGTTTCAAACTACAAAATCCACTGAAACTGTGGCTTCAAGTCTAATCTTTATTGAACTTTAATGTGTGTCGTCCCATGAGAACAATGATTCTAGGCACCAAGTCCAAAGTCCAACCTTGAGAATTTTGTTGTAGGCATTACCTAACCAAGAAAAGGTGGTAATATAAATCTGAGAAATTTGTTTTAAGCATTATGTAACCAAGAAAAGGTGATAATTTAAATTTGGTTGTAATTCTGGATAAAGGAGGATTCACATGGGAATGGGCCATTGGGATGTTATGCATTATTGCAAGGACTTTACTTGAGAACTAAGATACACATACATATACAGATATACTACTGCTCTTGCTTGGGGATGGTAAATGGGGCTGCCGGTTTGGCACTTGAGTGGGGATCTAAACGAACCTGGATCGAATCGAATCGAATCAATACTGTAGTTTTCAACTTTATTTGTTAAATTTTTCATATATCACCGAATCAAATCAACTATTCCTATAGTAGTTGCCTATTTAACACCTAATACCATTAACTTTTTTAATTGTTGAACTTATATACTCCTATTTAGTTCGATTTATTGATCAACCTTAATAACTCAATATCATATATAAATACATTTATATTAATTGGATTAAATTTTAAGTAGCTTAAAAAGTTAGTTTATATATTCATATACTCCCTCCGTCCCATCTAAGATGTCATGTTTGACTTCTGCACACAATCCAATGCAATTTTTTAATCGTTAATATCTCAAAATATATACAAATAAAAATTATATAAAATGTATATTCTAAAACTACACGATTTGACGAATCTAACAAGATCGAACTCGGCTATTTTTTCCAAATATATACTTACAATAATATTGATTATTGAGTCAAAGTTGAACAATGAACAGTGTCAAAAAGTCAAACAAGACATCTTACCTGGGACGGAGGGAGTATTATTTAATATGAAATCGAACCGAATATCAAAATTTTGAATCGAATAAAAAATCGAGCGAAGTTATTCGTATCATTTACAAACCTGCTTGGGAGTGGATAGCAGCAATATGTAGTATTAGTACTAGTAGTGGTTTCGTGGGTGAATGAGTGACAGATGCTTGATATATTGTAGTACTACTCCAGTAACTAATTGTGGTTAATCTAGATTCCCTAGTGTAAGGCAAAGCCCCCCAAGGGAAAAGGTGTAGAAATGTAGAACAGTCCTATTTCCCTGTTCCAACTCAATTCTATGGAGTATGGACCACACCCAAAACTCAAATATTACCAACCTAAAGTAGTTTAACGCAGGCTGTCCATGTGCAAAACTTTCTATAGTTTGTCCACTTTGAACTCTAAATGGAAAAGGGGAAGATCATCAAATTCAGCAGTAAAGAGGTAATGGGGATTAACAGTGTGCGTAAAAAGGCAACAAGTGGTTTTTTCCATGAAAATAATACTAATATCCTTTAACCATCCATCATCATGCACCTATGTTATGACCAAGTAACACAGCATGTCTGAAATGATATATTACCACTGTTATGTGCATCAAACTTTGAATTTCATGCCTAAGTAATCCCAAACTTCATCAACAATTGAACCAAACTCAACCCTTATCAAGGCCCTCTAGAAACAGGAATAATTTTTTATATTCAGTAATAAAATTGGAATAACCCCATCCCCATTCCTCAACAGCCTAATCGAACAGTTTAATTAGGGTAAATGTCCCGAGTTTTCGAGTATTTTCCGACCTCTACCTTGACTCATATCAAACCAGGCGAATAACAGCCCTAATTACCAACCAGTATGGATCCTACAAAAATTATCCATGAAACCGTAGAATGGCTGTTTTATGAAACCCCCAGAGTATATTACAACATGAGTTGGCAGATCTGATGTTTTCAAATTGCTACTGTTTCTAGAGCAAACATTTTAAGCACTCCCTAAACTTCACAGTATCTAAATGCTAAGCCAATCATTCAGTTACATGAATTTCCAAAAGGTTTATATTTATATATGCAGCATCCATGCAAAGCATATCATAACAATTGGAGGCTGGGGTTCACATAAAACATACATAACAGGCAAGGATGAGTCCACAAGAACTTGTCATTTCTAGTAGCTATCCTCATCTGTTTCAGGCCTTCGCAAGTAGTAACGCAGGCTGTTTACCAGAACCTGCACATCGATTTAAAATTTTAAATACTTTTCAAAAAGGTACTGTGAGATGGATAGACATAAGCATGAAAACAGAGAAATATTTTGTAAGTTAATGGAGGTTGGAGAATGAATGAAAATGAGTTGACAGGTGCTGGTTGAGTGAGTCCCAGTCTTATTTGATTACCTGGGCCAAGGAACTGTTCAATGCTGCCCCTCTGTAACTGACATGGAACTTGTCCTTCGCCACCAACCCCTATATGGTAACATATGCTATTAGGTTACAATGCTAAACGCTAACTATTAAACTAACTAGAATGCATTTGAACTGGTGATAGTTTCAATGACAGAATATTACTTCTGTATCAATCTCTGCTGATTCAACAGTGACATTGATATCCGACATAATTTTGACAACCTCTAACAAGAGTCCTGGTCGATCTGCAGTTTCTAAAAAGAGCAAGCTGAAATGCAACAGACTGTGAGAGAAGATGGAGAAAAAGAGCAGTACTGATATTAAAGTTTAAAAAAGGCATTCAAGAACAATAAATTTAAATCAATAATCTCATCAGTAACAGACTATTTGTTCAATAATAACTTATGGGGGGCTACCATCATACGTACAATTAGCATGGTTTCTAAGTTAATAATGTAAGGACACACCTTCTCTTCGGCCCATCTTCCTTAACATGGATGTGAGTTGCAACATCTACATCAACCTGCATTAAGCAAGTGATGCAAATTATAGTTGCAAGGTGAAATATGCAATATTGCAACTAGCATAAGCACACTTTTTAAACAAGACCATAACTAAACAATATTCTGAGACTGGAGAATGTAGAAGTGCTTCAGAATTAAGATGGCGAACACGATTCTGGAAAAGCAGTCAGCAGCTCACAAATCAGGATGTGTAAAATTTAGCCTGAATAAAGTAGATACAATTTCTTTCAATACACCCTGTTGTAGTCAAAATATGGAATAGATCACCGATTATTAAATATTATTATACTACTTCACAGTAAATAGAATAGATAATGTCCAGCGCGCGCGCACACACACACACACACAGAGAGCATGAAACTAGTTCTGTAGGGTACAAATCAAAAACACATTAGGTAGACAAGTACAAACCACGCTATGAAATTTATTGGGAAAACAGGTACTTCCTTTCCATCACCTTGTTTTCTGGTGGTTTAATTCCAAAAGCTTCACCCATAGCAAGTTTCTCACTAGACTCCTGAAGAGTCAAAACATGGGATGATTAAATTCGGTCATCAGAAACAGCACCTAATAAAAGGACTAATCAGACCAAAACCAAAAGAAGGCTGCATTATATATGGTACAACACTGAACTGAAACTAAAATAAGAAAAAGTCATCAATTTTGCACATACCGGATGATATTTAAGCAAGTTATTGATGATTGTCAAACGAATTCTCTCCAAGAGATCAGGATCTACAATTTTGCGCCCTGTGGACCTGCAGAAAATTTCCTTGTGTTGGGATTTTATTTTATTTTGTTCAAGTTAATATTTCAGCTTCAGTATATTTTATCCTGTTGCCCTCAATATATTTCACTTTGTTGTGTGAAACTCGGCTGATAAGTTTAAAGGAGGTATGAGAAAAAATATTAACATTTAAATGTGAAGTTCTTTCTTGACAGAATATATACATACCCAGGTAGGGGGATAAGGGCTTAGATGATGAAACATGGATTATTATGCTCCCAAGTACCTTGGAAAGGTTAAAACAGCAAGGGGCAATCCAAGAGCCGAAAAATATAGGGCAAACATACTCACTCCCACATAACACGTATCATTCAATGAGGTCATAAAAGGACACTCTATCCTGACCAGAGAACACAAATTATCTTCAAATAGCTTTTTTAACTTTTTGAATAATTTTTACACGTCGACTTGTTCAAATCACTAATATTGGTGTTTGTTAAATAAAGTTTTCTACTAGCTTATTAGGATTCAATAAACTAATTTGAAATCGTGGAATACCCAAGATTTCACAATTCAAATCATCTTTTAGCTTTTCTCTATATTTTTTAGAAATTTTATCCACATTTATACAACAAAAAGTTATTTTACCAACTAACTAAATAGAGAATGTGAAGCCTTTTTCACTCTATCTACTATCTCTCATAATCAGATGGAAAAAGTATCTTAGGCGTTCATTAACGAATGAATGGCATAGGTAATTTGCGAAATCGTCAGTAATCACTCTTATCAAAAATTCAGTTTGTCAAAATATCTGGAGGACTTGATATCGTCTGTGAGCAGTGAATCAAGAAAACCTACAGAAAAGAACACTTACAGCCGTGTGATAAAGAATTTTGTTTCTATGACTGAGTTCTCTGTTTTCACAGTTCCCTTCAATACATCCAAGCCCAAATCTTTAAGTGCTTTCATCTGTGGCAGAAAGGTAACATTGTTTGATGAAGGATCTAACAAAATTACAACACGGCAAAGAACCAACATGAAAACATGAGGATGCAAAAAACAGGTAAATAAATGGCAAAGTAAAAGGACAAAGAAAAACTTCTCATGAGATCTCAAATCAGGAGTTATGGAAAATCCATACACTAACAAAACATTAAAGGAACAAAAAGATCAAACAGAAATTAAAACCATTTTAATATCTTCTGAATGCAGAGAAATGGTTAGAATGGGGGGAGAGATTTTAAGAGTAAACATGCCAAGTATGAATAGGTTAATTTCCAATATTACTAATAAGACAATACTACTATTTAAATATGTGGTCAACATGCCTCCGTAACCGACAGCAAAATTGCAAATTCATGGAAACAAACTCCCCTAAATCCTAATACAGTCTAACACTCTAACCTGGGGGGAAAGGGATATAAGTAGTACTCATCAGGATAAAACTGTGTATGCTAGAAAATCTCAAAATAAGACACACAAAAGTGAAACGGTGCCACTTTACCGTGTCAAGGAGAGCACCCAGGCGATCTCCGAAACTAACTTGCACAATAGTTGCATCAGGATCAGAATCTTGATCTATCAGAACAATAGGCACAGGCACGTTATCATTCTCCAGCCCAAACTTCTGCAATAGAAATATGTTAAGAACACCAAAGTATTGAGTTTGATTGGACAGAAATATTTGATTGTAAACAGTATAGCCTAACAAGTAGTAGCATTTTCGTGTGTGAGTAGCATGAATACTTTCCTTCATTTAACCCACGACTCAGCACCATCTCACAAGCAGAAAGCATCACAGCAAGAATTTACAGAGTGGCAAAGCATTGCCAGCATAACAAGGCAAATGTATGCTTTGTTGATGTGAAAAAAGCATGACCTGCTTTCTAGTTAGAGGTGGAAATAGGCCAGGCTACCCGACAGGGCCTATGGCTAGAGCATATGGCCTAGCCTACCGTCTACCAAAGGCCAGGCCAGGCTTTTTCTATAACAAGCTAGGCTCAAGCTATTTTGAAAGCTTATTTAGCTGGCCTTTATAAAATGCCTATTAGACCATCTCCAACCATACCCTCCATTTTTGCAGGAGCTACACTACAAATCTTTATTTTTGCAGGATTGCTACAGTAACTACAACTCCAACCCAACCCTCCATTTTTGCAGAAAAAAGAATATTCCCCATTATTCTATTTCATATTATTATTTTATACTACTTTTAAATTTACAAATAATACACAATATTTTACAATTTCAACATATTATATTCCACAATAATATTCAAAATTATTATTTTTAAAATATTTAAAATATAATGTAAATAACAATTTTTTGTTTTTTTAAAAAAAAAATTAGCAAGATTAAACAAATTTTATTAAAATTAAATCTAAATTATAATTTAAAAATAATAAATAAGAGAAAAGAACAAAAGAAGAAAAAAAAAAAGAAAAAGAAAATGCTCCAGCGGGAGCTACAGTATTCCGCTGATTTCAGCGGAATACTGTTTCACCCTCTCAAATGAGAGGGTGATGAGTCAACATTTGCAGGAACCCACCCTGCCTCCCATCCGGCATAAATGCCAAAATGCAGGGTGGGTTGGAGATGCTCTTAGGCCTACCAGGTCGGCCTATTTATTATTGTTATTAGTTTGTGTATGTTTATGTTTAATGTATATGAATATGTGGTATTATTATTATTATTATTATTATTATTATTATTATTATTATTATTATTATTTTATGTAGAATTTTTTTTTTGCATCACTTTATGTAGAATTAATTATTAATTTGTTTTTTAATAGGTTTTTAAAATATTTATAAGTTTTTCCCTGTGTATAGATAGTTGTGAATGAGACTTGTCCAACTGCACAAATTCACAAATTCATTCATGTATTCCAACCTTATGATTACATCACATATAGAAAAGAATTTTAACATAAAAGAATTTTAACAGGGTCGAGCCTTGGAAAATCGATAGAAATTACAAAGTCGACTACTATCAGATAGAAATAAGATTGACTGAAGGAAAAAAAAAAAAAAGAAAAAAAAAAGAAAAAAAAAACACCAAGGAATTACAAAGTCATGCGCATCCGAAAACTTGTATATCACAATTGACAAGAAAAATCGAAAAGGGCTATTTGAGTTACCAGTGAGGTTGCACCGACAGAATCCACCCCATCTACTGAGGCACACATAATCCGGAGCACCCTAAAAAAAAAATTGCAAAGAAATCGGACATGACAAGTTATGATAGAGATTAGAGAGCGAAAAAGCAGAAAAAGGAAAAAGTTTTGCAATATAGTGGAGTACTTGTTCCGGGCATAAATTGGGAGGGGATTGAGGGAGAAAGAGGAAGAGTAAGGGAGAAGATTAGGATGGTATATTGGTGGTAGGGAAGAGGATCGCAGGGCGGTAAGAAAGGAGAAAGCGGTGGCCATAGGCGCAGGAGCAGGCGAGAGGAGTGGAATTGCAGCAGCGGTGCGGTCAAGTGGTTACTGTTGAAGGGGAGAGAAGAGAACAGAGAGATGACTTTTTTTGGGTAGTGGTTTGTGGTTGCTGGTTTGTGAATTGCGACAAAATTAGGCCTTGGGTCATGGTGTGATTGTGATGCACTGCGTCGTTTGGGCAGGTACCACCCTCAGATGAGGACAAACTGCCCATCTTTATTTGCATTAATACTATAACAAGAAATACTTCCTCGGTTCCTCCGTCGTGAAATGCTTTTGATAAACCCACGTATCACACCGTTTAATATAATTTTAAATTATTAATAATTCAAATTTTATATAATTAAAAATTTTAAAAGTTTAATATTAAAAAATTAAATGATCAGACGAATCTAATAATATCTCATTAGACTATATTTTAACTTGTATAACTATAATACTCTTTCTGACCCATTACAAATGTCCTATTTACTATTTTTGATGTCCCATTACAAATGTATTCTTTCTATAAATAGAAATAATTTTCCCCTCCAGCAACTATGTGGATCCCATCATATACTCACATATCAACTCTATCTTCATTTTCATACCCAACAGTAACAAGGCGTTTGAGGTGGGACGGATGGAGTAAAATTTTAAGTCAAAGTTTATGTGTAAATAGTGTTACCAAATATCAAATATATTTCAAGACGGAGGTAGTACATGACAGTCCACCCTTTAGGATTTAGAAATTCTTTATATCCTCACTTTAGCTACAATTTTTTTTCCCCTCCGAATATAGGAAAATATCCTTACATCCGAGCAGATCGAACAGAATTCTAGTATTAGACGAATGCCACAGCATTCGAGTAAGGCATGAGATTGCAGCATTTGAATTCGAATTGAATGAGGCTTGCACGAAATGTTACTCAATTCAAGCCACTCGAATACCATCAAGTTTGGATCAAATCTCATTCGAGTAGTGATTGTAAAGAGGCATTCGAAAGAAATTTAAATGAATGGAAGTCTGAAGTTTGGAGAGGCATTTGATCCTGACTCAAATGTCATTCAAGCGAGACTCGAATGGTTTAGAGTAAGTGGCAATCGATTAGATCTGAGTCTAAACAATGGAGAGGCATTCGATCCGGACTCGAATGGTGTAATACCCGAGAATTTTTCAACATAAAATAAAACAATAATTAAATAAATAAACAATAAATACAATAAATAAAATAAATAGATAAATCCAGCAAATAAATAAATAAATAAAGATAAGGAAATGAGAAATGAGATTTAACTTAAAAAGGAATTAAAGGAATTTAATTACATAAAAAGAATTGTTAAAGGTAAATAAATTGTACACCGAAACCCGACACTAATGAACTCGAGGATTCGAGTCCAAACATCCAATTAGACCCGAGTAAAAATTTAGAGAGAAAGTATGAACCCGAAGATACCCCGGAAATCGGAATTCGGGAGCATAGAGGGATAGAAGTCCGAAAGAGAGGAGGAAAGGCACGACGGATCGCACGACCCGCCCGGACCGAAGTCCAGGCGAAGTCGGCGCGGTGGCCGCGCGGTCCATAGGCATTGGGCGCACCACGACCGCGCCACGCGACAGATTCGCCCGTTGCGTGAATCTCTCGCCCGAACGCGGATTTTTTCGACTTTTGGTTGAACATCTCTCGACCCAAGACCCTTAGGGTCAGATATTGGACGCCCTAGGTCTTAGTTATCTATAAATAAGACCTCCTAGGAGCTCCGAATACTTTTACAAAACCCTACAACTTTCTACACATTCGAAACCCTAAATCCGGAGTCGCCGGAGGCACGAAACCAAGGCGAACACTGTTGGACGAAAATTCTAAGATCTCCATAGTCGTGGTAAGTCTCGATCCAATCCTTGTTCTATATACGATTCGAAAACGAATCCTAATCTTCTTCATTTCTCTTCTACACCTCGTATTGGATCGAGATCGTAGAACCCGACGAACGGAGAGGAGAAACGGTGGACTGGAAGCCACGCCTTCGAAATAGACGATCCCGGACGTTCACAACTTTTTAAGTTAACTCTTACATGGTTTTGGGATGAATTAAAACATTCAAAACTAAAAGATTAACAAGAAATCGAAAATCTGTCAATTTATACTTTCCACCGACGCAACAGAATTACTGAATTTTTCCGAACCTTAAAACGACTTCAAACGGAAAAACTTAAAACATGAAAAACATTCCTAAGGCTTAGATCTAACTACTGTAAATTTTTTAGAATTTTTAGAGACGATTTGATATGCGAAAACCAACCGAAACCGAACTGCTTGAATCTAGATCTCGAAATCCTGGACAGAACTTAGGAATGATCTTGATCACGTTTTTGACATAGGTTCTAGATGTTTTAGATCTTTGGCCAAACATAAAAGTCGTAGATAATTGTCTTAAGATGATCTCTGTAAAATTTCATCAAATTTAGAATTGAATTGCTATGGTAGAATTCAAAATCTTTAAACTGTGGTACATTAAATTCGGACAAAATTATTCTTCTACGAAATTTGGTGGATTTGACCTGTTTAGATACCTCGGATTGAAAAAGTTAAAACACGAAAATTGTAGATCTCGATGTTTCTGAGTCAGTCGTGAAATTTTGGAATTTTTGGAATTAAATCTGATTTTAGACGAATTTTAGAGTAAACTGTGGTTTACCGGAAACAAAATCTTGAAATCTTGTTGAAACATGGAATTAACCTTTAGGGTTGAAATGAGTTGAGATATTACTTTTAAATGAATACAATTAAAGTCAGATTTTTAAAGATTAAATCCCCTTACAAACTTGATAAATTAAAATTAGGGGTGAGTGCTCTGCAGGGTGCCCCCTAACTGCTTCACTTCGTGCCTTAATGGACGATGGTGACCCCGCGCGCTAAACTTGAGATATGATATTGCCAAAACGGCGAAATATAGAGCCTACACTCTCGTGAATATCCACATGGGTTTCCCGAGGCTCCGGAGTGGTACTGGGTATGGCTGATACGGTTGCGGCCGCCGGGCTACCGGCTAAACTTGTTGACATCGCGATGCTATCGTGAAACTTTGAAATACCAAATCGGGGATGTAATGGGGATATTAAATTTAACTAAATTAGATTAAATTATGTTGTTCAATTAAATTATTTAGATGCTTTACTTAAATTATAGCTATTATCTTAAACCATGTGAAATGTGTTGTTAAATAGAGCCCTGGAATAAATTATGCAATTGGATAGTCGATTAGGTTAAATTGAATATTATGTTATTATTATGTTTTTATTTAAGTATTAAATTAATGGCTTTTAAACCCTACGATCATGCATGTGTTAACTTACTCAGCAAGTTTGCTGACCAAAACCGTTTTTATTCCTTTTCTTACAGAATATGTAGAATGAGCATGTGTGAGCACGATTCATGCACGGGATTTTGGGAAACATTATTTTGCTTTTAAATTCGTACTTTAGACTATATTATGAACGGGCCTGTTTAACCCGTGTTTTGGCCATGTCGGCCCTATTTATATTTTCCGCTGCGATACTATACTAAAACAATTATTTCCGCTGCGCTATAATATTATTATTTTCGAATTATATTGTATGGGCTACTTTGAATGATTTAAATGTTTTAAATACTGCAATACCTAGCCTTGCATCTCTTTAGTAAGCTCGGAGAAACCGTGTCTTACTAGGGAGATGTGGCGGTGACATCCCGACCTGAGTGACCAAAAACCAGGGTGTTTTGAAATACCAAATCGGGGATGTAATGGGGATATTAAATTTAACTAAATTAGATTAAATTATGTTGTTCAATTAAATTATTTAGATGCTTTACTTAAATTATAGCTATTATCTTAAACCATGTGAAATGTATTGTTAAATAGAGCCCTGGAATAAATTATGCAATTGGATAGTCGATTAGGTTAAATTGAATATTATGTTATTATCATGTTTTTATTTAAGTATTAAATTAATGGCTTTTAAACCCTACGATCATGCATGTGTTAACTTACTCAGCAAGTTTGCTGACCAAAACCGTTTTTATTCCTTTTCTTACAGAATATGTGGAATGAGCATGTGTGAGCACGATTCATGCACGGGATTTTGGGAAACATTATTTTGCTTTTAAATTCGTACTTTAGACTATATTATGAACGGGCCTGTTTAACCCGTGTTTTGGCCATGTCGGCCCTATTTATATTTTCCGCTGCGATACTATACTAAAACAATTATTTCCGCTGCGCTATAATATTATTATTTTCGAATTATATTGTATGGGCTACTTTGAATGATTTAAATGTTTTAAATACTGCAATATCTAGCCTTGCATCTCTTTAGTAAGCTCGGAGAAACCGTGTCTTACTAGGGAGATGTGGCGGTGACATCCCGACCTGGGTGACCAAAAACCGGGGTGTTACAAATGGTATCTGAGTGGGTCTCGAATAGTTTCGAGTAGGTGGTATTCGAGTAGATCTAAATCCTAGTCATAAATCTTTTGATGTTGTATTCGTTTTGTCGCCTACTTCATCCATTTTGAAAACCATTCTTCCAATTCGTGTTCCGCTCAACCACTTGATTTCAGCCGCCATCCGTTCGGTTAATGCCTCTATACATTCGATTCAAATTCTGTAGGTCATCGTCGCCAACGTCCGAGAACTACTGCCGGGTGCGTTGAACCTGTGGAGACTAGTCACCACCGCCAGCGATCGTTGTTGAGTTTGTGGAGCCTCATCACCACCACCCTATTGTTTCCTGTTGTGACCACCGCCGACACTGGAGCCTTGACATGGAGGGCAATGCGAAACCCACCTCTTCCGCCGCTTCCACCTCCGACGAGGTTAGTGGTTTAACAATACTTTTACATCTCTGTTCTATGTTTGTATCTATTGTTTTATGTGTTTCGAGCTTTACCGGATAGTATTCGAGGTGTACTTGAGTGGTCTCTAACTGCATGCGAGTGTTTTACTCGAATGGAATGACATTCCAATGGAAGCTAAGTATTGTACTCTTCACTCGAATGTCATTAATTAGCTTCAAAAAATAATTGATCTAAATTGTTGGGCTTTAGAAAATTGTAACTTTTATTTGTGTATTTATCATTTAGTACTTTAATGTTAAAAAGTGAAGTATATTTCAATAAAATACTATAGAATTCTTCCAAAAAAAAAAGAAAAAATTATAGAATTAGAGCGTGTTTCTACCAAAAAAAAAACTATAGAATATACATATTTAATATTAAAAATAAAATAATGCAATTTTTTATTAAAATCAACAAAATATACGTATATATAATATTTTTGAATTATAATTTGATTAAAAATAATTTAAAAGTTATTCGAGAAAATTATTTACATTATTTAGTTACCAATTAATCTTTGGATAGTAATAGATATTGTCCATTGTAATTGTATTATGTAATCTATATATATATATTAAAGCATTAGTGAACAAACCATCCTAAATTTAATGTGGTGTCTTCATTTCAAATTTCTAACTTTTATAGATTTTTGCATCTTAGTTTTATTAATTTTGATTTTCGCATATATTTATTTATTCATTTAAGATTTTTAATTTTTGAAATATATGGAATTTCCAATTTATATAGAATTTCCACCATCTTCACTTTTAAATATATTTGAAAGATTTAAAATTTAAGATTTTGCATTTTTATTTTATCTATATTATTTTGCATTTTTAAATTTAATAATTTTAGATTTTCGCATTTATTTATGTATTTATTCATTAGAGATTTATTCACATTTAAAAAGATTTGAAAGATAAATTTAAAATTTTGTATTTTTTATTTTATATTTTATTATGGTGTATTTTATTTATTTTAGATTTTATTGCTGCATTTATTATTTATTTATAGATTTTGAGTTTTTACACCATAGGATTATTATGACATGAATATGCATTTTCAGTTTTTGCACCATATGATTATTAGGACGAGGTTCTGCACTGGCAACTAAGAATTATATTGCGTTTATGTTTCAATACGATGATCATATTGTAATGTCGATAAGTTTGTGTAGGTTTAGTCACAATTTTTGTTATATTTATTTTGGTGTGGTAAATAATGTAATCAAAATTTACATTGCACATCATATTTATTTATTCATATTAAATATATACTTTTATTAATACGTATATGAAATCCCAATTTTTAGTTTTTAAAAGATATTTAATTTGCAATTTATATGGAATCGCAGTGTCTATATGAAATTTATATTATTAAAAGATATATTAATGAATATATATAAAATATTTGTACATATTAATTAATGTATATATAGGCCATGTTTTTACAAAAATATGTCACTTCTCCTAAAATTAATATACAATTATATAGTTGCTCATCGTTAACAAACATGTTTTATAATTATAACATTCTAATTGTATATAAATATATACTAAATAGTATAAATCTTATTTATATTTTATGATATTAAAAATAATACAAAAATTATAATTTTTAAGAGAAATGTATATTCTATATATAATTTTTCTTGGTGAACATATTCTATATATAATTGGTTTAAAGTAAATTAGTTATTTTCATAAAGCAAATTATAAATAAAATAATCGGGTGTATAAAGAGTTATTGAGATGGAAAGAGGTCCATCAATAAATAAAGAAGGAAAAGTTAATTTTTTTAATCTATTTTTTACGAAATATTTCATTAATCTATATTCAATAGATTTGCAATTAACGGAAGAAGAAATATAAATCTAGCTTTGTTAGAAATTGAAAGACTAAATGCTGCAAATTCTATAAATTTGAAAAGTTTATCTGGAATGCCGGTACTGAATGAAGTTTTAACGTCTGAAATAAATAATCTATTGATACTAGAAGAGACATATTATAATAAGGAAGAGATGAAGGCGAATCATGCTAAACTATTACCTTTGTTGATTAATGAGTAGAGGAATGTTTATAATTAAATAATGTATGTAGTTGATAGTGATGAGGGTTGATTCTTTTTTCTTTACGTGGTGGAACTGACAAGATATTTAGCGATAATTTATCTAGAAAATATTATGTTTAGCCCTTCGAGAAAGAAGTGATATTGTGTTGCATGGAGCATCCAGTGAAATAGCATCCCTACTCATTCCAAGAGGTATGACTGCATATTCTAAATTTTGTATTCCAATAGAGTGTGACGAGAATTCTACATGCAAAAAACTTATCCCAGAAAATTATTTAACCTCTCTTCTTTAAAACAAAGCTCATTATTTGGGATAAAAATTTTTGATTGGTAGAGTGATTACGAGCCCGTCTGAATTAACCAAAATCCTCATTCGAGTTCAAAGGAAAAAATCACACTCGCATTTTGTTTTACTATGACTATTAAAATAAAAAAAAAAAAAGTTAATGTCATCAATCTTTAAAGGTTGGACTTTGTCTTAAAAAATCAGTTTTTACCCGTTTTAGTGATACGTTGCAATATATCGTGTCACTAGAAAGAAGGGACTCCAAGTATTAATATGTAATTAAGATGAATTAACCCAATATACTATAAGAAATGTTGTTTACAATGAAAATTAAATATGACAGAATTTTGCACAATGAATTTTTCATAGGTGATGGTAATTTGTAAATCTGGTATTATCTTGGAGATATACAATTAGATGTGACATTTACAGATACTAATTTTATAAACTTTACGGGAGATCCTACATCGGCAATTGTTGAGAGTACTTATACAAATATAAATTGCACCACTTCAAATCAAGATATTTTTAAAGATATTGCTATACTAATCCCTACCAATAAGATTGTTAATATAATCAACGATTAGATCATGGAACGTATGTCTGAAAGTGAAAGTGTGTATATATATATATATATATATATATCAGTTCTAACAATATTTGTCAATAGGATGAAAGCATAGATAATGCCAATGAATTATTTTCACTGAAATATCTAAACATGATCAATTATTCTGGATTACCGAATCATGAAATATTTAGGGTTGCATAGTCATGTTTATTAGGAACATAGATCCATCAAATAAAGTATGCAATGTAAATAGGTTGATAGTAATCAAGATGCGGAACCATATTATTGAGGTTAAACTAATTTTCAGGAAACCATGAAAGTAAAAAAATTCTTGATTGGTAGAATGATTATGAGTCTATCTGATTTAGCCAAATTCCTCATTCGATTTAATAAACTACTTAAATTTTGTGTTGAGTTATTTCTGTTTTTGAGCCATTAATTATTTTTATTGTGGCTTTCGGCCTTGACAGGGCATTTGGACCGAATTAAGGGTCATTTTAAGAAATTCTTAATTAACAATAATCATACTATAAATATAAATATTTTACAAAAATATACTCCCTTCGTCCCGTAAAGTTTGACACCTTTCTTTTGGGCACGGTAATTTAGGTGGTGGGGTTTAGTAGTTAAAGTGATGTGAGTGTTTGTATTTAAAATTCTAATAAATTTTGATACTGTTTATTATTTAAATTTGATTTAATATTATCGTAATGATGTAATTAGAGAAAAATAATCAAGTGTGATCTTGTTAGAATCGTCTAATCGTGTAGTTTTAGAATATATATTTTATAGAATTTTTATCCGTACCAATTTTGAAATATTAAGAATTAAAAAAAATACAAGGGGCTTTGTGTAGAAAAATAAAATTGTATTGGAATTTGTGCAGAATAGTAAAAGTAATTACTTTTAATGGGATTTGACAATAATTGAAATTCTAATCAAACTTATATTAATTTAATTAATCTAAAAATGGAAAGGTGTTAAACTTCGTGGGACACCAAAAAAATGAATATGTGTCAAATTTCATGGGACGGAAGGAGTATAAGAGAAATCAAATTTAACAATTTTAGTCGGCTATAGAAAATTATAAATTAGTTGTGTCCTCCATAGTTGAGTTAGTAAACCTAAATTTTAACCACAAAAAATCAAGATATATAACTGATAATGGCCAGAAATGACCATTATTTTCAATCCATTTCCGTGTCTTAAACGGGCATTTGATCGCATTCCGGTCTTACATTAAGTAAGAAAGCAGTCGAATTGGACTAATTTATGCATAATTGTAAAAATAATAAGCTGGTATGAAAAAGACATAAATATGTAATTTTATTACATATTTATGTTAGAAAAATCCAAAAACATGAGAAAAAGAAAAGGAAACAAAAAGATGGGAAAAAGATAGAAAAGCCCACAAAAAGAATATTTTCGGCCCATCTGGCCCAATCCAGCAGGCCCAGGAAGACCTTGGTCGCGGATGCCCTTGGCGCGATGGCATGCTCCGCGACAAAGGGCATGTTCCGCGACCAAGTGGCCCTGATGAAGAAGAGACCAACCAAGCCCCCTGGCGCGATACCTTTGTCGCGATGCCCTGTTCCGCGACAAAGGTCCATTCCGCGACCAAGATACATTTTTAGAGGCACAAGACCCAGTCGAGAAGCTTTGCCACATGCAGTGTGTTCCGCGACCAAACTTGGTGCCCCGAGACAAAGCTGTGATGAATGTGATGTCTTGAGACACAATGGGCTCAAATCAAGGCCCATGAGCTTAGGGTTTCCCCTCTATAAATATGAGGTGTTTCCTTTGAGCTAGAGGTTGGAAGAATTTTAGAAAAACTATACCTTCTTGAAGACAAGTTGGGGAGTTCAGTAGTTTAGTCTAGTTTAGGGTAGTTTAGTTAGATTTTTCTTTTGTATTATTTAATTTATGCACTAGTTAGAAGTAGTTTATTGCACTTTGGTTAGATAGCCAGATTACACTCTAATTCTTGTTCTAAAATTTTGTTTAAGGGTTTGTGATGCCCAAATCATGGGTATGAACAACTCCATTTAATAATATGGGAAAACATTCTCCATTTGTGTCCCAAAAATCATGAAATGGGTCTCACACCCCATGGATCTTGCTGTTTTCATTTTCCTTGGGTCATTTGATCCTTGTTTTGCATTTTAATGTCACTGCTTGGTGACTTTCTCTTGGGATAATGTTGCATGCTTATGGATGATCAAGCTTAGATTAGGGTTTCTTAAGTTTTAAGTTTGCTTTATTTCTATTATGATTCAAGCATGTTCTAGCTAGATTCAAATTCTGTTTTGTTATTTTGAGCTTAGTTTAGCCTTTGAATCTGAAATGGGTGAGATCACACATAATGCATGCCACTGTTCCACTTTACTTTTCTGACATGTGTACTGGGCACACCTTTGTCGCGGAACAACTCTTGTCGCGGAACCACGTTCCGCGACAAAATGGTGCTTTGGCGACAAAGGTGCCAAAGAACATTTGTTGACCATTATTTTAAAACCCTTGGTCGCGAAACACCCCTTGGCGCGGAACCACGTTCCGCGACAAAATCTTGATTAGCGACCAAGGACCCAAACACTTGTGATTTTATTCTGGAAGGGCTTTGTCGCGAAGCAACCTTGTCGCGGAACCACGTTCCGCGCCAAAACCTCTTGTTCCGCGACAAGAATTATGCCTTGTCCAATTTTCAACCTTTTTGTCGCTATGCCCTTATCGCGGAACCATGTTCCGCGACAAAATTTTCTTTACTTAGCGACAAAGCAAACCCCAAACTTTCAAAATCCCATTTCTTTCATTTCCCACCCCTTTGTCGCGAAACCTTTGTCGCGGAGCCACGCTCCGCGACACAAACTCTGCATCGCGACAAGGTGGCACCTTATGGCCAAGTTTTCATTCTTCATCTCATTCCTTTAATTAATTGAACCTTTATATTAATATTTTGAGGTTGAAATCCAATGATCTCATCCCATGATTAAATTGATATAAAGAACTTTGTTCAATTCCCTATTAAAAGATTTTTCTACAAATGATTAGACTCTAATGATCTAAGTATATAATCCGGACTGTAATTAATTAATTAATTATGGAATGAGTGATTATTTAGACATAAAGAGTGATTATGGATTTAATTCCATACCCTTGCATGAGAAACCAATGTCTCTCATGCAAGATGACCCAAAAAAATATTTTCTTTTATTTTATTCTGTCTTTTCCGTGATGTGTGAAACAGCTAATAAAGAATATATCAGATTAATGTTGGCAGGTATTCCCACATGGATAACTAGCTCGTGATCTGTATATTAATTACTAGTTGTTATTTTGCATGGTCCAGATAGTGGTCGGTGGAAGCCTTGGCGGTTCATCCCTCCGGGATTATAATAGCTGCTCAGCTGACTCCTATCCGGATACAGTTTTCTTTTCTTACTTTAATTTCAAACCTGAATCTGGAGCTGTAGTAATGTTAGATGATATATGCCAATGTCATCTAATGATTATTGCAGTAATAGAACATGTGGGTTTTTATCCAAATTCACAGACAGTGGAGTCTGAGATGACGGCGGCAACTGTCATTTGAGGCATTCCACTGTCTAAAAATCATCCCACCTGGAATAATTGGGAACTGGATAGCAGATGTTTGCAGTCCAGATCACCCTAGTTATTTCTGGCACTCTCTTTAGCCAAAATTCTTCTCATCTCCGGCTATTTCATCTCTGTGTATCAACTTCTGTCTAAGCCCACCTTATATTTTGGGTTATTCTATTTTACACTTCCCTATAAAATTATGCATGATATTATTATGTAGATAGTGTGGTCATATTATTTTGGGATCCTTCCCTTGGACATGGAAGTCTTGATTTAAATCAGATGTTTCATAATAAATTTCCAACAAAAATTCCTTTATAAATCCGGATCTGAGTAAGGGATAAATTCGACAGTTATGACTAATTCACATCCGACTGGGGGTTGATTTTGGGAAATTAGAAGCAGAGTCAGCGATTAGGTCTCACCTAGACTGAAAGGATCTGTGTTTTAATAGAGAGTCTAGTACCTGATAGGGAATGATTTTCAGATTTATTATTTTCCAAATTGCTGTTTGTTGGAAATCTTGTATTAAATATTACACTGAGTCAGATTCCACTTGGATTCCGATAAGGTGTGACAGATAATACTAGAGGAACAACATTCAGGCCTTGGTTATTTTCTAAGGTAGGGTTGAGTATTCTTTCAACTGCTATCTTCTTCTGCCAAAGCCTATTCTTGAGTCCTGAGTGAGTGCATCCGGAACGAACTAACTTCATTAGTTCGTTTCATTAGTTTGTATCTCATAACCACCCGACGAGAAGTGAACACTGCGAGTGGTTCACCGAGAATAGGGAATTCTTGATCCACATCCGGTCATTCTGACTGGGGACTTTCTTTTACTATCAGGGTCAGACTTTCAAAAACCTCCGAGTGATAGGATTTTAAATGCTTTCTTTACTGCTTTCTTTTAATTGCTTTCTTTAGAGGTCACTCGGTTGTACTGAGAGTTGTGTAACTGCTACTAGGACTGAGAGTTAAGGGATAGTTCAGGGGTTTGATTTGAATCTTCGGGTGTGACATGGGGGAATGATAGCAGTACCTGACACTTCAATAAATGATTTGTCAGGTGTTGCTTGTTCACTACAGACAAATGACACGCTCTGACGGGAGCAGTTGTGAGTCTGTGGTATCTTAGATTTTGCTGTCTTAAGAGCATGTAAACTCTTGCTGCAAGTACCTGTCTGTTAAAGGGAACATGGTATAGAGAGCATGAGAGTTAGCCAACTGAAGGATTATCCCAAGCTAAGATCTGTGTATTAAAATGGAAGTTTAACTGTGTATCATCTGAATCTTGTCCAACTTTTATTATTTTCTTCCCGTCCCTTCTATCTCATTTTTTAAATCTGCTTTCTTAGATAATTTTAACCGCTTTCCTAGAATAATTTTATCGCTTACCTAGATTGAGTTTAATTCGCTTTCTAGAATAATTTTATCTGCTTTATTTTAATTGCTTGCATAATCTAGTTAAATTCTGTCAAGTAGTTGTTAGTCATTTCACAAACTTGAATCGAGTAACCGAGTGGAAAATCTTAGTAAACGACGTGGGACCTGCTTCTATCGCACATCCTCCAGTGAACGATCCGGTCTTACTATAAATTACTGCAATTTTTGACACCGTGCGCTTTCGGGAGCACAGTTTCTTAACTACGAGCAATAAAAACATGACTACGTATAAATATATCCCTAATCACAAAACCGCCATCATAAATTGGTTTCATTAAGTAAAACCTAAACCAGGATCACGACTTTTCGGAAAATACTCATGTAGTGGGAATTAGTCAAAAGTTTCATGGCAGGAAATCTTATGGCAAGAATTGATGAGAAGTATCATGGCATACTTGCCGGGGATCCTCAGTGTGACAGGCTGGAGGTCAACCTATCCCGGCTATGCCATGAGATTTGTCAACTTTTCATAACAGAGAGGACCACAATGCCATTTGAAACCAAAGCACCATACTTGAGTAATAAAAAGATTAATAATCTTGATATATCCCTAAACCCTTTCCCGTGAATCATAACGCTTTTCATTTAATAAATCTAACCTGGTATAATTTTAGCAAAAGCTCGTGTTAACGAAACTTGTCAAAAGTTTCATGGCGCCGTTGCCGGGGAGGATGCAGCGTCGTTTATTAAGAGGATTACACTCCTGATTACTCCTAGATTAGCTTAGATCAGTCTAGTTTAGTGTAATATATCTAATCCAGAACAGAAAAAGTACCCTCAAGATTAATTGAACATTTAGAGTACCAAGACTCTAAATGTGAGGATGTTGATACTGAGGAGAAAACCTAACCTAATGGGTATTTATCTATCTTGCAGGAAATTCGGAACCACCCAAAAAGAAGGAGCAGAAAAAGCAAGGAAAACCAGGTTCTTGGTTGGGAAAATTCCACAAATCTGAGAAATTATTTTCGGAATTTAAAGAAATTTAAGATCCGGAATAAATTTTGCAGACAAATGGAACTGACCCAACCTAATTTTATGCAAGTAGATTATTTTAAATAATGGCCCAATGATTTGAATTTACTTGGACTGAATTCATTCAGGTCCAACTCAAATAAAATGGACGCAGGCCCAATATCACACTCGGGCCCAATCCGTTGAAAATTTGAAAATTCAAAAAGTCTGTCGCGGAACGACCATTTTGTCGCGGAACAACGTTCCGCGACCAAGTGCAACTCCGCGACAAAGTTCTCCATATCATCAACCCTTGTTTGTCCTTGTCGCGGAGTGATCATTTTGTCGCTATGCCCAGCATCGCGCCCATGTGCAAATTCCGCGACAAAATTATACTCATCCCTGAACTCTGCTTGTCTTTGTCGCGGAACATTTTGTCGCGGAGCATGACTCCGCGACAGAGTCCCTATTCCGCGACACGGGCGCACCACTCCATTCTTCCTCGCCATTTTGTCGCGGTACACTTTGTCGCGGTACATGACTCCGCGACAAAGTCTCACACTCCGCGACAGATCTAATGTCGCCAAGCCTGGTCGCGTAGTCCTGTTCCGCGACCATGGGCTAGGGTTCCGCGACCGGCCCATTACTATTTAAACCTCTCCGCCTCCCTCTTCTTCCTCACGCATTCGGACTTAGAAAATTTTCGAAAAACACTCTCGCACACACGAAACTTCTCCCGAAGCACACCACCGTGTTCTTCGCAACTTTTCCGACCATTTCCAAGGGAAACTCTGCCCGATTTTTGCCATGGAACCACAACCCTCGTCTTCATCCCCGGAGCAGACCGAACCATGGTAAGCCTTTCTCCATTCTACTCTCGCGCACCCATTGCCCCTGTTTTCGCGAACCTAGGGATTTTTGGTGTTTGAGTTCTCGATATTATGTGAATGGGCCTCCTCATGGTTGTTTTCACTTAGTTGATTTTCAATTTTAGTGATTCTGTGTATTGGGCATGTATGGATTTCGATTCCCTGTTTTTATCGTTAATGGCCGAGTGTGGTGTTGGGGTTTGGTACTTTGGTTGGTTGATGCAGGGGCACAGATAGAAGTGTTAGTGGTTGTAGAAATTTTGATTCCATGAACCTCGGTTGTCTAGAGGATACGGGCATGATGGCTAGGGTTTGGCAGTGGTAGATTCCGCCATGGTTGTGGGTTTTGAGTTTTTAAGGTTCTTTTGTTTTTGTTTGTTCTAGTCCATATGCTCATGTTTTGTCTGCTTGATCTTGATTCCTCCTGGATTGTTGAAAAATCTTGAAAAAGTGAGAGTTGATGAACATAAGGATACTGTGAGAGTGTCATTATGTTAATAATTTTCTTGCTTATGAATGTCCTCCTCATTAAGCATGAGTAGTGTGATTAATCTTATGTTCTTGTTTAAGTAGAGGCATGATCTTGTGTTTTTAACTTGCTATGTTCATGAGTATTGCATGCTGAGATGATCATTTAATGCCGTTTCCTGTTTTGGTGTGTCTGTGTATGTGTGTAGCACATTGAGGAAAGTGAGTGTTTGTATTGTTTTTGGCATGTCAGTGCACACCAATCCCCTTTCACCAGTGCACTTTTTTCACAAAAAGACAAAATAGTACTAGGAATTTTGGGTTGACAAATGTGTTTTTGTTCCCAATGGAACTAAAGAGTGTGAGTTAAGTAGCAGTATTTTGCCACCTCAACTGCTACCTTTTTACAAAAATCCAAAAAATGGGACCACACACATCCCACTTTTCATTAAATAAAATCAAGTCAACCTTTTCAAAAATTAAAAATAGTGTTTGCATTTTCTTGAATGTTTTAACTGTCCAATGACAGTCCAAACAATCCGGAAATAGCGAATCCATCCCGCCATGCCTCCATTGCACATTCCATTTTCGAGCTATCCATTCCATAATCATCATCTCATTCCATTTTCAACAAGTGCCTCGAGCTTGTTTAATAAAATTGGAAAAACAAACTTTTGGGCCCAATGGCCCACTAAAAAAAGGGAATTTTTGGTCCAATGACCACTTCATTTTTATTTTTATTTCTATTTTCCCCCTTTCGATTGGACTCAATAATCCAATTAAGTTATCTCCTTCTAGGTCCTAAGGGATAGTACCTTGTCTTTGGACCTTTTAATAAACTCAAGATTGAATCACTTAAATCACATTTCGAGCTTAGCAAAGCTCAAAATGTGAGGATGTTGATTTTCACACCTGAGTAGTCTCTGAAAACTTATAAAAATTTGGATGTATCTAAGCACTTTGACCTTTTTCAGGAATGCATTGGTAGTGCACTCAGGCATCGGATTGCCTGACTGCACGTATGAGGCTGCTGGCAATCAGGCCTCAATTGATCGAACAGAGATTAAGGACGCAAGAGATGCCATCAAATCAGTTTATAAGGTACCTCTGGACCACACTACGGACGAAAAATTGAAACTTTCTCCGGGATGGGACGTGCATATTCCTCCAGAGGAAAGGTCAATAGTCGCTGCATCGATAGAAAGGGACTACTATCACTTCCTGAAGAAGTTTTGGATAAGGATGACGGAGCATGCCCCTCAAGACGAAAAGACAACTCCTGAAGTCCATCATGAGCGCATCCAATTGAGGTTCAGAGAGCACAGGGCTGTGTGGAATCGGCATGTGGAAAAGGGAACGAAAGATCCACATATAGCTGACTTTGACATCATCATCCCTAACCAGATCGTAGATCCTCAAGTTCGGATGGCCTTCGAACACAAGCATATGGATCTAAGTAGGGTTATCAACAGTGGGGCCATCATGATGTATGAAGCATTTCCATTCAAGTGGAATCCGTATCTGTTTGAAGCAAAATGACCAGTGGAGCAGAGGTGGATTACAGATCTAGCTCGGGTCAGGCATCGAGAGCTGACCTTCAACCTGTACAAACGCCTCAAAAATGCTGAGAAATTTGAACAAAGCCGCAACACCTCACTGTTGAACACCATGAGGAAGATGATCAAGGATGCACGCGAACAATGGGACGACTTGACTACTGTCTGGGGAAAAGGCAATCCAAGTATCACTGAGTCCTTTCTGGAAGAAGGAGTAGTATTACCTGCAGATGAGGTACTTGAAACCATCTTCACACATAGAAGGTATGGACGGTACGGAACGAACAAAGAGGATGAATTTCCCCAGCACATAGCAGTATTAAGGGATCAGCTACAAGTGGATATACGCAAAGGTGGCTGGAAACCCAAGAGGAAAAATGAAAGGCTGTTCAATTTACTATCAAAAACTGAGGCTGGGGTGTATCTCACGTACGATTTGGCAGAAGACATGTCCTACCTGGAAGGAATTCAAAAGGATCTGGTAGGAGCTATGATGGATCAGTACAGGGACTCCTACTGGGAATTGATCATGGAAATGGACAAGTTTGCACTTGAATACTGTAATAGTACGGCTAACGGGAAAAAGGTCTTGCACTACAACAACAATGTTCGGAGTAAGTTCTGCTCCAAGATCAAGAAGGACTGGGAGGACCAACTGAGGAGAATCACTCAAAGGAGTTTTATTGAGGATTATTTGCAGCGCGCCGAGAAGCAACTAGGCTACGAGGGTGAACCGAACAGGGAAGAGGATCCTGACGCTGAGATTGATGCATACTTCTCCACTCCTCCTGAGGCCAACCCACAGCCCACCCAGCCAGCAGTACAAGCTTCGGCATTACCACCAAGAGGGCAGACCGAAGTACAAAAAGTTGCTACGTCCGAGCCACTGGTGCAGCAAGAAGCAGTCCGGACTCCAGTACAGCCAGCTCAGACTGAAACGACAACATCTGCTGTAGCACCTGCCACCACTAAGGCACCCATACAGCCCGAGAAAACCTCCACTACTGTTGTTACATCTGAAGGTCATCAGCCAGCACCTCAACCGGGAACGAGGAGAAGGTTGATAAAGTCCGCTGACAAGGATAAGCCAGCAAGGGCTCCGGAAAAGAAAGTGGAGATCAAGGAACCTGAGCCAACTGTCAGGAAAGTGGTAGAGCCCACAGATCCCAAGGACAGAGGTAAAAAGCCAATGCCGCCGCCACCCCCGAAAAAGAAGCACCAGGTGATATCCGATGCTGAGCTAGCCATGAAGATGCACAATGAAGAACTTGCATTAGCTGGTTTGCTGGATCAAGTAACAGGTGGTTCGGGAGTAGAGAAATTGACTAAGGAAGAACGCCTGGAAATGGAAAAGAAAGCTGCAGAGGAAGAGCAGATCAGAAAGAATATCCAGCAGACCAGGGATGAAGAAACTGCCAGAAAGATGCAGGCTGAGCTGGAAAGCAGGAAATCTGGAGAGGCTGAACAGGGTAATGAAGAGGACTTCGAGCTGAAGATCACTGGAGAAGTGCAGGGGCGTGGTTTGAAAATCAAAGAAGAACAACCTCCTGCATGGACTGGCCCCACTGCACATGATGCTGAGACTATCCGAGGGGATATAAGGAAAAGGCTTAACGAACAGATCGAAACAAGAATCGATGCTGGAGAAAAGCCACATCAAATCAAATATCAGACAAAAGTGGGTCAAGTGATTGATCCTCTCGTGGGCACGACCAGAATTGAAGAATTCATCACTCAAGGAGGCCCGTCGCACCAACCTGAACAGTCAGAAGGACCGCAAGATTCCATAGATCCGGTAGCACTGGCCAAAACCTTGGAAAAGCAGCCAGACGACCATCTCATGACCTCTGCGCTTAAAGAAAAGGTTCAAGGAATTTTGACTGAAGCTGCAGATGGACATGATTCGGAAGAAGAAGCTCAGCAGGAGGAGCAAGAATTCATGGACCAAATGGCGCCTATTTTCCAACATCCAGTTGGACGAGCTGCAAGAATTAGGGAGGAGGAGGAGGTATCAACTGATGTTGATGACCGTAATTTTCTTGTAACTACATCGTCTTTGCCTGTAAATTGTGAACTCAATACGATGAAAAATGTAATTAAACAGGTTGAGGAGGAATTCGGAGATGAAGCAGCTCATGGAGAGCGAGAGCCAAGTCAGAGGGGAGATGACGCTGAACCAAGGAATGACCAGCCACAGGAGGGAGACGATCAAACAGACTGGCACACGAGCGACGACGAGTCCGTCGGATCCATTCGACCAGTCGAGTTTTGGTCTGAAAATACTGTAAGGCAAAGAATGGGCGTTTCAAAGGAATATGGGAAGAAAAAGCTAAGCGAAGAACAGATCCAGATCAAGTTCAATGGCAACAAAGAGAATGCAGAGAAGTATAAGAAGTTGCAGAAGATGATAGTGCCGGATAAAGGGTTCAGACCCGATGCATTGTTGCACCCCACTGTTGAGACTTTCTACAGAAATCAAGAGTGGGGTAACTTCATGCTGCATCACGACGAAGATGGCTTCGTGGAACTAACAAAGGAATTCTTCTGCAACATTGATAAAGATGCCAGAACAACATGGATTCGTGGACAAGTGATTAACATTGCACCTGACTGGCTGAATCAGTTCTTCGGGACTCCAGATATCCAAAGTGAATTCCCCCCTGATGAGATCATGACAAAGAGAGCCAAAACGACTGAATATGCGAAGTATGCAACCTTGGCTAACAGCATGACAAGCGTGACCGCCCCTGGACACACATTCAATGCAAAATGGCTGCGGATACAGTTCATGCCAACCTATGAGTTCTACATGTCCAAGATCCGGCCCAACTCGCATCCGCACACCACATCTGGAAATGTGCTAATGGGATTTGCAAGAATGTGGAGCGGAGCAAAACTAAATGTAGGGAGGCATGTATTTGAGGTGATGACAACCCGGATAAAGGATAGACAGGTGCTGTGCTATCCGAATCTGATTAGGAGAATCTGCATAACTCAGGGAGTTGATCTGAGCGCTTTCGAGGGTGACACAGTGGTGAAAGTGAACCCACCCATCAGTGTGCCGAGACTCCCCCTGTGTGAAAGTATCAGATACTCTCTCCCCCAACTGTCCGTCAGAGGAGATTCAGACGCTCAATCCTCTTTCATATCGGGTGAGCAGGCATCAAGAAAACGAAAGAGGCAGCCCAAGACAAAGAAGGGAACACAGAACACCTGTGCTGATGCAGGACCTTCGAATGTTCAAGAGGAGCCTCCTGCGGACCAAGAACGGACTGAGATTCCGATTCCACCTCCGACTCAACCTCAACCTCAGATGCCTCCTCAAAGCCAGAACGTATCTCAGTTCCCTGCTGATTCCCAAACGATTGAGATGGTGAGCAGAATGAGTCAGTCTATGCTCGAGGGAATGAAATCCATGACTGATGTAATTTTGGCAAGCCAAGAGGGACAGCAGAAAAGGGCAGAAGAGGAGCGTGAGGAGCGAAGGAGGGAGAGAGAGGAAGAACGCCAAGAGCGTAGGAGAGAAAAGGAAGAGAAACGGAAAGAGAAGTTGGAGAAGGAAAGGAGAGACGAGGAATTCAGAATGATGATGCTAGAAAAAGAAGAGAAGAATCGAAAAATGGTGGAATCACTGATCCTTAGTCAAAATCAGATCCTGCAAACCTTACTCAAGAAGATCCCTGATGAAGCTGGCTCCTCCAAGAAATCAGACGAGAAGAAAGATGGCGATCCCTGACTCCATCATTTCTGAGCTTAATTGTAAATATCATATAAGAGAATTTCAATTCATCCATGCAAGATAGATTTGATTGCAAATGAAATCTCTCGTAATTGATATAATTACTGCTTTCAGATTGGGATTTTGCAGCCCCAACAACAATCTTTGTTTTTATTTGGTTCTTTTATTTCTGAAAAGATGTCTGACAGTCCAAGATGAATAAGTGACTGTCAGGCCAAAAATTTGCTGTTGACATGCTCCGTATGTCAGCAGTGTCTCTTTACTGCTTTCAATTAAATAACCAGCAAAAGTATGCATAAAATTGCTCTAAATTCACATGTTGAATTTAGGCTTGTGATTAAATTTTCAAACCTTTAAATTGGGATAATATAATTGAGAACATGCATGACATGAATTCCTGAGGTTTTGAGCGATAAAAATTTAATGATGCGATCAGCTTATTGGGTAATAAATCTGCATGTTAGAGATTTTGATTGAATAAATTGTTAGAATTAAGCTTCGATTAAATTTGAGAATATTGTATGACATGAATCAACCCAACCTTGTGAGATTTGAGCCATGAGTCATTTTTACTCATTCATTTTCTTTGATGTGTGAATCATTTTGATTAAAGGAAACTAGAACTTGCAATTGGGACCGATTCAAGACCATGCCATATTCCAAAAATCGAGCACATGATCGAGGCACCTAGAAAACCCAAATTTTTGGCCTTCGTTTGAAATCCAAACCCAAAAATATTTTCCCTTTAGGATTAACCACTTTGAGCCTTTAAGCCTAATTTTTCTTTGAAGCCCTTTATATTATTCCAAGCCTTCTAAAAAGACCAAAAAAAAAAAAAAAATTTTAAACCCAAGTGTGCAAGAATAAATTCTATCAAGGCATTAAATTTATGATCATGAATTCATCAAATCGGCATTCAATAAACCGATTCAAAAAAAAAAAAAAAAAGAGAGAGAGAAGTTGAATTTCATTCAACATCAGTAAATTGCAAATGACAAAGCAAATTAGACATAGTCTAATGTCATGCAATAGAAAAAGAAAAGCAAAAGAAAGAAAGAAATAAATTGATGATCATAAATTTTAATTAAATATGCCAAGTTATGATAAAATTAATTCTTGCCACTTCTAGCCAATAATTTCCCTTTCCTGCATGTTACAACCGTACACCCCGTTATGACCCTCAAATAAGACCTCGTGATCTCGATTTGAAGAAATGAGCCGGTGGCGAGTTGGTCTGATTGCAAGCATATGGGAAAATTTAATTAAACTTGATTTTGAGCGTTCAATGATTAAACCCCATTTAAGAGTGAGTGAATTTTCCGATTCTCTTATATGTGAGGCTCTATTTCATGAAACATGTTCGTGTCAAACCTTAATTCTCATTCTTAATCTTTGCATCTTTCAAACATGATGTTCATGAAGGATTGATAATAATGTTTGATTTGTAGGCCCGATATAGTGAGCAAGTATCATTTCATCAAACACTGCAATCAAGGGAATTTAATAACTTGTAGTCTTTGATTGTCTTATCCCAATCCAAAAAGTATGTGATTTATGAAGCCACGAAAATGAATTGAATATGTAGAGTCCGTGTTCTTACGAACATTGACTCTGACTGCTCGGGGACGATCAGTATTAAATGTGAGGATGTTGATAATGGCCAGAAATGACCATTATTTTCAATCCATTTCCGTGTCTTAAACGGGCATTTGATCGCATTCCGGTCTTACATTAAGTAAGAAAGCAGTCGAATTGGACTAATTTATGCATAATTGTAAAAATAATAAGCTGGTATGAAAAAGACATAAATATGTAATTTTATTACATATTTATGTTAGAAAAATCCAAAAACATGAGAAAAAGAAAAGGAAACAAAAAGATGGGAAAAAGATAGAAAAGCCCACAAAAAGAATATTTTCGGCCCATCTGGCCCAATCCAGTAGGCCCAGGAAGACCTTGGTCGCGGATGCCCTTGGCGCGATGGCATGCTCCGCGACAAAGGGCATGTTCCGCGACCAAGTGGCCCTGATGAAGAAGAGACCAACCAAGCCCCCTGGCGCGATACCTTTGTCGCGATGCCCTGTTCCGCGACAAAGATCCATTCCGCGACCAAGATACATTTTTAGAGGCACAAGACCCAGTCGAGAAGCTTTGCCACATGCAGTGTGTTCCGCGACCAAACTTGGTGCCCCGAGACAAAGCTGTGATGTGTGTGATGTCTTGAGACACAATGGGCTCAAATCAAGGCCCATGAGCTTAGGGTTTCCCCTCTATAAATATGAGGTGTTTCCTTTGAGCTAGAGGTTGGAAGAATTTTAGAAAAACTATACCTTCTTGAAGACAAGTTGGGGAGTTCAGTAGTTTAGTCTAGTTTAGGGTAGTTTAGTTAGATTTTTCTTTTGTATTATTTAATTTATGCACTAGTTAGAAGTAGTTTATTGCACTTTGGTTAGATAGCCAGATTACACTCTAATTCTTGTTCTAAACTTTTGTTTAAGGGTTTGTGATGCCCAAATCATGGGTATGAACAACTCCATTTAATAATATGGGAAAACATTCTCCATTTGTGTCCCAAAAATCATGAAATGGGTCTCACACCCCATGGATCTTGCTGTTTTCATTTTCCTTGGGTCATTTGATCCTTGTTTTGCATTTTAATGTCACTGCTTGGTGACTTTCTCTTGGGATAATGTTGCATGCTTATGGATGACCAAGCTTAGATTAGGGTTTCTTAAGTTTTAAGTTTGCTTTATTTCTATTATGATTCAAGCATGTTCTAGCTAGATTCAAATTCTGTTTTGTTATTTTGAGCTTAGTTTAGCCTTTGAATCTGAAATGGGTGAGATCACACATAATGCATGCCACTGTTCCACTTTACTTTTCTGACATGTGTACTGGGCACACCTTTGTCGCGGAACAACTCTTGTCGCGGAACCACGTTCCGCGACAAAATGGTGCTTTGGCGACAAAGGTGCCAAAGAACATTTGTTGACCATTATTTTAAAACCCTTGGTCGCGAAACACCCCTTGGCGCGGAACCACGTTCCGCGACAAAATCTTGATTAGCAACCAAGGACCCAAACACTTGTGATTTTATTCTGGAAGGGCTTTGTCG
The DNA here is from genome assembly GCA_030278955.1 of Hygrophila difformis. Classification (NCBI taxonomy): domain Eukaryota; kingdom Viridiplantae; phylum Streptophyta; class Magnoliopsida; order Lamiales; family Acanthaceae; genus Hygrophila; species Hygrophila difformis. The sequence continues at coordinate 41,604,212 of JAOANR010000015.1, forward strand.
CGAAGCAACCTTGTCGCGGAACCACGTTCCGCGCCAAAACCTCTTGTTCCGCGACAAGAATTATGCCTTGTCCAATTTTCAACCTTTTTGTCGCTATGCCCTTATCGCGGAACCATGTTCCGCGACAAAATTTTCTTTACTTAGCGACAAAGCAAACCCCAAACTTTCAAAATCCCATTTCTTTCATTTCCCACCCCTTTGTCGCGAAACCTTTGTCGCGGAGCCACGCTCCGCGACACAAACTCTGCATCGCGACAAGGTGGCACCTTATGGCCAAGTTTTCATTCTTCATCTCATTCCTTTAATTAATTGAACCTTTATATTAATATTTTGAGGTTGAAATCCAATGATCTCATCCCATGATTAAATTGATATAAAGAACTTTGTTCAATTCCCTATTAAAAGATTTTTCTACAAATGATTAGACTCTAATGATCTAAGTATATAATCCGGACTGTAATTAATTAATTAATTATGGAATGAGTGATTATTTAGACATAAAGAGTGATTATGGATTTAATTCCATACCCTTGCATGAGAAACCAATGTCTCTCATGCAAGATGACCCAAAAAAATATTTTCTTTTATTTTATTCTGTCTTTTCCGTGATGTGTGAAACAGCTAATAAAGAATATATCAGATTAATGTTGGCAGGTATTCCCACATGGATAACTAGCTCGTGATCTGTATATTAATTACTAGTTGTTATTTTGCATGGTCCAGATAGTGGTCGGTGGAAGCCTTGGCGGTTCATCCCTCCGGGATTATAATAGCTGCTCAGCTGACTCCTATCCGGATACAGTTTTCTTTTCTTACTTTAATTTCAAACCTGAATCTGGAGCTGTAGTAATGTTAGATGATATATGCCAATGTCATCTAATGATTATTGCAGTAATAGAACATGTGGGTTTTTATCCAAATTCACAGACAGTGGAGTCTGAGATGACGGCGGCAACTGTCATTTGAGGCATTCCACTGTCTAAAAATCATCCCACCTGGAATAATTGGGAACTGGATAGCAGATGTTTGCAGTCCAGATCACCCTAGTTATTTCTGGCACTCTCTTTAGCCAAAATTCTTCTCATCTCCGGCTATTTCATCTCTGTGTATCAACTTCTGTCTAAGCCCACCTTATATTTTGGGTTATTCTATTTTACACTTCCCTATAAAATTATGCATGATATTATTATGTAGATAGTGTGGTCATATTATTTTGGGATCCTTCCCTTGGACATGGAAGTCTTGATTTAAATCAGATGTTTCATAATAAATTTCCAACAAAAATTCCTTTATAAATCCGGATCTGAGTAAGAGATAAATTCGACAGTTATGACTAATTCACATCCGACTGGGGGTTGATTTTGGGAAATTAGAAGCAGAGTCAGCGATTAGGTCTCACCTAGACTGAAAGGATCTGTGTTTTAATAGAGAGTCTAGTACCTGATAGGGAATGATTTTCAGATTTATTATTTTCCAAATTGCTGTTTGTTGGAAATCTTGTATTAAATATTACACTGGGTCAGATTCCACTTGGATTCCGATAAGGTGTGACAGATAATACTAGAGGAACAACATTCAGGCCTTGGTTATTTTCTAAGGTAGGGTTGAGTATTCTTTCAACTGCTATCTTCTTCTGCCAAAGCCTATTCTTGAGTCCTGAGTGAGTGCATCCGGAACGAACTAACTTCATTAGTTCGTTTCATTAGTTTGTATCTCATAACCACCCGACGAGAAGTGAACACTGCGAGTGGTTCACCGAGAATAGGGAATTCTTGATCCACATCCGGTCATTCTGACTGGGGACTTTCTTTTACTACCAGGGTCAGACTTTCAAAAACCTCCGAGTGATAGGATTTTAAATGCTTTCTTTACTGCTTTCTTTTAATTGCTTTCTTTAGAGGTCACTCGGTTGTACTGAGAGTTGTGTAACTGCTACTAGGACTGAGAGTTAAGGGATAGTTCAGGGGTTTGATTTGAATCTTCGGGTGTGACATGGGGGAATGATAGCAGTACCTGACACTTCAATAAATGATTTGTCAGGTGTTGCTTGTTCACTACAGACAAATGACACGCTCTGACGGGAGCAGTTGTGAGTCTGTGGTATCTTAGATTTTGCTGTCTTAAGAGCATGTAAACTCTTGCTGCAAGTACCTGTCTGTTAAAGGGAACATGGTATAGAGAGCATGAGAGTTAGCCAACTGAAGGATTATCCCAAGCTAAGATCTGTGTATTAAAATGGAAGTTTAACTGTGTATCATCTGAATCTTGTCCAACTTTTATTATTTTCTTCCCGTCCCTTCTATCTCATTTTTTAAATCTGCTTTCTTAGATAATTTTAACCGCTTTCCTAGAATAATTTTATCGCTTACCTAGATTGAGTTTAATTCGCTTTCTAGAATAATTTTATCTGCTTTATTTTAATTGCTTGCATAATCTAGTTAAATTCTGTCAAGTAGTTGTTAGTCATTTCACAAACTTGAATCGAGTAACCGAGTGGAAAATCTTAGTAAACGACGTGGGACCTGCTTCTATCGCACATCCTCCAGTGAACGATCCGGTCTTACTATAAATTACTGCAATTTTTGACACCGTGCGCTTTCGGGAGCACAGTTTCTTAACTACGAGCAATAAAAACATGACTACGTATAAATATATCCCTAATCACAAAACCGCCATCATAAATTGGTTTCATTAAGTAAAACCTAAACCAGGATCACGACTTTTCGGAAAATACTCATGTAGTGGGAATTAGTCAAAAGTTTCATGGCAGGAAATCTTATGGCAAGAATTGATGAGAAGTATCATGGCATACTTGCCGGGGATCCTCAGTGTGACAGGCTGGAGGTCAACCTATCCCGGCTATGCCATGAGATTTGTCAACTTTTCATAACAGAGAGGACCACAATGCCATTTGAAACCAAAGCACCATACTTGAGTAATAAAAAGATTAATAATCTTGATATATCCCTAAACCATTTCCCGTGAATCATAACGCTTTTCATTTAATAAATCTAACCTGGTATAATTTTAGCAAAAGCTCGTGTTAACGAAACTTGTCAAAAGTTTCAATAACACTAGATAAATGATTAGATAAAAATATGCCAAGTCTATATTATAAAAAATATTTTATAGTGATGGCTGATGGGGATGGTGGGTGTAATAATGAAAGATATTAATGGAGCCTCAAATGTTAATATGATTTAGACTTAAATAGAACATTTTGTGATATCCATATCCATTTACATATATCATATGTATGACTATATTTCACGACTGTTATTTTTAGTTTTTAACCGATTGTTGTTATTAATAATGATTTGATGGATTCACCATGCTCTTCTTATTTTTTTTCATTCATCCTTTATACCTATCAACAAGTTGTATTCTTTTGACTTAGTGTTTGGGGATTAATTTTTGTCTGGTACTTGGATGTCTGGCGAATTAAATATTTCCCTAAGTAAAATGCTTTAGTCTTAAATGTTCATATTTATTCTAGGATAATCTTGGTTGGTTCTTTGAACTGAGTCTTGGGGGTTCTCAAGGGGTTTTGTTTTGGAAGAGGTAATGTGGAAATTGAGAATTTTGGTTATCAGTCTATGTTTTACATGTATGTATGCATTTTTGTATTGGTTGGAAATTATCTGATGGAGATGAATTGAATGGTTAAGGCTTTTGTGCTTTGTGGTTTGAATTGCATTGGATTTTTTCAGAAATATATTTATCTGCTGCCATTGGATAGCCTTATGTTTTAAATAATCTATAAACTTGAATTGTGGATAATTATGTGCCATTAAAAATGAAAAAAATGAAAGGAAATATTAAGTTTAGATGCATGTGGATGCATTGAAAACTAGACAAAAATAATTCATAAATGTTGGGCATCATTGCAGCATTATTACATAAGAACTGTTTTGTATGAGATCTTAAACTAACTTTTTAGGTTTGCCTTGATTTCTAAACTTTTTTTAGGTGAATACCAGGGTATTACCAGGCCTCAATGGACCAAGACTAATCCATCGAGGTTCGGATGTGCATTGAAGGGTCCTTGATTTCTAAACTTTTGGGTGATGTTCTATATATTTATTTATTTTAATAAAAAGTGGAACACAAATTTGTAGGGAAACTAGGCAGTCCAAGGAATGAAACTTGAATCAGAAAAAAAAGTACTATAAAATTATATTTATAGAGAAAATATCCCACTTAAACATTAAGGACTTCACATTATACACTTGGGACGGATGAACAAATAACTCCACAACAAGCATCAACATGCCTAAAGGTTTTTTTATCTTAATAAAAGATAGAATGATTCCTTTTGTGAACACTCTCACCGCACAATACATCATACACTTATTTATTATACATTTCAACCATTTGAATTGAAATTTCATATGTAATGTCACTGCTATATATTTCAACCATTCGAACTGCAATTTCATATGTAATGTCACTGCATCTTTGCTTTGAGATATTGAAGAGGTCGTTCAGAGCTCTACAATTGTTACATTCATATTTTTGTTGACCATGAGAAAATAAAATTAAAAGGAATACATATTTTTAACTTCAAAGGGACTAGCTTTGAGTATTTGATGTGCAGTAATTGTTGATTGCCCATAGTAGCTTTTTTATCTTGGAGCTAGGCTAAATTATAATCAAATATATAGTCATATTTTGGTATTCGAAAAGAGTTCATATCCATACATGCTTATTTGGATCCTATCCTTATCAGTTTTTATATATGTTGTTTGAACATGTAGAACTACATCTACCAGTGTTCCTCTGCCCTTATCTTATATGGAGTATATTGTACTTTTTCTTTTTTTTTTCTTTTTTCCCAGATCTAAGAAGTAAATTAAGATGTTTGAACTCTGTATGCTATAAACGGGGACACCTAAACACTTTTAAGTATAATAAAAATGCCACAAAAATTCTTGATTTTATTTACTGAAAAAGATACAAAAAACCGCCCATGCGCAGCGGGCAAAAAATCTAGTTGGGATAAATTATCTATATTGAAGGTATGCATAATTATTTCTGTTAATATTCAAAACAATAATTTAAATGTAAAGAAAAAAATTAATTGTGATTATATTTAATTTTTTTTGTTTGATTATTATTATTATTATTATTATTATCTTTTTGCCTAATGACACTTTTTGCTGGAAATTTGGATTAAATTGTGGATTACTAAATATTGTATATATTGTTTTAAAAAGAATATGTACATAATTTTATATATGTAAATAGTGTTTGTATTTAGTCTAATTATCTACATCTAGTAATTAATTTGTGTATGTCCGTAATTTTTGGTAACTTTTTTTTGGTAAACAGTGACACTCATGTGTCGGCAAAGGTGTGTGGGAGCTCAAATCACACAAATTACAAATGGAGATAAAGGGGATGGATAGGGGCCGGGTGGGGATCGAACCCCCAACCTATGGTTGGGAGAATGGGGACTTGACCGCTAGGGTAAGTCCCCTTCCAGCCCAGTAATTTTTGGTAACTTGAATGCATTATTTGGGTCAAATATTGGATAAATACTATATAAATTTAAGTAATGCACTATTATTTAAACTATTTTGGTTAATAATATAGATTTGAACAATTAATGTTTCATAGTTAATAGTTGATGAATTAATTAGTACACAATTGTATAACACTCCGTAAAAATTTAAAACAAAAATTATAGTGATAATAACAACGAAATAGAAGTTAAAAATAAATAGTTGTTCAAAGACCTTAGAAAATTTAAATAAATTATTTTAGTCTTCCTTAAGCTACGGGCTACATTTTAATCAATTTCTTGAACAATACCACTAACACTATTAATTAATAAATGTTGGGAATTAATGGTTGTCTAAGTTATAATACATGACTGTCCCAGAGTGGAGAATTGAGAATATTGGGTTATTGGACAAATGAAGCTAAACCAATTAGTAAATTAAGTCCGATAAATTATTAAGTCCAAAAATTAAGCATTAACAGAATATTAAGTCCACTATTAAGATTAATGGGATTAATTAGATCCCAATTAAGTATTTGGGCTTGGTTAATTAAAATTGGTACCAATATAATAAAAGAGAGAGAGCCCAACACCCAAGATTGGGCCCAAGCCCACAAAATAACTAACCCTAACCCTAACACTAATTCACCCACTGCCGCCGCCGTCTCCGGCGCCGACTTCGCCGGCCGGCCGGCGGCCTCCACCCGAACCACCATTTTACACTCCTCATTCCATTTCCGGCCTCAAAACCACCACCCTCGGCCATCACGCGCCGTCGTCACCGCCTGCTACCACCACCAAGACCCAAACCCGGCCACCACCACCCCCAAACCAAATCCGGCCATACCACCACCACCAAAATCCAGATCCAAAACCACCACCGAATCCCCCCTTTCCAACCATCAACAAATCAAAATCAAGAAAATGGAGGAGAAGAAAGAAAGAGTGGGGGCAGACCTGTCGGCACCGCTGCCGCCGCTCGCACCCACCACTATCTCCGTCATACCCACCGCCCTCTTCGCCTCCGTCTTCTCCCACCCGTCGCCGCCATGGGCCGCTCGGACAGAGGTCGAGGCACCCACCGCCGCCCCTTCGCCACTGCAGCGCTACCACTCCCGCGTCGCCGCCTCGAAGCAAAGCCACCACCACCGCCGCCCATTCCCTCATCCCTACCTTCCTCAAAGAATGGCCAAGTCCAAAACCAAAAAAAAAAAAATGGAGGAAGGGGAAGAACATGACTGTGACCGGGCCACTCTCCTCTATCCAAAGAACTCCCTTAAAACCTTGAAGCACTCTTGAGCACTCTTGCTGTAATACCCGAGAATTTTGCAACATAAAATAAATAAATAAATAATAAATAAATGCAATAAATAAATAAGCATAATAAATAGATAAGGAATCACAAGGAAATGAGAATTGAAATTTAATTTAAAAAGGAATTAAAGATATGTAATTAAAAAAAGGAATTAAATTAAGTTAAATAAATCGTTACACGGGAACCCGACACTAATGGACTCGAGAATTCGAGGCCAATATTAAATCTAGACCCGACTAAAATTTTAGATAGGAAATTGGAGTCCGACAATAGCCCAGAAATCGGAATCCGAGAACATAGAGGGATAGAAGTCCGAAAGAGAGGAGGAAATGCTCGACGGATCGCACGACCCGCCCGGACCGAAGTCCAGGCGGTGACCGCGCGGGGTTTCCCGAAACGGCGCGCCAACCCCGCGCTGTTGGACATAAACAAACAATGCGAGATTTTCTCGCCCGAATTGCTCACCTTGCGGCTCAAGACTCACTAGGGCAGACCTTGGACGTTTGCTAGGTCTTGCACATCTATAAATAACCAACTTAATCGATCCCGAACACTTTTCAAACCCTACGAAAGATCTCTGCATATCAAACCCTAATCCCGGAGTCGTCGGAGGCACGAAACCAAGAGAAGGGACTGACTTGGACGAGAATCTACAGGCTTCTATCGTTGTGGTAAGTTCTGGTCCGTTCTTCTTCCATTCTTGATTCGAAAACGAATCCTAATTTGATCCTTTTCTATTCTAAACCCCGATCCGGATCTAGAACGAAGAACCCGACGAATCAAGGAGATAAACGGTGGACTGGAAGCCACGCCTTCGAATCGACGAGCCAGAACGTCCATAAATCTGTAAGTTAACCTTACTATGGTTTTGGGCAAATTAAAATACATCTAATCTAAAGATTTAATCAAGAACTTAAAATCTGTCAACACGAAAAACTCTACGGCGCAGCATTTTTACACGAATTTTTAGAACCCATAAAACTGATCAAACGAGAAAACTTGAAACACGAAAAACGTTCCTAAAACATTAATCTAGGTTGTGTAAACATTTCGGAATTTTTTATTAATTTTTTATATCTAAAATCGACCCCAAACTGAACTATTCTACATTTAGATCTTGAAATCTTGACAGAACTTTAGTCCGAGCTTGTAGATGTTTTTGACAATAGATCTAGGCCAATTCAGTACTTTAGTCGAACATGAAACTTGTAGATATATGTCTTAAGTATCTTCCTGTAAAATTTCATCAATTTTGGAGTTCATTTGCTATGGTAGATCTCGAAATTATGAAACTGATGTGGTAAAATTTCGGACAGATTAATAATCTGATGAAAATCCACATTTTTGACTTATTTCCTTAACTCGGATCGAAAAAGTTAAAACACGAAACGTGTTCGTCTCTGTGTTTTCGACTCACTGGTAAAATTTCAGAATTTTCGGACTTAAAACAGATTTTTAATTAATTTTGGAGTAAACAGTGTTTTGTCGAAGTCAAATTTTGAAAATCTTGTTGAAACGGTGAAATTGGCCTGTAAGGTTTAAACAAGTAGAAATCTCTTTTGAAAATGGAATACATGAAATTAGAATCTTTGAAAAATCACCTTACAAACTTGATCAATTAAAATTAGGAGGTGAGTGCTTTGCAGGGTGCCCCCCTAACTATTCACTTCGTATCTTTATGGACGATGATGACCCCGCGCGAAATTTTAGATATATTGCCAAAACGGCATGAGATATATGGCCTACACTCTCGAGAATATCCACATGGGTTTCCCGAGGCTCCGGAGTGGAACTGGGTATGGCGGATACGGCTGCGGCCGCCGGGCTACCGGCTAAACTTGACGAGATTGCGATGCAATCGTGAAATACCTGAAATACTAAATCTTGGTGTAATGGGGAATAATTAAAATATTTATTTGTTGTCTATTTAAATTATTTAGTGCTTTATTTAAATTAATTATGACTTTTATTTAAATTATGCTAAATGTATTATTAGTTAGAATCCATGAATTAATTATGTAAGTTATTTAGTTAATTAAATTAAATTGTTTATGATTTATTATCATGCTTTTATTTAAATATTAATTAATGGCTTTGAAACCCCACGATCATGTATGTGTTAACTTACTCAGCAAGTTGTGCTGACCCAAAACCATTTCTTCATTTTTCCTACAGAGCATGTGGATTATACTTGAGCACGTATGATAATGGCCAGAAATGACCATTATTTTCAATCCATTTCCGTGTCTGAAACGGGCATTTGATCGTATTCCGATCTTATATTAAGTAAGAAAGCAGTTGAATTGGACTGATTTATGCATAATTGTAAAAATATTGAACTGGTATAAAAAATGCATAAATATGTAATTTTATTACATATTTATGTTAGAAAAATCCAAAAACATGAGAAAAAGAAAAGAAAGGAAAAAGGAAACAAAAAGATGGGCAAAAGAATAAACAAGCCCACAAAAATACAAAAATATGGGAAAAGATAGAAAAGCCCACAAAAAGAACAACTTCGGCCTATCTGGCCCATTCAGCTCTGTCTGGGAACATCTGGTCGAGGAACCCCGGTCGAGGACCATGGTTCCGCGACACAGGAGAGATTCGCGACCCAGCATGCAACATAAAGAAGAGACCAGTCTGGGAACATCCGGTCGAGGAACCCTAGTCGAGGACCATGGTTCCGCGACACGACCAAAGCTCCGCGCCACCAACACCTTGGAGGCCAAGCCATGCCCCAGTCGAGGAACCCTGGTCGCGGTCCATGCATTAGCGACAAGGGCATGTTCCGCGACACAGACGCACCAATAGAGACACAAGACTCAGTCGAGAAGCCTTGCCACATGCAGCCCTGTCCCGCGACACAAAGGTGATTCCGCGACAAAGTTGTGATGTGTGTGATGTCTTGAGACACAGTGGGCCTCAGATCAAGCCCATGGGCCTAGGGCTCCACTCCTATAAATATGAGGAGACCCCCATGAGCTCAGGGTTAGAAAATCATTTCTCTTGAAGACACAGTTGGAGAATTCCTCTCTAGGTAGTTCTTAGTGTAGATTTATTTTTTTGTATTATTTAATTTGAGCCATAGTTTAGTTTAGTTTAGCTTAATCTTATGTTATTTTTCTGTTTAAGAAGCATAGGTAGCCACTGTTTACAGTTTATTTTCTTGTTGTTGAGCTTGATTTAGGGTTTGTATTACCCAAATGATGGGTATTAACAAATCCCATTAATAAAATGGGAAAATATTCACCAAGTTGTGTCCCAAAATCATGAAATGGGTGCCATAAACCCACGGATTTTTACTGCTTTCCTTTTATTTGGGTCATTTGACCCTTATTGCTTTTTGTGTCTCATTTTCGGATTTGTTGTATGCTTATGCGTGGTTGAACCCTAGATTAGGTTTTGCTTTATTTTAAATTCTGTTGGAGTAGATTTAATCCTGTTCTAGCATGTTCTTGTAGATTTTTAAATTCTGTTTGGAGAGTGTAGTTTAAAATAGCTTTTTAATCCGAAATGGGGTGAGATCACACTATTTGCATGCTACTGTTCAGCTTTGCTTTTTCTGACTTGGGTCCTGAACCACCCATGTCGCTAACCGACTTCTGTCGCTAAGCCACGTTTGTCGACAGGAGGGTGTTCCGCGACATGGATGTCTAAGGACACTTGTCTTCATTATTTCGCTAAACATCCTGTCGCGGACCCACGGTCCTTGACTCAACCATGCTTAGCGACCAGGAACCAAACTCTTGTTATCATTCTCTGCATGGCTCCTGTCGCGGATGTAATACCCGAGAATTTTCTAACATAAAATAAAACAATAATTAAATAAATAAATAATAAATAAAATAAATACTATAAATAAATAAACAAATCCAGCAAATAAATAAATAAATAAATATAAGGAAATGAGAAATGAGATTTTTACTTAAAAAGGAATTAAAGGAATTTAATTCAATAAAAGGATGGATAAATGGAACACCAAAACCCGACACTAATGAACTCGAGTATTCGAGTCCAAAACATCCAACTAGACTAAGAATAAAATTAGAGAGAAAGTATGAACCCGAATATACCCCGGAAATCGGAATTCGGGAGCATAGAGGGATAGAAACCCGAAAGAGAGGCGGAAAAGCACGACGGATCGCACGACCCGCCCGGACCGAAGTCCAGGCGTAGACGGCGCGGTGGCCGCGCGCTGGAAGGGGAAAACCGCGCCACGACCGCGCCACCCCACAGATTTGTTTGTTGCGTGAATCTCTCACCCGAACGCGGATTTTTCGACTTTCGGTTGAACACCTCTCGACTCCAGAGTTCTAGGTCGGCCGTGGACGCCCTAGGGACTTAGAATTCTATAAATAAGCCCCTTGGGAGCCCCGAACAAGTTTACGAAACCCTAAAGCACTCTATACGTTCGAACCCTAAATCCGGAGTCGTCGGAGGCACGAAACCAAGACGAACGCTGTTGGACGAGTTCTCTACAGATCTCCATAGTCGTGGTAAGTCTCGGTCCAATCTCTGTTCAATAAACGATTCGAAAACGAATCCTAATCATCTCCTTTTTCTTTCTACACCCCCGTATCGAATCTAGATCGTAGAACCCGACGAACGGAGAGGAGAAACGGTGATCTGGAAGCCACGCCTCCGAATTGGACATTCCCGACGTTCATAAACACTGTAAGTTAACCTTACATGGTTTTGGGAGATTTTAAAACATTCGAAACCTAAAAGATTTGACACGAATCATAAATCTGTCCTCTTTCGTTTTCTACCGGCGCAACAGGATTGTTGAATTTTTCCGACCCTTAAAACGAACTCAAACGGAAAAACTTAAAACACGAAAAACGTTCCTAAGACTTAGACCTAGCTACTGTAAAACTTTGAGAATTTTTGGAGTTGATTTGATAGGTGAAAACCCGTTGGAACCGAACTGTTTGATTTAGATCTTGAAATCTTGGACAGAACTTAGGATTGATCTTGATCTCGTTTTTGACATAGGATCTAGGCTGTTTTAGATCTTTGGCCGAACATGAAAGTTGTAGATAAATGTCTTAAGATGATCCCTGTCAAATTTCATTAAATTTGGAGTTGAATTGATATGTTAGAACTTGAAATTTTTAAACTGTGACCTGTAAACTCGGACAGATTTCTTGTTATGCGAAAATTAGCGATTTTGACCTACTTAGGTATCTCGGATTGAAAAAGTTAAAACACGAAAGTTGTAGATCTTGATGTTTCCGAGTCAGATATGAAATTTTGGAATTTTTAGAATTAAATCTGATTTTAGACGAATTTTGGAGTAAACTGTGATTTACCGAAACGAAATTTTGAAATCTTGTTGAAACATGGAATTAACCTTTAGGGTTGAAACGAATCGAGATATTGTTTCTAAATTAATACATTGGAAGTCAGATTTTTAAAAACTAAATCCCCTTACAAACTTGATAAATTAAAATTAGGGGTGAGTGCTCTGCAGGGTGCCCCCTAACGATTCACTTCGTGCCGTAATGGACGATGGTGACCCCGCGCGCTATACTTGAAATGTGATATTGCCAAAACGGCGAAACTTAGAGCCTACACTCTCGTGAATATCCGTATGGGTTTCCCGAGGCTCCGGAGTGGTACTGGGTATGGCTGATACGGCTGCGGCCGCCGGGCTACCGGCTAAACTTGTTGACATCGCGATTTCTATCGTGAAACTTGAAATACCAAATCGGGAATGTAATGGGGATTCTAAATTAAATTAAACTAGATTAAATGATATTGTTGTCCAATTAAATTATCTAAATGTTTTATTTAAAATTTTGGCTTTTATGATTAAACCATGTGATATGTGTTATTAAATAGAGCCTGAGATAGATTGTGCTATATGATATGGATTATATGAAATCAAGTATTATGTTATTATCATGCTTTTGGTAAATTATTAAAGTTATGGTTTTTAAACCCTACGATCATGCATGTGTTAACTTACTCAGCAATTTTGCTGATCAAAACCGTTTTTATTCCTTTCTTTACAGAATATGTGGAATGAGCATGTGTGAGCACGAATCATGCATGGGATTTTGGGAACTTTTATTTTGCTTTTAAATTTCGCACTTAGACTATATTATGAACGGGCCTGTTTAACCCGTGTTTTGGCCATGTCGGCCCTTTTTATATTTTCCGCTGCGATACTGTACTAAACTAAATATTTCCGCTGCGCTATGCTATTATTATTTTCGATTTATATTGTATGGGCTATTTTGAATGCTTTAAATGTTTTAAACACTGCAATACCTAGCCTTGCATCTCTTTAGTAAGCTCGGAGAAACCGTGTCTTACTAGGGAGATGTGGCGGTGACATCCCGACCTGGGTTACCAAAAACCGGGGTGTTACAAGTTGGTATCAGAGCCCGGCTATTTTTAAATTATTATTTTTAAACCATTACTATTTTTAAACTATTATTTAAACCCCTATTATTTTTAAACTATTATTTTTTTTAAACTATTATTTTTAAGCTATTATTAATATTTCGACATATTTTAAATTTTAAATTTTTATTTCCATGGAGAAATTTTATTTTAAAACCCATGGAAAAAAAATATATGGGTATTAAATTATTATTGGGGGGAAATATCATTTGCATATGCATGTTGCATCTCTGCTATGAACTTAGCATCTTGGCGAAACTTGAACTTAGAATCTTGGCGAAACTTGAACTTAGAATCTTTGCGAAACTTGAACTTAGCATCTTGGCGAAACTTGAACTTAGAATCCTGGAAACTCGAACCTAGAATCTTGGCGAATATTAACCTAGATCTCTTGCTTGCGCTAGATGGCTAGTCAGGACATGATGCAGTTGATGATCAAGATGATGAACGCTCACCTTGACACCCAACAAACCATACAACAAATGAAAAATCGTATAGCTCACTTGGAGGCAAATCTGCACCAAATGGGAGACTTAAGGGAAGCTGACCTCCAGCACTTCCTGAACTTGAGAGCCGCTGATCAAGATCGCATAAAAGACTTAGAAACTCAAGTGCAAAGACTCACCGAACGAAGCGATGCTGTGATAGATAGAGTTGAGGATCTAGGGTCGGACCTGCTCGACCTCACTGATATAGTAGTACCATATAGCCCTGTGGAAGACCACTTGATGGGACCACGAAGCCCAACACCCCCAGTAGAGAGCCCATCCGGCCTTATCCATGGACGTTACGGGACCCTTGGGCTCTGGCCCCACATGGTCCGCCCATCGCCAAACCCGAGCCCCGTGGAGAACCATCTGGAGGGGACACCGGACTCAGTTCCGGAAGCTGTCGATCCACCATCCCCAGTGTTTCATGGACCTTTGGGCACCGGCCAGGTCTCTGATGAGGATGATCCTATGGAAGACCCCGCTACTCTGCCAGAGGACGCGGAGATCTTTTAGATACTTTATCCTAGATAGTATATTTATTTTGCGCATCCTATTACTTGTATTAAACTTCTTTTAAAGGAATAAAATGGGAGTTGATTTTTTTTAATCCTTCAGCCCAAAATTATCGGAAAAAAAAAAAAAAAAAAAAAGAGAGAGACGAACCGGAACAGTTCCACCACATTTTTCTCTAAACGACAACAGTCAAATCAGACAACTGAACGAGGATACAACGGAAACATAAACTACGAAACAAAACGCATCAATGATCATCCTTGTACAGTCCATAAGAAAATAACTAAATAAAACACTTCTACAGCAAGCCTAGATGAAAACGCAGAAACAAAGGATCACTGGTCGGGAGGCGGGAACTGACGACGCATATACTCGTCCATCTGACGCATGTAGGCGTACATATCGGTCATGGAGGCCTGCTGCTCCAGCTGTCTCGTAGTGATCGTATCCATGCGAGCCTGGTACAGGTCCATCCTGGCATCCAGAGCGTCGTAGCGAGCCTGCCCGGCTGCGAACCCAGCATCTATACGAGCAAACCCCGCATCCATACTAAGCTGCATACCCTGCAGCATCTGAACTATCTGCGGCATCTCCGCACCCTGCGGGGGAACCTCGGGAGGCGGAGGTGGCTGCTCAGGTGGAACAACTAAAATCAAACCATCACCGTTGGGCTCCGGGCGAAGAACAGCCGGAGGAGCCCCACGTCGAAGAGCACTGCGTCGACGGGCGTAGCTAGGGATACGGTAATAGCCGCCAGCGGATAGCTCGTAAGGATCCGTCTCTGGTGACGTACGGATCCCCTGAGCCGCACACATGCCGCAAATAAGATGAACATGGGTAATCACCCTGCTTCCTCGTCCACGGCGCATACCCCTCAGGTTGTCCGCGATACAAGCCCCAACATTCACCCTACCACCCCGGGCGAGAAAGCAGATGGTCTCATAGACGTGGTCGATAACAATGTGGCTCCGGGTGATCGGCCGGACACGGCCTAACCATATCTGAGCTAGCTCGCGCCACGGAGAGTCCATCGTCGTCAACCTCAGCTCGTGATCATGCTCGAGCAGAGGAGCCGTCAAGGTGCATAAAACGCCCCACGCAGGCGGGGGTATACGACCCTCGGGCTGTGGCCGGAACACGCCGTCGTCAGGAAGGCCAAAGTAGACGTTGATCGCCCGAGCGCTGAAATCTAGATGGCGACCCCGAACCCAAACTTGAGATAAGTCACTGTTCTCCCCGAGACCGCCAATGTTGGCAATGACCTCCAAAGCTAGGTACACAGAAGCGACGCCCTCGGGATGGCGCGCAAGCCCAGTCCACTGAAGAAGATCCAAAACTGGACCAACCCTGTCGTCGTCCATATGGCGAGGATATATGCCTCTCTCCGGGACATAAGACCTGTTTCGACGAAGCTCGTCGAAGTAGAACTCCTGAGAGGCCATAGTAGCGAACCGATACCTGTCGTGTCGACGGGGACGCACCTCGTCGGGGAGACCCCTGAGCCTAGGGGCCCGCTGCTCCTCGTCCTCCTCGGACTCGCTCTCGTCAAAATCAGACATCGCCGGAGCGGCAGTGCTAGGACCAGCCTCATCGCGCTGAGCAACTCGTCTCCTGGTCCTCGGGGGACACATGAGTGACGCCAAAACAATCCACAGAAAAGGCAGCATCCTGCAAATATCAAACCAATACCAAATGTGAGGATAAATCCCACACGGCGATTATACGAAGCATAATCTAGAAAATACGGGAACATGAAGTGGGAGCTCTAACACGAGCGATCAAGAAGATAACCAAACCAAGACTATGTCTAGAAAAGTCCCAAACCTCTTTGGGACATTTTGTCAAACACGTTGAGTGCGCAATAATCAATACCAAAGTTTACTTGCAAACACATGGGAACGCCCCCAAACCAAAACAATGGTTTAGACAATAACTTATCAACATAATAGGGCACGAACCGACGACAACAAACTCATTCGCATGCCCACAATACCATTACAAATCGGGAAATTCATACGTTTCTTAAGACATGGAATCTAGTAAAATTTCCTCAAACTAGGCATGCATTGTGGCACAAATACTCCCTAATCAACAAAAATAACACCAGGTATCGTCTAAACTCGCTAATTGCATAAATTAAGTCTAAAAACAACAAACCCCCAATTCTTGTCTCTAAACCCTAATTTTGAAATTCGCCCAAAGATTAAGGCTAATCAAGACATAAAATCTGAAATTGACAAGTAGAAGTAGTAGATGCATACCTTGCAAAGGAAAATCGGAGCCGGGAATGAGAGAATCGGGGGACGGGAGAACGAATTTGAGAGAAAACTAGAAGAAGCCTCGGAAGTGGAAATGGGGCGGAATGGCTCGCGCTCCGCGCGAGCCCTTTTACTCGAACTTCGACGGCCGCGCGGTCGCCGCGCGCCACCGCGCGGGCACCGCGCGAGCCCCACAGTTTGTTTTTTTTTTATTTTTTTATTTTTCCTGCTGTTTACTCGACGAGCTATACGGTAAGTTGTCGAAATGTGACTTCTGGCTGAAAGAAGTGGCATTTCTCGGACACATAGTATCCGCTGATGGAGTATCAGTGGATCCGGCAAAAGTTTCTGCCGTGACTGAATGGGCAACTCCGAAGAGTCCAACGGAAATAAGGAGTTTCCTTGGATTAGCCGGATATTATAGACGATTCGTGAAGGACTTTTCAAGGATTGCACGTCCTTTGACCCAGCTACTTAAGAAAGGAGCAAAATACGAGTGGACCGAAGCATGTGAGACATCGTTTCAAGAGCTGAAGAAACGACTCACAACCACACCCGTATTAACACTACCATCAGAGAATGGTGACTTCGAAGTATATAGCGATGCTTCAAAGGAAGGTTTAGGTTGTGTTTTGATGCAAGACTCGAGAGTCGTAGCCTATGCATCACGCCAACTAAAACCTCACGAGGAAAATTATCCGACACATGACCTGGAGTTGGCAGCGGTCGTTTTCGCTCTAAAGATATGGAGACATTATCTTTATGGGCGGAAGTGTCGAATGTTCACCGACCACAAGAGCTTGAAATATATATTCACTCAGAAGGAGTTGAATTTGAGACAGCGAAGGTGGTTGGAGCTCATTAAGGACTACGATTTAGAGATAGCATACCACGAGGGGAAGGCGAATGTGGTAGCCGATGCCCTAAGTCGGAAAACCCAACACGTGGCAAACTCGTTGGTAATTCCGCCGGCATTGTACATGGATTTGGCAAGATTGGAGTTAGAACTTGTGCATCCTGGCACAGTGAGAGAAACGATCAATGCCATGGTCGTAGAGACTCCAATATTAGACGAGATTCGACTCGCTCAACCGGGCGACCCGAAACTCGGGAAGATAAAAGGATATATTGCCGAAGGAAAGGCAATAGGATTTGCTGTCCACGAGGATGGAAGCATCCGTTTTAAAGGGAGATGGTGTGTGCCTCTTAAATGTGCCGAGTTGAAGCAAAGGTTGATGGAGGAAGGGCACAGCACGCCATACTCCGTACATCCCGGAGGCGACAAGCTATACAAAGATCTGAAGAAGATCTATTGGTGGCCGGGAATGAAGAAGGAAGTGGCAAATTTCGTAGCGAGATGTCTCACCTGCCAAAAGGTTAAGGCAGTGCGACATAAACCCTTAGGATTGATGCAACCACTAGAGATTCCAAGTTGGAAGTGGGATAGCATCTCAATGGACTTTGTCTCGGGATTACCCCGATCACCTAAAGGCATGAACAAGATTTGGGTGATTGTGGATAGGCTAACGAAGACAGCCATATTTATCCCAATGAAAGACACGTGGACTATGGACCAATTGGCCCGAGCCTACATTGATAACGTGGTACGACGACATGGAGTACCACACGATATCATTTCCAATAGAGACAGTAGATTTGTCTCTCATTTCTGGACGGAGTTACAAAAAGCTCTCGGTACTCAAATCAAAATGAGCACCGCATTCCACCCGATGACGGATGGACAAACCGAGAGAACAATCCAAACACTAGAAGACATGCTGAGAGCATGCGTGTTGGAATTCAAAGGAAATTGGGAATCTCATTTACCCTTGATTGAGTTTTCCTATAATAATAGTTACCATGCGAGTATCGGCATGGCACCTTTCGAGGCATTGTATGGACGGAAGTGCCGAAGTCCTTTGAGCTGGGAAGAAAACGATAAGTCCGTGGTAGTGGGACCACAACTTATCGAAGACATGGCTCAACAAATCAAAGTGATTCAAGGAAAGATGAAAGCCGCTCAAGACCGTCAAAAGAGTTATGCCGACGTGAGACGACGAGACCTAGAATTTCAAGTGGGAGATAGGGTCATGCTAAAGATATCACCCATGAAGGGGGTGATGCGCTTTGGCAAACGAGGGAAGTTAAGTCCTCGATACATAGGACCTTACGAGATTCTAGACCGAGTCGGAACTCTAGCCTACCGATTGGCTTTACCGCCACACTTAGATAGAGTTCACAATGTCTTCCATGTCTCACAACTAAAGAAGTATGTGCCGGACCCGACACATGTACTTCAACCGGAGATAATTGAGCTCGATGAAGATTTGACTTACGAAGAAGTCCCAGTGCGTATTCTCGATACTAAGGAACGAGTAACGAGGAATAAAACCATCAAGATGATCAAGGTTCTTTGGTCAAACCACGAAAGTGAGACGGCAACTTGGGAAGTAGAATCCGATATGAGGGAACGATACCCGACATTGTTCCAAACCGATACCGACACAGTTATGGGGACATAACTGCAATCTTAAGGGGGAGAGGATGTCATACCCCCTAATTTTTCGTGCATTTTTGTAAACTTTTGAACTACGTTATGGCTTGATCCCTTTACCGGGTACGTAGGCAGCTTGGAAGTTTAATTCTAAGTTCAGTCACAACATAATAAAACAAACACAAGACCTTAGCACGAGACGAGAAAAGCCGAAACACAACTTCGAGGACGAAGTTGATTCTTAAGGAGGGTAGACTGTAATACCCGAGAATTTTCTAACATAAAATAAAACAATAATTAAATAAATAAATAATAAATAAAATAAATACTATAAATAAATAAACAAATCCAGCAAATAAATAAATAAATAAATATAAGGAAATGAGAAATGAGATTTTTACTTAAAAAGGAATTAAAGGAATTTAATTCAATAAAAGGATGGATAAATGGAACACCAAAACCCGACACTAATGAACTCGAGTATTCGAGTCCAAAACATCCAACTAGACTAAGAATAAAATTAGAGAGAAAGTATGAACCCGAATATACCCCGGAAATCGGAATTCGGGAGCATAGAGGGATAGAAACCCGAAAGAGAGGCGGAAAAGCACGACGGATCGCACGACCCGCCCGGACCGAAGTCCAGGCGTAGACGGCGCGGTGGCCGCGCGCTGGAAGGGGAAAACCGCGCCACGACCGCGCCACCCCACAGATTTGTTTGTTGCGTGAATCTCTCACCCGAACGCGGATTTTTCGACTTTCGGTTGAACACCTCTCGACTCCAGAGTTCTAGGTCGGCCGTGGACGCCCTAGGGACTTAGAATTCTATAAATAAGCCCCTTGGGAGCCCCGAACAAGTTTACGAAACCCTAAAGCACTCTATACGTTCGAACCCTAAATCCGGAGTCGTCGGAGGCACGAAACCAAGACGAACGCTGTTGGACGAGTTCTCTACAGATCTCCATAGTCGTGGTAAGTCTCGGTCCAATCTCTGTTCAATAAACGATTCGAAAACGAATCCTAATCATCTCCTTTTTCTTTCTACACCCCCGTATCGAATCTAGATCGTAGAACCCGACGAACGGAGAGGAGAAACGGTGATCTGGAAGCCACGCCTCCGAATTGGACATTCCCGACGTTCATAAACACTGTAAGTTAACCTTACATGGTTTTGGGAGATTTTAAAACATTCGAAACCTAAAAGATTTGACACGAATCATAAATCTGTCCTCTTTCGTTTTCTACCGGCGCAACAGGATTGTTGAATTTTTCCGACCCTTAAAACGAACTCAAACGGAAAAACTTAAAACACGAAAAACGTTCCTAAGACTTAGACCTAGCTACTGTAAAAATTTGAGAATTTTTGGAGTTGATTTGATAGGTGAAAACCCGTTGGAACCGAACTGTTTGATTTAGATCTTGAAATCTTGGACAGAACTTAGGATTGATCTTGATCTCGTTTTTGACATAGGATCTAGGCTGTTTTAGATCTTTGGCCGAACATGAAAGTTGTAGATAAATGTCTTAAGATGATCCCTGTCAAATTTCATTAAATTTGGAGTTGAATTGATATGTTAGAACTTGAAATTTTTAAACTGTGACCTGTAAACTCGGACAGATTTCTTGTTATGCGAAAATTAGCGATTTTGACCTACTTAGGTATCTCGGATTGAAAAAGTTAAAACATGAAAGTTGTAGATCTTGATGTTTCCGAGTCAGATATGAAATTTTGGAATTTTTGGAATTAAATCTGATTTTAGACGAATTTTGGAGTAAACTGTGATTTACCGAAACGAAATTTTGAAATCTTGTTGAAACATGGAATTAACCTTTAGGGTTGAAACGAATCGAGATATTGTTTCTAAATTAATACATTGGAAGTCAGATTTTTAAAAACTAAATCCCCTTACAAACTTGATAAATTAAAATTAGGGGTGAGTGCTCTGCAGGGTGCCCCCTAACGATTCACTTCGTGCCGTAATGGACGATGGTGACCCCGCGCGCTATACTTGAAATGTGATATTGCCAAAACGGCGAAACTTAGAGCCTACACTCTCGTGAATATCCGTATGGGTTTCCCGAGGCTCCGGAGTGGTACTGGGTATGGCTGATACGGCTGCGGCCGCCGGGCTACCGGCTAAACTTGTTGACATCGCGATTTCTATCGTGAAACTTGAAATACCAAATCGGGAATGTAATGGGGATTCTAAATTAAATTAAACTAGATTAAATGATATTGTTGTCCAATTAAATTATCTAAATGTTTTATTTAAAATTTTGGCTTTTATGATTAAACCATGTGATATGTGTTATTAAATAGAGCCTGAGATAGATTGTGCTATATGATATGGATTATATGAAATCAAGTATTATGTTATTATCATGCTTTTGGTAAATTATTAAAGTTATGGTTTTTAAACCCTACGATCATGCATGTGTTAACTTACTCAGCAATTTTGCTGATCAAAACCGTTTTTATTCCTTTCTTTACAGAATATGTGGAATGAGCATGTGTGAGCACGAATCATGCATGGGATTTTGGGAACTTTTATTTTGCTTTTAAATTTCGCACTTAGACTATATTATGAACGGGCCTGTTTAACCCGTGTTTTGGCCATGTCGGCCCTTTTTATATTTTCCGCTGCGATACTGTACTAAACTAAATATTTCCGCTGCGCTATGCTATTATTATTTTCGATTTATATTGTATGGGCTATTTTGAATGCTTTAAATGTTTTAAACACTGCAATACCTAGCCTTGCATCTCTTTAGTAAGCTCGGAGAAACCGTGTCTTACTAGGGAGATGTGGCGGTGACATCCCGACCTGGGTTACCAAAAACCGGGGTGTTACAGCGGAACACCCTTGTCGCGGACCCATGGTCCACGACTCAACCTTTATTCCGAGATAGGAAATTATGCCTTGCACATTTATTCTGAAAACCCCAGTCGCTAGACATCCTGTCGCGGAGCCATGCTCTGCGACACAATTCCAGGTTAGCGACTGGGAACCAAAATACTTAGAAATTTTCCAGAGCAATCTTGTGTCGCTAAACACCTGTCGCGGACCCACGGTCCGCGACACAACTTTTGCTTTGTGACACAAGGTGAAACTCTGCCCAAATTTCTGTAAATCTGTCGAGGCACCCATGTCGCGGGTCTAGGCCCCTGACACAATTTATGGTATCTCGACAGAATCCTCCTCCCTATTTAATCCTAAAATTCGAAACTTCTACCCTCCATTATATTGCAAAAACTCACATCTAAATCCCACGGATTAAGATGTAATACCCTAGAATTGCAATATAAGGCGTTATGCTGCCAAAATTTTGATCCTCCATTTCTCATCTGTTAATTAATTGAACTATAACACTCTATAAAATTTTAAACAAGATTAAAAATTTAAATAAATAAATATCCTAAATTTCCATAAAATTTAAAACATTTTTAAGAGGATGACATATTTTCGAAGCAACGACTATTTAATCGGACTTAATATAAATTAATTAGTCATTTTAAACCTAAATTCCCTACCTGCATTGTAGCGCAAATTAAATCCTAATCGCGTGATGGGCGGACGTCGAGAACTTTGGAGTATAGATCCATTACCTTATAAATGTTGGATTAATTAATAATGAAGAACTATATTATAAAATTAATCATTATGATTGGATTAATCATTATAAAATTAAACCCAATTATGGAAATCAAGGATGATCCTTTTATTTAATAAATTATTCAATTAGGAGATTTGAATTATTTTAAGTTCATAGATTTTAATTGCAAGAGTACAATTTAATATTAAAGGATGGATTAAAATGTAGGATGAAAACCTAGGACTTGTTTAAAGTAATGGCTAATTAGATTATGAAACTAACAAGTGATCGAACCGTAATTAATAAAATTATCCAATTTAAGGGATTGAAGTCTCGGATCATTTTACTAATGACAACAATTTAATAGGTGATTTAATACATTAAATCCATTAAATTAAATTACAAGTGTAAAGACCATTCGAAATTAAATTAAGTTCTTATAATTAAATTACAATACTTAACACATGTCCGACTTCTAATTGAGATGGTCCCGAATTGGAAAATGTGGAATCTTGGGTTATTCGAATAACGATACCGGATTAGTACATAAACTAAGTCCATAATTTAGATTAAATAGTTAAGTAGGTTATTAATAGGAGATTGGGCCACTTAATACTATAGTCCATTAAGCAAATAAATAAAATTAAGTTTAGCCCAACCAACCAAGCCCAGTCCAATTAGGCACAAGCCCACCAAAAACAAAAAAACCCTAACCCTAAAGTGCACTGCCGCCGCCGCCGCCACCTCCGGCGCCGTCATCGCCGGAGCTCCGCCGGCGACACCACCTCCGCCACCATCACAGCTTCTTCCACCCGCGGCCTCCATCTCCATTTTTAACCCCCAAATCCGCCACCACCTTCACCATCCACGGCCGAGCCTCCTCCCATGGCCGCCGCATCCGAGCTCGCCACCACCACATCTCCAAATCCGCCTCCATCCAGCCACCACCGACACCTTGCGCCACTGCCCTCCTCCGTCTCCACCCTCGCGCCACCGCGGAGCCACCACCACCACCATCTCCCAACTCCATTTCCCCCATCACAGCCCACTGCCGCAACAGCCTACGCTACCATCAACACCATCACTGTCGCCGACCATCCTCCATCTCCCACATCACCATTCTCATTCTCCTCAAACTTTACACAACCCAAGAACACATCAAAACATAACAACAAAAAAAAAAGGGAAAAAAAGAGGAGGAAGACAGAGACATAGAAGAGAGAGTCCGCGAGAGAGGGGGCGAGAGGAGAAGAGGGAAGAAGAGAGAAGCCGCCGCTGTCGCCGGGCGCTGCTCGCCGCCCTTCCTCCGTCGCCGCCTCCGCGCCTGCCGGAGCTCCGTGGAGAGAAGAAGCAAATGAAAACAAAATTATGATGGGAGGGAGACGAAAGAAAACAAAGGAAAAGAAAAAAATAAAGAAAGAAGAGGAAAGAGGAGAAACATGCGTGAGAGGGGGGGGCGAGACAGACAAAATAATCTCAAAAGGGTATAAGGCAGCTTTTGACTAAGGAAAATCAGGAGTAATAAATGCAGACAGGAGTGAAAAAAGGGAAAAGGGGGTAAAGTGGGAATTAAGAAAAAATTGCAGATAAAACAAAGCTGCAAGATGGCCTATATAAATGCCTCACCAGCAAAGAAAATATTTCACCCCCAACTCTCCATTTTTCACGCCATTCCAGTCCAATTTTCCTAGTTCTGCCGATTGCTTTTCATTGTCTAGTTTTTAGTTTAGTGTTGAAGAATTTCATATAGCTCGTTACAAATATAATGGTAGTGTCTTGAGAGTGGAACTTTTGCTATTTGATCCAAAGGAGTATTAGAGCTCGGAAAGGGTTATTACAGATAGCTAGTTCGTGTTAGTGCTCGGGTAAGATTTATAAATTGGAAAATTTTAGTATTATTTCCATTAAAATATCATTATAGCAAATGATGTTAATATTATAATTTTTGCTAGCCAAATAGCTGTAAAGGAATATCTGCTCGTAGGCCGTGCGTGTGTCGTGTCCATTCCATCCACGGTGACAGTAAGTAGATTTTTACTCTTTGGAGTAAGCCTTAATTTATTTAGCTTAAGCATAAATTTTAAATACCGTTTTCTTATTTTTAAATTTATGCTTATAGCTCCCTACTGTTTTTGGATTACTGGTATGCCATTTTACTGTGCTTTATACTGTTCGCAACTATTCTCAAATCCTACGGATTTTTGAGCTCATTGTTACGGGGACTGGGTCTGGGTATGGGTCGGCTGCCCAACTCCTACGTTGCTGTTGCACTTAATCGCCACACGGGGACTCTTGGGGCTATCCAGACGATTCCATATCTGACTCCAGTGGTGGGTTACGAGGAAATTTCTTACCTCCCCCACACCCTTGCGTGTATGTGAGATTTGGGCCCCGTTTGGGCACCTGCACATCACAGTGGCTGAGATATTATTTCTCGGTAACGCATATTGCTGTATTATCTGTTCCCGGGTTTAGATTAATATTGTCTTTATGTACAAATTATTCTCGTTTTTAGCATACCATTACCATAACTGTTGTCTTTAAATTATTTCTACTACCCAACCTCCTCCGGGAGTAAACTTCTACTTACTCAGCGATTGTTTTCGCTGACTCTACACTTGTCACCATTTCCTTTCAGGTTTCAGATCTGCAAGGTTCGCTAGAGCATATTTTGCACGGGCACTGTACGGGGTAATATTTATAAGAATGAATATTTTTTTAAAAATCCCCTATGGGGATAGAACTTATTTCTTGGCATAGATAAATTTTTATAAGGCAAAGACAAATTTTTATGAAGCCTTGGAAATTATGTATTGAGCGAAAATAAATATTTGGGTTTTATCCCGTTTATGCAAACATGGTGCCCTACTGTTCAAACAATGCATTTTTGCGTTTAGCAGTGTTATTTTTGAAATACGAGATAGACAACCCCTTATTATAATATTTTCGAAATGCGAGGTACAGCCTCTTTTAAAATAAAAATTTCCATGGATTTATTCCATTCCTATTATTGAGCTCATTTGAGGAATGCGTTCCTCCGTTTGGTTACGCTATACCAAACATTTTTATTACGCTTATTTTATACTCGTTACGGTATTATAAGCTTTTGTGCAGAGTATGTGCTAACTTGCCCGGGAAGTGGTTAGCATATGCATTAAACTCTGATTTTCTGCACTTATTATTTTTAGCCTTAGCGTATTTCGGGCGGTCCGGAATACGTGGCGGTAGCACCCCACCCATTGTTCCCGCACTTTTCTTCCGCTGCATCCTTAGGGAAAATGGGGGTGTTACATGAACCCTCTAGTCAGAAATGATTGGTGATTCTAATTAGCAATAATTAAATCACTAATTGTTGTGATTAAAGGATCTTTGTTCAATTGTCATTAAAACATTTTTCTATAAACAAAATCATGATGCCTTAAACAGATAATCCGGACTGTAATTCCATAACCTTGCATGAGAAACCAATGTCTCTCATGCAAGCTCTTCTCTTTATTTCATTCTATTTTGTCTTCTGCACGTTGTGTGCAACAATTAGTAAAGAATACATGAGACTAATGTTGGCGGGTATTCCCTCACGGGTAACTAGCTCGTATTCTGGGTATTAGTTACTAAGTGTTATTTTGCATGGTCTGGATGGCAGTCAGTGGAAGCCTTGGCGGTTCGTCCATCCGGGACTATAATAGCTGCTCAACTAATTCCTATCCAGATACAGTTTTATTTTATTTATCTTAATTTCCAAACCCAAATTCCAGTCTGCATTATAAATCTGTTAATGTCTGTCAACTTTAGCTGATAAGTACTGCAGAAAGGAAGCATGTAGGTTTTTCTCTGAATTCACAGACAGTAGGGGCCCAACTGGTAGTGACACTGCCATTTTAGGGTTTCACCTGTCTAAACTCGCTCCATCTGAGTGCTTGGGACATTGGACAGTAGATGTTTACAGTCCACCCGATTATTCTGCCCTTATTTTGGTCTCCTGACCACATCATATCTGTGTTTCACTTTCTGTCTAGACCCGCCCCTATATTTTGGGTCATTTAATTTTACACTTCCATATATTCTTATGCATGCTATTATTATGTATTGTTGTGGTCTAAACTATTTTGGGATCCTTCCCTTGGACAATAGAAGTCTAGATCTTAAACAGATATTGCATATTAAGTTTCCAATAAAAACTCCTTTATAAAATCCGGATCTGAGTAAGGGATAAATTCTTCAGTTATGACTAATTCATATTTTATCAAGGATTGATTTTGGGAAATTAGAAGCAGAGTCAGCAATTAGGTCTCATCTAGACTGAAAAGATCTGTGTTTTAATTGAGAGTCTAGTACCTGTTTAGGGAGTGATTTTCAGATTCATTATTTTCCAAAATTGTTGTTTGTTGGGAATCTAAGATTAAATAGTACACCGAGATGGGTCCACTTGGATTCAAATACAGTGTAGTAAATAATCTTAGAGGAACATCATCCAGGCCTTGGTTATTTTCTAAGATAGGGTTGAGTTTTCTTTCAACTGCTATCCTCTCCTGCCAAAGTCTATTTTTGAGTCCTGAGTGAGTGCATCGGAACGAACTAATTCGTTAGTTCGTTTCATTAGTTTGTATCTCATAACCACCCGGAAGGAAGTGAACACACGAGTAGTTCACCAAGAGCCGGGAATTCTTGATCCATACCCCTTCATTCTAATGGGGAACTGTCTTTTACTACCAGGGTCAGACCTTCAAAACCTCCGAGTGATAGGATTTTAATTGCTTTCTTTACTGCTTTCTTTTAAATGCTTTCGTTAGAGGTCACTCGGTTGTATTGAGAGTTTCGTAACTGTTACTAGGATTGATAGTTAAGGGATAGTTCAGGGCTTAATTAGAATCTTTGGGTGTGACATGGGAGAATGATAGCAGTACTTGGCATTTCAATAAATGATTTGTCAGGTGTTGCTTGTCCACCACAGATGAAGTAACATACCCAGGCCAGGGCAGTTACAAATCTGTGGTATCTTAGAATTTGCGGTCTTAAGAACATGTAAACTCATACTGTAAGTACCCGTCTGTTAAAGGGAAAGCAGTATTGAGAGCATGAGAATTAGCAATCTGACAGGATATCCTAAGCAAAGATCTGTGTATAAAAATGGAAGTTTAATATTGCCTTATCTAAATCTTGTCCAATTTTTATTCTTTTCTTCCTGTCCCTTCTGTCTACATTGTGATTCATCTTCATAGCTAGCATAGTGTGAATTTTCACTGCTTTCATAGATAGTATTTATCGCATTTTTAGAATAACTTTACCCGCTTTCTAGAATAGACTTATTTGCTTTGTAGAGTAAATTTAAACGCTTTTGTAGTTTAGTTTAAATTCATGTTAGTAGATGTTAACCACTTTTCAAACCAATTGGAGCAATACGAATGTAAAATCTAGTAAAACGACGTGGGCCCTGCTTCTATCGCACATCCTCCAGTGAACGATCCGGTCTTACTATAAATTACTGCAATTTTTGACACTGTGCGCTTTCGGGCCACAGTTTCTTAACACGAGTAATAAAAACGTGACAACCTATAAATATATCCCTAATCCCAACTCCGCAATCTTAAATGATTTTCAATTAAATAAAAATCAAGACCGGGGTTCTATTATTTCGAAAATACTCGTGTGGGAAATTGTCAAAAGTTTCAACGTACATGCATGGGATTTTTGGGAACACTTTATTTTTAAATTTTGCATTAGACTATAGTATGAACGGGCCTGTTTAACCCATGTTTTGGCCATGTTGGCCCTATTTACATTTTCCGCTGCGATACTTATACTTAGATATTATTTTTCCGCTGCATTATAATATTATTTTTGAGTTCATATTGTATGGGTTGTTTTTAATTGTTTTAAAAATTTTAAATACTGCAATACCTAGCCTTGCATCTCTCTAGTGAACTCGGAGAAACCGTGTCTTGCTAGGGAGGTGTGGCGGTGACATCCCGACCTGGGTGACCAAAAACCGGGGTGTTACACTTGCCTTGGGGATAGTGGTCTGAGAACTTGGAAGGATTGATGGAAATAAGTGAAGAGATGGGAGAGGAAGAGGAGGGCCGCGGGCACCAAGGAGGGGGTTTGAGAGTGGGATGGTGTAACACCCCGGTTTTTGGTCACCCAGGTCGGGATGTCACCGCCACACCTCCCTAGCAAGACACGGTTTCTCCGAGCTTGCTAAAGAGATGCAAGGCTATGGTTTTTCAAAATTTAAAACATCCAAACAACCCATTCATATATAATTTTAAAATAGTACATCAAAGTTGCAGCGGAAAATAATATTTACATATGTATAATACAGCAGAATTTAAATGTAGGGCCGACATGGCCAAAAGACGGGTTAAACAGGTCCGTTCATGCAATTCATACTAAGACTAGAATAATAAAATAATATTTCCCCGAGTATCCCATGCATGCATATGATGATGCATATTCGTCACGCTCTGTAGGAAAAAGAAAGTAATGGTTTTGGTCAGCACTACGTGCTGAGTAAGTTAACACATACAGGATCATGGGGTTTCAAGCCGTTATTTAAACTTCAAGAAAACATGTACACAATACTCCATAATTTAATTTATTATCTAACAACAATTTAATTGCAAAATTAAATAGACATGGATTCCATAACATCACAATATTGCTTGCAAGGTAAATAATTGCATAACATAACTTAAAAGCATAATTTAAATAAGCGAAGGAAAGTATAAGTCTTTTAAATTTTCCCGTTAATCCCTAGCCGAGTATCAAGATTTTTATTTGTAGTCAAGTTTCTCTCGCCGTTTTGGCACAGTTTCTCATGTTCAACACCATCGTCCAATCAGGCACGATGTGCAAAGCTAGGAGGGCACTCTGCAGAGCACTCACCCCCTACGTAGATTACTCTCGTCCGTTTAGGCACGAAGCAAATAGCTAGAGGGGCACCCGGTGGAGCACTCACCCCCTACATAGGTCACTCTCGTCCGTTTAGGCACGAAGCGAAAAGCTAGAGGGGCACCCGATGGAGCACTCACCCTCTACGTAGAAAGCTCAAACTAGCTATAACGGGATTTCGAAAATGTTTGTTCATGTATTTCATCTCAAAGGAGTTTCCACTCATTTAAGCCTTAAAGGCCAATTTCTCAAATTTAGTAAGTTTCTCAAAATATACTATTTCAGGACGCTACTCGCTCCGATATCATTTGAAATCCTTTTTCAACAAGATTTTTCAAGATTTGACTCGGTCAACCACCATTTACTTCAAAATTTATTAAAAATCAAGTTTAAGTCTAAAAATTCTGAAACTTACACCAAAACACAGATATGAACAAGTTTCATGTTTTAAGTTTTCCAATCCGAGATACAGAAGTAGGTGAAAAATGTCAATTTTCGTCATATCATTAATCTGTCCGAATTTCGTGTACAACAGTTCAAGATTTTCAAGATCTACCATAGCAAATCAACTCCAAATTCAACGAAATTTTACAGAGACCTTCTTAAGACATTTGTCTACAACTTTTATGTTCGGCTAAAGATCTAAATCGGCCTAGAACCCTAGTCAAAAACGTCGTCAAGTTCTGACCTAAGTTCTGTCAAGAATTTCAAGATCCACATCCTAGCAGTTCGGTTTCGGGTGGATTTCATATATCAAATCATCACGAAAAATTCTGAAAATTTACGGAGGTGTTCTTAACGTATAGATCTACAACTCTTATGTTTAGCACCAAACCTGAATCCGTCCAGATCTAAGTCAAAAATCAACCTCAAGTTCGGACTAAGAATCTACCACCGTTTTAAGATCTAAACCAAAGGCAGGTCTGTTCGTGGTCGTTTTCGGATATCAAAACATGATGAAAAATTATGAAATTTTTACAGTAGATAGATCTATGTCTTAGAAACGTTTTTTGTGTTTTAAGTTTTCTCGTTTGAAGACTTTTAAGGGTTCGGAAAAATTAGACAAAATCACTGCACCGGTAGAAATTACATGTTGACAGATTTTAAGTTATTGATTTAATTCTTTAGATTACATATATTTTAATTCTCCTAAAACCGTGTAAGCGTTAACTTATAGATTCGTAGTCGTTCGGGAACGTCGATTTCGGAGGCGTGGCTTCCAGTCCACCGTTTATCCTCTCCGTTCGTCGGGTTCTTCGTTCAAGACGATAGAAGACCCCAAATTCGTGCAAGACAGCCCCTCCTCTCGGTGTTGTGCCTCCGACGACTCCGGAATTAGAGTTTTATGTGTAGAGAGATTTCGTAGGATTTCGTAAAGAGTTTGGGGCTGATTAGGATGGTTATTTATAGATGGTAAGGACCTAAAGGTCGTCCAAAGGCAGTCCTAGGATGTCTTGAGTCGCAAGGTGTTCAACCGAAGTCGGAAAATCCGGATTCGGCGCGAGTAAATCTTGCACGGGGTGTTTCTGCCAGTTGGCGCGGTCGTGGCGCGGTCCCAAGCCATCCACCGCGCGGCCAGCGCGCCACTCACGCCTGGACTCCGGTCCGGGCGGGTCGTGCGATCCGTCGCGCTTTTCCTCCTCTCTTTCGGACTTCTATCCCTCTATGTTCTCGGATTCGGATTTCCGGGATATCTTCGGGCTCCTATTTCCTATCGTCATTTTATTGGGGTCTAAATTTACATGTGGACTCGTGTTGTTGAGTCCATCGATGTTGGGTTCACGTGTGACCATTTATTTGACTATATTGTTTTCGGCTTCCCGGGTTCTCGAAATTTTGATTCCTTTTTAGTTTAAATTTCATTTCTCATCTTTTATTATTCTTTATCCATTTATCATGTTTATTATATTTATTTATTTATTTTATTTATTGTTTATTTATTTAATTATTGTTTATGTTGCAAAACTCTCGGGTATTACAGATGGGTAGTGTGAGACATCTATGGGAAGTGACTAGAATGGATACCTGGTGGTTTAAGGGAGTGAAAGGTGAGAATAGTGTCTTTATCTGGATAATAAGGATCAACCAGTGTGCCTATAAAAACTACTCTTCCCCTTCAGCTCCATTATGCCTTTCGTCCCCGTTCATTTTCTTTCTTCAGTCTTCTAGCTCCATACACAAGTATAGTTCCTGCCCATCCTGAATTTCAGTACGAAGGAAGCAGTAAAAGTGGAAGGATTCCTATATAGTAGTTCTTGTAACAAATTGCAAAGAGGTGAGACTTCATTAATCTAAATCCATCCATATTTATCTTTTTGTTTAGCCTCTAGCAACTCAGACTGTTTAAATCCTAAAAGAATAAAGTATTTAGTATTTTTGAAATAGTTCAATAGAGTTGGTGGGAAGCTTGCATCATGAAAGTTGAGTAGTTGTTCATTAGGGAAATTTATCTGCTCGTAGCCGGCGTCGTGTTATTTTCCCCAACTACCTGCGGTATTGTAAGTAGATTTTTGCTCTTTGGGGATAACCCAAATTTATTTTAGCTAAAGCATAATTTTTACTACCGCTTTATTATTTTAAATTTATGCTTATAGCTCCCTACTGTTATTTTTGGAATATTGGTGTGCGCTTTTACTTTGCTTTACGATCCTAATCAATTACCTCAAAATCCACGGTTTTTTGGGCGCTCATTGTTACGGGGGCTGGGTCTGGGTATGGGCTGGCTGCCAACTCCCACGTTGTTGTGCACTTAATCGCCATGTGGGGACTCTTGGGGCTATCCAGGCGGTTCCATATCTGATTCCAGTGGTGGGTTTTCGAAGAAATTTCATACCTCCTCCACACCCTTGCGTGTATGTGAGATTTGGGCCCCGTTGGGGAACCTGCACATCACAGTGGCTGGGATTTTACATCTCGGTAACGCATATTATTGTATTAACTATTCCCGGGTTAGATTAATATTGACTATATGTATAAATTAATCTCGTTTAGTATGCCATTTTCCATAACTGCTTTTAAAATCACTTACTGCAACCCAACCTCCTCCGGGAATAAGGGTCTACTTACTCAGCGATTGTTTTCGCTGACTCTACATTTTATTTACTCCTCTTTCAGGTTTTGACATATGTGAGGATCGATAGACATCTTACATCATCTGGGCACGGTTCGGGTATTCTAAAAGTATTTCTTGGTTTAAAGTATGTATAACTTTTAAGTCTCCTAGACGGAGTAACTTGGCATGTGTTTTGGTTTAACTTGATGACGTGTATTTGGGTGTCTACCCACTTTTGAAACTTTTACGCCTCCCTATTTTAACGACTATGAATGCTATTTTATTAAGAATGCCTGTATTTGCAGCTTTTGTGCGAACACTTAGCACATGAATTAAAACTCAGAATTTCTGCAGATAATTATTTATGTTAGCCTTAGTGTATCTCGGGGTGTCCCGGGATGCACGGCGGTAGCACTCGTCCATTTATCCCATATTTTGCTTCCGATGATCGTTAGGGAAAATGAGGGTGTTACAGTGTAGGGCAAATTTTTGGCAAATAACAATTACTATTTCATACAAAATTCAAGCACATTTAGTGTGTATTATATGGTTTTCGTCAATAGACTAGTATACATACCATCTCCGCCCATTCGGATTGAGGTAATTATACTAGGTTGCCAGACCCAATATATAAGATTTGGATATAATTTTACTAATTGATCAATAAAAATGAAAAAAAAATAATAAAGTTTGGGATCTTAAATGAAATAATTAAAAAGGTTGAGGGTTAATTTAATATTATTAAGGCTAAATTGTTAAAGAGAGTGAATGATAGAGGACAAAAAGGACTATAATATTAAAAATAATGAATTTGTCAAAATAAAAAAGATAAAAAACTATTTTGACCTTTATTCGACCTAAGTCTTTAGTTTAAAACCACAAACACAATTTACCACCCCACGGCCATGGCCAAGTGCCCAAGCCTAAATAATACTCACTCCGTCACATTTATAATGTCTTGTTACTGTTGGGTATGAGAATTAAGGTAGAGTTAATTTGTGAGTAGATGATGGAGTCCATGTAGTTGTTAGAGGAGGCATAAAAAAATAATAAGTATGACATTTTAGTTGGGCCAGAGGAAGTATAATGTATTTGCAACACTGTTTGTAAGTTGAATATTATTTTTTTACAAGATAGTTGAATATTATTTAAAATCATATAATATTAATTTACATTATAAAGTTTAATAATTTTATATTTTTTAAAATATTATTAAAACATTATAAAATTTACTTAATATTAACTAAATTAAATTAAAATAATTTTAGTGCTCATGAATTACTTAATATTATTTTTTAAAAAACTAATTTGATGTTATTTTTTAAAAAATAATACTTATATAAAATTAAACTAAATCATTTTAGATTTTGTAAAAAGTATTTTTAATTTTAATATTACCTAATATATTTAATTTCAAATAAATAATAATTTCACATAATTAATAAATTATATCTATATAATAAATCCTGAATACCTTTTGGCCTGTGCAGACTTTTTTTGTCCTTATTAAATTTAATTCATCATTCTTAATTTTAAAGGGTTAAACGTTCTTAAGTTTACACGTAATCTGCTGACTAATTACACATCATCGAACACATCATCAATATCTATATTTAGAAAATAAATCTATCTATTAATATAAAAAAATCTTGAGAAAATCTTCGTATATATTTTAAAAAGATATAATTGATTTCAAATATATATGTAAATTATTTGATTGTATACATAATATTTTAAAAATATTAATACTATAATATTATTAAATAAATTTAATTAGGTTACAAATTTATTTCTAAAATATATAATCATATATCAATATAAGGAATATAATAATTAGTTTTAAATAAAAATATTTCATAATCAATATGGAAAAGAAAAAAATGGAGAAAATATTATGGACTAAAATAATATTTAAAAAATTAACAGATAATCAAAACGTCATTATAATTAAAATTTATTTCATAAAATTATGATTAGTCCATAAAATCTAATCACAACAAAAATTTAAAATACATTACGTAATAAAATATAAGTTTTAAATAATCAAAAAATAATTAAAAAAATAATATTTTTTAAGAACTTTAGGGATAATAGTCAAAATGTACATATTAAGGGGTAAAACTAATATTTTTTGAGAAGCTTAATAATGCAAAATATACTCCCTCAGTTCCGGTAATACCGTCCCAAAACTTTTGGGCATGGTATTTTCGGTATAATGAGTTATTGTAATAAAGCGGAATAATTAGTTGATGCGATGTTTTAGTTGATGTTTATGGAGTAAGTTTTTTCTAAAAAGTGAAATGTGACAATTGTAGTGGGACGAACCGAAAAAGAAAGTGAGACAGAATTAGTGGGACGGATGGAGTAATTTTTTCTAATTTTGAATAGTTAAGGGATATTTATTTTCCAATTACTCTCATCATTTTATATATGAAAGAAAACTATATATATTTAATTTTTTAACAGTAAAAATAATTTATTATATATTATTTCCACCTGGGTTTGAATTTCCTTCATTCATCTTATTATCTCCTTTATTTTCTTTTTAATTTTTTGTTGCATGCATTTCAACCACTATTTAAGCAAAAGACTTTGATCTCATGTAATCCAATAAACACTATATTCTTATTTTATATCATCATATTAGTTCAACACCCGTACGTAGCAGGTGAAAAAATCTAGTATATTAATTAATTAAAAAACATCTAACCCGCAATTTATCAATAAGTTGGGCTAGGGGACGAGGACTTAACTCAAGTGGTTAAGTTCCTTGACTTCCAATAGATAGTTGGAGGTTCGAATTCCACTGGTCCATATCCCTCCCTTTTATTCCCTTTATAATTGTGTAGCATGAGCTCCTATAATTCTTTTCCCAGACTTTTAATGGCTCGTTAAAAAAAAAAAAGGTTGGGCTAGATGTTTACCAGAAAAACAAATAAGTTGGGCTAGATAATGGGCTAAAGTAAGATTTGGTCCATGTGGCCGACCAGCCCTTGACACCTCTGTCTAGTAGTAATACTCTTCAAACATGACCTAAAGGAGAGTAAACCCCCCTTTTCCTCTTCTTCGCTTTGTGATCCTCTAAATCATCACTAGTACACTGTTAGTATTTGACATATTGACCGAAAATATACTGTATAGGG
This sequence comes from Hygrophila difformis, assembly GCA_030278955.1. Lineage (NCBI taxonomy): Eukaryota > Viridiplantae > Streptophyta > Magnoliopsida > Lamiales > Acanthaceae > Hygrophila > Hygrophila difformis. Next base: position 41,639,877 of record JAOANR010000015.1, read on the forward strand.
ATGTACTTGGAAAAACAAGAGAGATTAGAATCACTATAGTAGAAAACAAGCATCGAACAAAAACGGACTGAAAAAGAAGAAAACAGAGAGGGAAGCAAAAGGAACCTGCTTCGACCCTGTTCGCCGTCGCTTGTCGGAGGTCTGCCGCTGCTCGCCGGAGGTTGGGTGTGATTTTGGGAGAAAGGGTTTAACTTTTTTGCAACAAAACCGTGAGTCAATCTCTCCTTCCCCTTTCTTTTGTCTTTGTTTCTAACCCTAATTTAGCAATTTTTAACTATGGATCTCTGCCGGATCATTGAAAAATTCTAAACACAAACACATCCGCCATGCCCTCCGCCACCGCTATGGGCCATGCCGGCCGCCATTCCCGCCACGGCATATGCCGCGGCAGAACAGGGTATAGTGTGGCGGGGAGCCCAAATCCCGTCACCGCCACCGCCATGGCGCCGCCATTGCAGCTTTTTGATACACTGCTTGATTAAATCCATGAATTAATATTATTATTTTGTAACGTGATTGTTCTGCTATCTTGATTTCTTGTCTATAGGATTTGGTACTACTGTTTCTTAAAACTCCTATCTCATGATTTAGCAGGTGCTGATTATAAACTAACCCATTTAAAACTGCCCAGAGTTACCTGATCAATAAGTTGGCTTTATCGGTAGGAATTTGCTGATGTTCATTATGTCTTGCTTTTACTATGCTTAGCCAGCCTGCAGCTGCCAAAGCCTCCAACATGCTTTGAAGTTAAAGGATTCTAGGATATGAGATTTTCACCTTGAAAATGGATGGGAATACGAGATATGAGTTGGCACCAGTCAGCCCGGACTCTAATTTTCCAGGGAATTACCAAAATGGGCAGAGGGGATATTCTGCTCCCACTCTAGGCAGGTCTTCAAGTTTCAGAGAGGGCTCAGAAAGTAGAGGTGTTGGTTCTGGGAACGTAATTTCCAGGGCTAGTACTGCCTCAATAAAGGATGCACCTATTTTATCTCAATGCCTGATGTTAGAGCCCATTGTTATGGGTGATCCTAAATATGCACGACCAGTTGACTTGAGGAGGTTACTGAATTTTTCTGTCGGAAGCATCTTAGAAGAGAACGCATTTGGTGCTGCCCATCTGAAGAATTCACCACCAATGGCTGTTGAAGAACTTAAACGATTGCGAAAAAGTGTAGCAGATACTTGTCATAAAGCGAGGTAAATTTAACATTCCCCTTTGTTTGGGAAATATTCCTATTTTCAATCTGATGAAGCTCCTAAATACCCTGGCCATTTTCTAAAAAAGAATCCATCTGTATTTTGTTTTATATTTCCCTGGGTTATGCTAGTATATCGACTAAATTTTTAAGAAATTTACTTTTTCACTGATGGTAGCCAAATTCAAGTTCCCACTGGTTCCCTTTGATAAAGCCATCTATTGTTTTCTGTATTCTGAGAGATATTCTTTCCATTTAATCAGTGGTAGAGCAAAAAAGTTGGATGATCATTTAAATAAGTTGAACAAATTTGTGGAATCCGTGCTTTCAAAGAAGCAGCAGCAGCAGAGGAATGAGATGTTAACAAATGATCGACCCAGTGGAGCACCCGTGAAGATTGGGTCACAGATGCATCGAAGCACTGCAGAATTAGGAAGTCAGAAACTTGATGATAGGCCTAAGAATCTTGGTCTGAATAAGCGTTTACGAACAACGGTTTCGGAAACAAGGGTTTGTAAAGATAATATTTCATTTTATTTCATATTTTCATTGGTTATTTTCAAGATCACATTCACTATTGAGCGAAGGATATTTGTGAATAATCTTCCAATGATCATCATTTCATGGTACTGAAATCTGCCTGCCAATATATGTTCCTTTTGACAACTTACTAAGAGATGTGAGAACATGTTATATGGGTTGTCACTTGCATTCAATTTGAGAAGTTGAGTCTGCTTTAGCTAGCTGAAACTGTCACTTTCATTCGGGAACTTCATAAATTGGAATTCGATCCATGTACTAGGAGCTAGTTTTGAGTGAATATTTTTATTAAGCACTGTGATATGTGTTGTTTCGTAAGTGTAGTTTAATATTTACTTTGTTTTCGCAGAGTGAACTTCACCCTACTTCATATCATTTATTACTTGGAAACTTGTTTTTCATAACTTTCAGGCAGAATGTAGGAGTAATGGTGCAATGCGGCACTCTTTGATGGTGACAAAGGAAAGAGACCTCCTTAAAGATAATAATCCGGAATCTGATGTTGTTGAGGAAAAAATAAGGAGGTTACCCCCTGGTGGAGAAGGCTGGGAAAAGAAAATGAAGAGGAAGCGTTCTGTTGGTGCTGTATTTGCAAGATCTATTGACAATGATGGAGAAATGAAACGGAATGTACACCAAAAGCTCACTGTTGAAGCTAGTCTGCAGTCCAGCGATACCAACCATGGTTTCAGGTTAGTAAAAACCCTTGTGAAAAATAGAACTCATTAATTTGTAGTGATACATATTCATTTATTTATTTTAGATTGGTACTGCTGGTTGATTGTCACCCTAAGTTTGGTACTATTAGTACAAGCTGACCGCTGCTATGCTATCATCTAGCTGAGGCCTAGATCCGATTATTTCATGTATTCATGGAGGGTATAACTATGCATTTTTAGTTAACTTCGATGGTCTGGGTTATCAAATTGAATCATTTGAGCGAAACACTCTTGGGCTTGGTGATATTTAAAAATTCTTAATGACCATAAATCGTAAACGAGCTTGATGTGGTTTTAGTATAGCTGTTAATGATTTGAATAATTGATGAATTGTCTGTACTCTGTAGCAAAGCTGCACCTAGTGATCAATTACTTAGATCTATGCTTTGTCTGTTTATAGCCTATAGATCAGACTTCAATCTGAAATAGAAAATGATGGGATGGTAGAGATTGGTTAACTACTAAGTAACATTTAAATGATAGATCCTTGAGTGAACATGTTTTGCCTAATTTGCTTAAACTTCTGTAGCATAGATTTTAACTATCCCATTGTAAGTAATGGCATTATGTGTCAAGTTTATCAAACTGAATGTTTGATGGAATGTATCAAGTTAAGGGCACAGGTTTGTCTGTTTGCTGAGATGATTTCACTCTTTATGATTTATGATAATTTCCATTCAGTTTTAATTCATTTATTCAAGTTATCTTATGTGGTTGTTGAAATGTAGCAAATTAATGAAAAAGTCCTTTTTTTATTTTATTTAAAGTACCATCTTAATTTAAAGAGAATCTATCTTTTGCAAATAACACTTTATGAATATGCTTGGTTAATCATATTCTGTTTTAATTCATTTATTCAAGTTATTCAAGTTATCTTATGTGCTTCATGGAATGTATCAAACTAATAGTAATTATTTTTTCTTTTTCTTTTTAGTTTTAAATGTCATCTTAACTTAAAGAGAATCTATCTTTTGCAAATAACACTTAATGAATATGCTTGGTTAATCATAGTCTTATGTGCTCTTTGGAGATTACTTTCTTGTGTTTAACAATATTTCTTGTACAATTATATAATATGGTGCATGATTTACATGCATGCCATTTTCATGATACGGTGGTGTAAATTGTATTTGATTCATTAAGAGGTCTGGGCTTAGTTTTGTATACATCTTTATTCTTCATAGAGCATGAGTTGACATTTTGAGTGGGAAAGATAAGGTATACAATCCTGAGGTCCCAGTTATTTATACTAAATTTTTCTTAAAAGTTATACGACTGGAAACGATCCTATTCTCTGCTTGTTTTATAGTTTTTCAACAAATTCTTCTTTTCTTTGTTTCTTGTAGGGATGGTAAATGCAGACAATTTCTACAAAACCTGAATTAACTCCTTTTGAAATATCAAATCTTGATGAAAAGTTGTATATACTCAATGCATTTTGTCAATATCTAAATTGATTTACTTATTTATATTTAACGGTAATGTGAAGATCTGGGTGTTATCCAGCTAAAGGGACAAGACTAATATCTCAAATTTGTACTGTTGAAAACTTATTCGTCAGATCAGGAGCATCGGGGGGAATTAACAAATTAGATCCCATGCCATCTCCAGTGGGCCTCACCACACGAATAAACTTCAAAAATGAACAAGAAAAGTGTATGCTTTCGAGGGATGTTTCTGGTGGACCAATCAAAGAAAGAGCTTTAGGAAAAGTAAATGTGAAGTACGTACCTTGAATTATGATTCTCTTTATGTGCATATATTGTACTATAGATCTTTTGCTACCATCCATTGTTAGTCGTTACCTTGGCCCTTTAGTGGTTCATTCTCCAAGTACTAGCTTTGTTCATCTACTTACCCCATCTGTTGAATACCTTTCATAGGTTGAATAATCGCGAGGACAACAATGCCATGGGATCTAATCCTGTCATAAAAGGGAAAGCCTCAAGGGCGCTCAGGAGTGGGTCCATGGCTGCAGCCAGCTCGGCTGCTAGTGTTCTCCATGTACCTGGGACTCTGGAGAGCTGGGAACAGCCACTAGGAGTGAGCAGAACCCCTTCAGCGGGTGGGCTTAGCAATCGCAAACGATCTTTGCCCTCAGTTTCGTCCTCACCTCCCATAACTCAATGGGGTGGCCAGAGACAGCAGAAGATGTCTCGAACAAGGAGGACAAATCTTATTCCTGTATCAAACCACGATGAAGTACTAATACAATCTGACGGATGCCCTTCAGATTTTGGTCCTCGTATAAGTATTGGTGGGATCAATTCATCTTTCCTCCCCAAGAGTACAGCTAATGGGAACCAAAATTTTAAAGCAAAATCTGAAAATGCTCCATCTCCTGCCAGGCTGTCTGAGAGTGAAGAATCTGGTGCTGGTGAACCTCGGATAAATGATAAGGGTGTGAGCAGCAGAGAAATTGAAGAAAAGACTGCAAATGCTGGTGTTCAGAATGTTGTTCCATCTGCAATTCCTATTAAAAAGAATAAAATTGTGCTCAAAGAAGAGAATGGTGATGGTGTGAGAAGACAAGGGCGTAATGGAAGAGTCTCTCCATATTCTAGGGCTAGCATTTCTCCAACAAGTGAAAAATTGGATAATACAGAACCAAGCAAACCTATTAGAAATGTGAGATCTGGTTCAGACAAGTCTGGAAGGTATTATTTTCTGTTGCTGATGAAAGCGACTTCTACTTCTGTATTAGTCTAGTCTTTTGCTATTTGGTATTTACCTCACACAGTCTTTTTTCTATCCAACTGATACAGTAAGTCTGGCCGCCCTTCGAAGAAGTTATCAGATCGCAAAGGCTTTTCTAGACTTGGCCATGTGGCGAATGGTGGTTCACCTGACTGTAGTGGTAAACATTTAGATGATGCATCTTAAAATTGTAGTTTGTCAACATCGTTTTCCTCATTTTAGTTGGCTGTGCTCTATTGATGCCAGTGTTGACAGCAGATGAATTTGTAGTCTACTCTAAGTAATTCTTTGTAATCAATTAGCTTGTCTATGTTTGATGGTCTGACTATGCATACTCTATAGATTACTGGCATTGGTCTGCTGCTCTGTCTTTAAAACGAGTTTTAGTTGGTTTCTATTAGTTACTTATGTTAATGCCCAAGATTTCTAGCTACCAAGGCCATATGAAGTAATAGAATTTCTGGGATTTTTTAGAATAACTTTGTAGAGTAAAGCTGTGTGTTAACTGTGTATGGAGTAATAATCAATTTGTAGGATGTTAAATTTCCATAGTGAAGGTGAAAGGAAACAATACTCAACCACAAATTCTCTTTCTTGATATTTGTATGAATAAACATTTTTTTTTTTTTTTTTCCTTCAGGGGAATCAGATGATGATCGTGAAGAGCTCTTCACAGCTGCTAAACTTGCTTGTTATTCTAGCTGTACGATCTGAGATAATTTTGTTCTTATTTCAACTAATTCCGCCAATAATGCAGTGATTACTGTTATTTGATGCAGTTAATGCATGTTCGAACGCATTCTGGAAAACATTTGAGGCCTTGTTTGCTTCTGTTGACCTTGATGAAAGATCCTTCTTATCTGAGCAGGTATTTAAATGGTTTATTAGATTACACAGTTTTATCGGAGGGTTGATTCTAATTTATTATTTTATCTATTATATTATTTTGATTTTTGAATCAGCTGAAGTTGTCTGAAGAATCACTCGCAAGTGTGTGTCAGAACTCTATCAACGACAATTCATTTGAAGTTGAATTGGTTTGTTGCCATCTCTTTTAATGTTTCACACAGACTAGTTCTGGTAGATCGTATTGGTCCTGAATTCATTCTGGCTGTTCTGTTGTTTGTCTTTGGAAAATAGAGGGCTACTAGTCTGCTTAAAATATTGTTCTCTAATCCACTTCGTTCTGATATATTTGACATACTTGTTCAGGATAATAATCACCATGAAGTGGCGACATGCACAACGAATAACAGCCATATTAGGGATTCTGTGGATCAGTTTGAGTTTGTAGAACAATTTCAGTGTTCTTCTCTATATGGGGGTTCAGATTTGGGAAAAAATATTAGGTCTGTTCCCTTTTTTCAACGGGTGCTTTCGGCTCTAATTATAGACGATGAAACTGATGAATATGATCAAACTGGATTTGGGAGACAAAGGAGATCGGCTTATGATTCATGCCCCCTTCCACGTACTGAATGTAAACTTGGAGATGGGCTTGGATTTATCAATGCTGTATATGGTTCTCAAACTCAGAAAAATGGTAAAGCACATAACATTTTGCCTTGTAATGGAAGTATGGATGTTGATAGGAGCTCCGGCGCCCTTGATCATATCTGTAATGGTGAGCTGAAGCAAAGGGAGAGTGGGTACAAGCATTCAGAGGTTGAAATGCTGTTCAGACTTTCAGGATGTGGTTATTTTCCACAAACTCTGCAGTCAAATAATGGTGTTGTTTCTTCTTTTGATTTTCAGTATGAGCAACGCCTTCAAGAACAAATTGTTTTAGAACTGGAAAGCATTGACCTGCACATGGAAGATATGGTAAGTTAATCAAGACTCAAAAGTTTTGTGGTCTTGAGTTATGTTTGATATTTATATTTATGTTTGATATTTATAGTTATGTTTGATATTTATGTTTTTTCCATAGTTAATTATTTTCTCACCTCTCAGTGACTTAATTTGAGAGCTGTAACTTCTGTGCATAACAATATGTTAAATGATCCTTTTCTGCTTACCTAAGTTTTCGTCCTTGCTTTTATTTATTATATACAGCCTGCATTGGATGATAAAGAAGATGGAATATCTGATGAAATTGCTCAGCTTCAGAGGAGACTTAATGAGAAGGTCAGGACAACAGACTAATTATGTACTTATTTTCTTCTCTTCATGTTAGAGAGTCTCTGTGTAAAAGTGAGATACAAGTAGGTATATATATATATATATATATATATTTATATAGGCTAGTTAATCTGATTTATTTTGTCTGTACCCTGATATTTAGATTGGGAGAAAAAGGATATGCTTGGATAAACTCTGCAGTGTTATTCAAAAAGAGAAAAAGATTGAAAGGTACTGCACTGGATATGCGGGCATTTATGATTTGTCTGTGTCAATATATTGGCAATATGATGTTATGATGAATATATTTTCATTTTCCCTCAGGGATCTTGACCAAGTTGCTCTGGATCGACTTGTGGAGTTGGCATACAAGAAACTTTTGGTTAGTCCTTTTTAATCGGTTCATCTTTTATGCTGCTTCATAACATCTGGAACTATAGATGCATATTATAACTATATATTTATCCGTGATCTGCTTCTTTTTCCCCGTAGGATCTGATTTGTTACCATATAATCTGATTTTTTTTTCCCCCTCCATATGATTTATTTTAGATGTTTCTGAACTTTCATACCACCACCTCTCGTTGACTATATATTGCTTCATTATCATGTGGAATGGGGTTGTTCAGACTTCAGATGGCACACCTTCTTTAGAACCCTACACTACAGCATGGCTTCTGAATCTGAATATGTTGTTTTATCTTATTCTTTGATATTAGTACATCATAATTCATTTTCCTTATTTTTTAAGGTTTTAACACAACGACTATAAATGCTGCTTGTTCAAGTCTTAATTTTTAATTCTTTTTTCTATGTCATGCTGCGGTGCGGCCTTCACGGATCAATATTTAAATACCGTTTGAAATGATTGGCAGGCAACTAAAAGGAGCTATGCTTCCAAACATGGGATTCCGAAGGTGTCAAAACAAGTTGCTCAGGGTTTTGTCAAGAGGACGCTTGCGAGGTGTATTAAGTTTGCAGATTCTCAAGAAAGTTGTTTTTCTGAGCCTTCTTGCCGGGATATTCTTTATGCAGCACCACCTCAGTTTGCTGAAACAGAGTTGCTTTCTGGTGTTAACCCAACCATTGCCAATGGTAAGCACTTCAACTTTTGCAAAACATAATCACTGGTGTATGATATTTGCTTCAACAAAGTTTTATATATATGCGTGTGTGTGGGTGCGCGCGCCGCTCTACAAAATTTTGTTGAGGAGAGACAGTTTATACTTTATATGTTGCTGTGCTTTCACTTTAGTCTTTAAAACATGTCTTTAATTTTATGTTCCCAGTTCAACTGTTCTTATTGCTTGTGCAGATGCAAACTCTTTACAATCGTCTCAGTCTGACATGGCTGTTGCTAAAATGGGACCAATGTCAAATAGAGGAAAGAAGAAAGAAGTATTGCTCGACGATGTTGGCGGTGGTGCTGCCTTCCGAGCCTCTTCTGCTCTTGGCACTTTAGGTGGCGCGAAGGGAAAGAGAAGCGAGCGGGATAGAGACAGGTTTCCTAAGGCCGGACGGTTGTCAATGGGTGGCTCCAAGGGCGAGAGAAAAGCAAAATCAAAACCCAAACAGAAAACAGCACAGCTCTCTACGTCGGGAAATGCATTTGTTGATAAGTCGAGAGATACGAATTCAGCACACCCCACAGGTCCGGGTTCGGCCAACAGCAAGCGAAAAGATGTCCGGTTCATGTCGTCTGCAAATGGGTCCTCAGCGGCATCACGAGACGTCAAGGAAGTTACAGACCTTGCGAATTTGCCCCTGGGCAACATCGACGAACTAGATGTAGATGCTGAAATTGGTGCACCACATGATATAAATTCTTGGTTCAATTTTGAAGTGGATGGGGATGGGCTGCAAGACCACAATGCAGCTGGCCTCGACATTCCCATGGATGATCTGTCGGAGCTAAATATGTTTTGAGATGAAGGCAGCTATAGCTTCTTGTACAGCTTCTGGTTGGATAATTCTGGCTACTACTGTTTTGAGGGGTGGGTTGGGGTGGGGGTGGGGGTTTGAAGTAGTTTTTATGTTGCTTTCTTGAATTTTTTATTATGGAGGAGCGGCCGGGTCCGTGTTGCGCCAAATGGCCTTGTAATTATGCAATTTTCTCATTTCTTTTAATTTATTAATTTTAAATTTTTGGATACTGTAGGAGTATTGTTCCAGAAAGAGAGAAAAAAAATAGTAAGTATTGAATAGTTGTGTTCCAGAATCAAGAGTCCAGAAATGTTGCCTTGTACAGGGTGAAGTGGCAGGCAGCAGTGTCAGAAAAATCAGGTGGTTGTCTTCGGCTTCGCTAGCATTCAATTCATTCTACGAGGGTATTTATGATTTTTTTGTTGGATCCTCCCCCGCATCTCCCTAGCTAGCTACATACAGTAGTATTAGCCTCTGTTGTCCATCTGCAGGCACACACATGCGGATCCCATAGGGCAGGGGCAGGCAGGCAGGCATGCATACATGGTGCAAGCTCCATCCATCCATGCTGATGAGTGATGATGATATACTACATCTTAACCTTCTCCTTCAACCTTAGCTTGGTGTCTCCTCCATCGATCTCCACATGCTGACATGCTGACAACAACAACATTCATCAAGAGTTAATTGCATTGCATCAGATCAGTCCTCCTCCTCACGCCAACCAGCTGTTCCATTCCATGGACACACTACTAAGCTAATTAATGCTACCAATACCATTCCCCTCACGCCACTTTGGCCATTCATCCATCCATCACGCTCAACTACTCATCTTTCCCACATCACTCCATTTCTTTGAAGCCCGCCCACCACACCAACTCCAATATACTACTACTACTTACTAATAATGTTCCATTTCTTACCACCTCCATAATTCTAATTCTAATTCTAATCTAATAGTTGTTGGATTCTAATATCCATTTGTTGGAACATCTTTTAATTACTACTAGTAATTTAGGGTTTAATATATATATATATATATATATATACACTCCCATAAGCCACCATTGTAAACACACTTTGAATTATTATGAACTGAAAACTTCTCTGTTGAGAAAAAAAACTGTTATCTTGAGTCATTTAAACACCGCGCCATTCTTGAGTGATTCTTGAGTAGTAGAAAATACACTTCTCTAGTGATTCTTGAGGTGAAGATTCATGTGCGACTCAATATTCAAATCATGAGCTTGAGTGATTCACAATTTGGGGAACACTGAAGCTATATTCGAGTTGTCCACGTACCCAAATTTAAAGGAAGGATTGAGGGTTTCAAGTTGTTTATCCAAATTCATATATAGGATTGAAGGTTTTATGTTATTCCAAGCTGGCCTACCAGCACCATCACCATCACCAGCATATAAGTATGATTATATATAACCATTATGAAGTAAGTACACCGTACTAATTAACCGAAAGTTCGATTCAAACGTCCCCAGGACTGATGGGTTATTACATTTTTGTCACGGAGAAGAGTTGCAAGCTCCATAGCCTGAATATTCCAGCCGGCAAAACCAATACCTTCCAGTAGTAGAACGTAGGTAGTTTGGTTGGGTTGGCAGCCCTTTTGGACCATCTCTCCCAGCATTTCAATCCCTTCTTCAATCCTATGAGCCTTGCACAGTCCCAGGAGTAGTGTGTTGTACGTAACCACTGATGGTACTATCAACGACGACTCCATCCTCTCCATATCCCGCAACAACTCTATTGCCCTATCCACCATCCCGTCTCTGCACAGGCACGATATCACCGAGTTGTATGTAATCTCATCTGGATCGATCCCTTTCCGCAGCATCTCCGACAGCAGCTTCACTGCCTTCCCTCTATCCCCAAAGTTCCACTGTGCACTCACCATTGTGTTGTAAGTGCTCACATCAGCTGGCGGACATCCATAAATCTCACCCCCAAGCTTCCCAAATACCTCCATAGCTTCCTCCGCTTTCCCATTTTTGCACAATGCGGAGAGGATGGTGTTGTAGTTCACTATATCCGGCAAACATCCAATAGAAATCATGTGATCCAACAAGGCGATGGCCAAGTCCAATCTGCCCTCTTTGCACAGTGCTGAAATCAGCGGATCATATGTGTAGGTATCAGGCGTAAGCCCTTCATCCAGCATCATCTTTAACAAGTTAATCGCCTCGTCCAACTGCCCTTCCCGACATAATGCACTCATCACGATGCTGTAGGTGACGACGTTCATCCCACACCCGCCGGAGGAGGAGAACATTTCCAGCATCAGCTTCTCCCCATCTCCCCATCTTCCTTGATTCAGCAATGCCCTCAACAAAATGTTGTAGGATATTACATCCGGTTTGCAACCACCTCTACTCTCCAAGCTCCTCACAAACTGGAACGCCTCCTCCATCAACCCTTCTTCCCTACACATCCCCCTGATTATGGTGTTGTATGTGTACATATCCGGCTGCAAGCCTCTCCCCAACATCTCATCCAAAAGCTTCATGGCTTTGGTGACCCCTCCTCCTTGGAGAATGGTTGCCTCTATCAGAATGGTGTAAGTGATGACGCTGGGCTTGCAGTTGTTATCCTCCTCCTCCTCCTCGACCAACTGATCCAACATCTCCATGGCTAAATTGAGCTTCCCTCTGTTGCAGAGGCTGCCAATGATGATGTTGTAGGTGACGACGTCGGGGGAAAACCCTCTCCTCCTCATCCTCGTCAAGACTTGGTTGGCTGAATCAATCCTATTGGCTTTGCACAGGCCGCTGATGAAGGCATTGTATGCGAATACATCGGGGTGGCCGTGTTTCTCGAGGATTGCCATGACTTGAGCGGCTTTGTGGGGAGATTTGATGGTGAAGAAGCCTTTGATGAGCTTGGTGCAGAGGATGACGTGAGGTTTGTGGCCCAGATTGACCATGGTCTGGAGAAAATAGAGGCCCTCGTGGAAATTGCCGGCCTTGCAAGATCTAAAAAGGAGTTTGAGAAAGTGGGATTCCTTGAAATCATTGCAGGAAGGGAAATCTGCAGGGACGACAGCAGCAGCAGGAGAGTGAGAGTGTGCGTGAGGAGGAGGAGGAGAAGAAGACAGCTTATCATAAATAATGAGGGTTTTGGAGGAGCTATGGGTAGTGGCGGCAAGAAAGTAGCAGCAGCAGTGGTAGTGTTTATGAATATTGTGCAAGGCGAAGGCCGAGGCGGCCGTGAGAGGCCGGCGGGGTGGTGGGTGATTGAGAATGAGAAAGTGGTTGTTGGAGTTTGTAGGAGTGGACGTGGGAATAAGGGGAAAGAAGAGCTTGGAAAGAAAAACTGTAGTAGTAGTAGTAGTCATGATGAGTGAACAGTGAGGAGACAGACGACAAGAAAAGAAGTGGTGGTGGTCAGAAGTACGACGACGACGACGACATTGACATTGAGATTTGAGATGAAGCAATCAATATATACTAGTAATAGAGAGTAGCTTAGTAGTAATTACAATGAATTGCAGCAGTAGTAGTGTATGTGTATCAGTTAGTGTATGAGTATGACTGTATGAGTGTGTGGGTGGGTGAACCCAAGAAATGAAAGAATAAAGATACTAGTACAGTAGTAGTATTTAGTTACTACAAATTTAGTTGGAAGTGAATTGAGAGCATTGAAGAAGATTAAAGAAGATTGATGGTGGCAGGATGATGCCTAGAGTGAGAGAGAGAGGCTTGAGTTGAGGAGTGAGGTGGGTTTGTTTGTTTGTTTGTGGTTTGGATAAGCAAAAAGAAGAAGAAGAAGAAGAAGATGAAGAGAAGATGGGGTTGGATTTTGGAGTATTGGTGGGTGGGTGGGTATTGGCTTAAGCTAAGCTAGTTGTGTTGTTGAGTAGAGCCGTTGAGGGGCGGGCTGCCTAAGTTGGACGCGTGTACTGTACTGTACTACATAGGAGGAGGAGGAGGAGTACATGATGATAGATTGATACTGATACACTCATTCATAATATGTGGGCGGCGTGGCGTGTCTTGACAACACAAACACAAATACTACCACTACCTTTTTCCCTTTGCTGCTGCTGGTTCTTCATGTTCTGGTTGTTGAGTTGGTCAAGTATTTGACTAACAACAGAGCCCTACTGCACTCTCACCCACACCACGGGCCACACCCTGTAATCTCATCTTTCCTGATTCCCTTTCCTTTGTTAATTACTCCAAGCAATACTCACTCACTCTCCACCATGCTCCGCCACCTCCGCACTCGCCGCCGCCCTCGCTATGGCCCCCACATCTGTGCCCTTCTTGCCGCCCTCCTCCTCCTCCTCTCCGTTTCCCTTCTCCACAGCCGCCTCTCCTTCTTCTTAAACAACAACAACAACAACTCCCAATCCCTCCTGCAATCCCAACAATCTCGCCGCCTTCCCCACCACCACTCTCTCCCCCACGACAACAACAACAACAACCTCAACTCCTTTAATCCCCTCCTCGACGATCTCGATTCCGACCCTCTCTCCACCTCCATTGACGATCGCATCGACGAACTCGACGTTGATGCCCTTTTCGATTCCAACAATCAGAATGAGGAAGAGGAAATCCTCGCCGAAGAAGAAGACGAAGATGCCGTCCACTCTCATACCTCCGCCGCCGCCTCTTCCAGTTACTTTTTTGATCCCCTCACTGCCGTCGTCCGTCGCTCCTTTAACCGCCGATCCATCGAAGAATGGGAAGATTATGTTCCCTTCAATTTCAAACTCGCTTCCGGTTTGGGCTTCTTCAGGAACGATGAACCCCCCCTGCCTGTTTTTGGATCCGATGATGTTCTCGTCGACAACAAATTGCGCAAGAAATTTAGTCAGGTCAGAAAAATTGAGGATGCCTTGCTGTTGAAGGGATCCCCATTGCGCCAAGGCTGGGGCGAATGGTTCGATAAGAAGGGTGATTTCTTGAGGAGGGATCGGATGTTCAAGTCCAGCGTCGAGGTTTTGAATCCCTTGAACAATCCAATTTTGCAAGATCCAGACGGACAAGGATTGACTGCCCTTACCCGAGGCGATCGCATTTATCTCAAGGGTTTATTATTTAACGAGTTCAAACAAACTCCCTTCACGGTTAAGAAGCCATTAACAATTTCGGAGTCTCATAGAGGTGGCGGTGATGGCAATAATAATAATAATGATGTTGTGGACACAAGGACATTGGATAAGACTGATGATCATCATATCAGAATGGTGGGGAAGAAGACCGATGATGATGGTTCATATTACGCCGATGGAAAGAGGTGGGGTTATTTCCCCGGGTTGGATGCGAGTCTGTCCTTTGGGAATTTTATGGATGCATTTTTCAGAAGAGGGAGGTGCAACATGAGGGTCTTCATGGTTTGGAATTCACCAGCATGGATGTTTGGTGTCCGAATGCAGAGGGGCCTTGAGAGCCTTCTCTATCATCATCGCGATGCTTGTGTTGTCGTGTTTTCCGAAACTATGCACCTTAATTTCTTCACCGAGTTTTTGAAAGATAGTTACAAGGTAGCTGTTGTGATGCCGAATCTCGATGAGCTGCTGAAAGATACGCCAACACACATATTTGCTTCGGTCTGGCACGAATGGAAGCAGACAAAACATTACTCAACTCATTACAGTGAACTCATCAGGCTCGCATCTCTTTTCAAGTATGGTGGAATCTATCTGGATTCGGATATTATAGTGTTGAGGCCTCTATCTGTGCTTAATAATACAGACACTGTTGGGCTCGAGGACAGTGGAAAACTTGCTGGAGGAACTTTAAATGGAGCTGTAATGGCATTTCGAAAGCACAGTCCGTTTATAATGGAGTGCTTGACAGAATTCTATGCATCATATGATGACACTCAGCTGCGTTGGAATGGAGCTGATCTTTTGACGAGGGTGGCAAAAAGCTTTTTGAGTTCCAAAACAAATCTGGAGCTGCTGCTATTGCAACCCTCTTCCGTTTTCTTCCCAGTTGGCCGTGATAGCATTTCAAGATACTTTGCTGCACCGGGAGGAGAGGCAGAAAAGCTTGAACAAGATGTTATCTTCAACAAGATATTGGAGGGGTCGGTAACTTTTCACTTTTGGAACGAATTAACAGCTGCTCTAATTCCAGAGCCCGAGAGTCTTGTTTTCAGGATTTTAAATCGATTCTGTATCTATTGCTCAGATGCGTTATAATCTTGTTTTGTTCCGGCGTGATGCGTTGCATTGTCTTGTGTTTAAACATGACCATGCTGCATATAAAAGAAACATAGATGGAGAGAAAGGGGTGGTACAAAATCTTGTAGTAAGTTTTTATTACTTGGGGGACCTGGGACATCCAAGGATTTTGTTTGAATTGAATTAATGATATGGTCTTGTTTAGCAATGCTGTATATGGTTCTCAAACTCAGAAAAATGGTAAAGCATATAACATTTTGCCTTGTAATGGAAATATGGATGTTGATAGGAGCTCCGGCACCCTTGATCATATCTGTAATGGTGAGCTGAAGCAAAGGGAGAGTGGGTACAAACATTCAGAGGTTTAAATGCTGTTTAGACTTTCAGGATGTGGTTATCATCCACAAACTCTGCAGGCAAATAATGGCGTTGTTTCTTCTTTTGATTTCCAGTATGAGCAGCGCCAGCGCCTTTAAGAACAAATTGTATTAGAACTGGAAAGCATTGACCTGCACATGGAAAATATGGTAAGTTAATCAAGACTCAAATAGAGTTTTGTGGTCTTGAGTTATGTTTGATATTTATGTTTTTTCCATAGTTAATTATTTTCTCACCTCTCAGTGACTGAATTTGAGAGCTGTAACTTCTGTGCATAACAATATGTTAAATGATCCTTTTCTGCTTACCTAAGTTTTCGTCCTTGTTTTTATTTATTATATACAGCCTGCATTGGATGATAAAGAAGATGGAATATCTGATGAAATTGCTCAGCTTCAGAGGAGACTTAATGAGAAGGTCAGGACAACAAACTAATTATTTACTTATTTTCTTCTCTTCATGTCTAAGAGAGTCTGTGTAAATGTTGAGATACAAGTAGGTATATATATATATATGCTAGTCAATGTGATTTATTTTGTCTGTAATCTGATATTTAGATTGGGAGAAAAAAGGATATGCTTGGATAATCTCTACAGTGTGATTCAAAAAGATAAAAAGATTGAAAGGTACTGCACTTGATATGTGAGCATTTATGATGTGTCTGTAAATATAATGGCAATATGATGTTATGATGAATATATTTTCATTTTCCCTGAGGGATCTTGATCAAGTTGCTTTGGATCGACTTGTGGAGTTGGCATACAAGAAACTTTTTGTTAGTCCTTTTTGCTCGGTTCATCTTTTATGCTGCTTCATAAGAGCTGGAACTGTAGATGCATTATAACTATATATTTATCCATGATCTGATTCTTTTGTCCCGTTAGGATCTGATTTGTTACCAGAGAATCTGGATTTTTTGTTTTTTTTCCCATATGATTTACTCCTATTTTAGATGTTTCTGAACTTTCATACCACCACCTCTCGTTGACTTTATATTGCTTCATTATCATGTCGAATGGGGTTGTTTTGACTTCAGATGGCACACCTTCTTTAGAATCCTACACTCATTATGACAATTGGTAACTTACAGCATAGCTTCTGAATCTGAATATGTTGTTTTATCTTATTCTTTGATATTAGTACATCATAACTCATTTTCCTTATTTTTTAAGGTTTTAACACAACTACTATAAATACTGCTTGTTCAAGTCCCTAATTTTTAATTCTTTATTTATGTCATGCTGCGGTGCTGCCTTCACAGATCAATATTTAAATACCGTTTGAAATGATTGGCAGGCAACTAAAAGGAGCTATGCTTCCAAACATGGGATTCCGAAGGTGTCAAAACAAGTTGCTCAGGTTTTTGTCAAGAGGACGCTTGCAAGGTGTTTTAAGTTTGCAGATTCTCGAGAAAGTTGTTTTTCTGAGCCTTCCTGCCGGGATATTCTCTATGCACCACTACCTCAGTTTGCTGAAACATAGCTGCTTTCTGGTGTTAACCCAACCATTGCCAATGGTAAGCACTTCAACTTTTGCAAAACATAACCACTGGTGTATGATATTTGCTTCAACAAAGGTTTATGTGTGTGTGTGTGTGCCGTTTTCTTCCCAGTTGGCCGTGATAGCATTTCAAGGTACTTTGCTACACCGGGAGGAGAGGCAGAAAAGCTTGAACAAGATGTTATCTTCAACAAGATAATCTTGTTTTCAGGATTCTGAATCGATTCTGCATCTATTGCTCATCAGATGCGTTATAATCTTGTTTTGTTCTGGCATGATGCGTTGCATTGTCTTTTCTTTAAACTTGTGCATGCTGCATATAAAAGAAACATAGATGGAGAGAAAGGGGTGGTACAAAATCTTGTAGTAAGTTTTTATTACCTGGGGGACCTGGGACATCCAAGGACTGAGTTTGAATTGAATGAATGATAGCTGAAAAGGCTTGTTTTCTGTGTTTGTTTTCCATTTTTTTGGTTCTTTCTTAAAGGGGTATGTTATTGATATGTGGTTTTCACTTGAGAGTAAGTTCCAGGTATGAGCAGCAGCTGCTATTTCCACAAGAGATAACGCGTGCAATAGGATACACAATTAATGTGCACAAGAAGAGGCAACTTGAATTCCTGCAAGCAGTTGCTTTGGTCTTTTTGCAAGAGCTAATAAATTCTATGCCAAAATGTTGACAATTGCAAAAGGCATCAAGGCAGTTGCAACATTCTACATCAACATTACAAGTTGGGATTTTGTGTTATTTGTATTTTCACTTTTCAGACTTTAGAGTACATGGTTGACAATTGACAACAGACGAACTAATTTACACTACCAAAATTCAAAATACACAACAGATCATGGTGCAAAATTATACCATGCCCCCGATATTAAACATACAAGTAGCCAAGCTTTTGAAGCAAACTGTGATCCTTCAACTCTTTTTATTATATTTCTCATTTAGGCTGCGTAGCTCTCTCAGTTGAACAAAGAGTTTTTAGAGGTTTTTAAATAACTTGTTATTAGTACAGCTTATATTCTTGAGGAGCTGGAGCTGCTGCTGCTGCCCCGCTTAGTTGCTTCAGAGCTACTCATCGTCATAAAGGATTCTCCACAGCCACACTGCCCGGTCGAATTTGGATTGATGAATATGAACTCAGATCTGCTTGGAAGAAACTTACATGTCAGATTTAACCCGAGTTTTTTCACCTAGCTGAGCTTTATATTCATAAAAATTGAAGGCATCTTGATTTTCTGGGATAAGATTGATTAATTAATAAAATCCATTTTGACTAATCTCAGCAATAATTTAAACTTATGTTGGACTAATTATCACTTGAACTGGTATAAATATAAAGTGCCCTTGATTAATCAAGGTCTTATGTAGTATAATCTAAACATTTAATTAGGTTGGACAAAATAATTTATCCAACCCAATCCTTCAAAATGAACAATGGAACACACTTCCATAGAATTTGTTATTGGAAAGGTGGCGAAATTTCCCATTGAAACCTCTGGTTTTGGAAAGGACAAGATGGGTTGTGGCGACAAAATAAAGAAAAGAAGCTTCAACATAGAAATGGTTTGAGCAGTTATTATGTTACCTACGAGCAACGTAGTGAAAAAAAAAAAAAAACACACACACACACACACACACAAGGAACAACATATTCATACCTCAACTTGTCATCAACAAAATCCATCTTGGTTCCTATGACATGCATTAGGGCCTTCGGATCAATTAATATCTTCACTCCTTTGTCCTCAACCAATTCATCAAACTTCCCTTTTTCATCTCTGCACATGAGAAACGCGATAAGTGAAATAAATATTTATCTACAAAAACAGAATGCCTTATACCTGCAATAATTTCACCATTTGTTCATTTTCATAAGGGCTATCTATCTATCCAAGGCATATTTCTCAAAGCTTGAAAAATATTCTGGCAACATTCCATATTTCAATCTCTTCCTTTATATATTATGCCCTAAAATATCTGAACCTAGCGGCATGTAAATGTGGCTGCTATGTGCTACAGCTATAATATCCTATGGGCTTGATGATTCAATCCAAAAACTGAAACAAAAATAATACAGTCAAGAAAACCCACTAATCTTGGGAAAGGGTGAGCTTTTTGGTATTTGATGGCAATAGATTCAGGAAAAGATAGCACAATACAATGGTCATCCACAACACATACCCAGTAAACAAAGATGAGCAGATATAAAGCCTCTCAAGTAAAAATACCAAGTTCGACAAAACAAATAAATAAATCAAAAGTAAACAAAACATAACCAACAGAAGAAAATGAAGAAAAATTTCAATTCCAAAACAATATAATCAATAACAAGTACATGAGTAGTTACGACAGATGGCAGCTATCATATGTTACTCACAAGTCACAACAATCTCCCACCTCCACCCCAACCCCCACAACACAACAAAATTATGATTAAAATGGAGGCATGCTGAAAAATGAATAAAAACAAGTCATGGTCATGCTTATTACACAATTTTTTGCCCAAATCTAACATAGAATGAAGATATGATAGAAAGAGAACATGGCCATGAAATAACGTGTCCATTTTACATTGTTGGAAAAAGGGGGGTTTTGAGCTCCTTTTTGCGTAATGACGATATTTAATTTGGTTAATTAAATAGCGTATACGAATTCTACATTTCGCGTAGATTGTTGTAGTGTATCTATTTTCTCAAAACCGTTGTCGAGTGAGTGAGAAATAGGTGGTCGAAGTGGGTCATTAAGTGCGGCTAGCGTTTGTGTGTTTGAATGATTGTTAAAGAGTGGGTAAAGTTGGCGCATCCCACATTGGTTAAACAGTGGGGGTTGAATTGGTTTATATTGTTCTGCGTGTTAGAATCAATTAAACTAATGTAGGTTGGTCAAGTGTGGGGGAAGCCCACACGCGCGCGCTCGTCCCGAGCCGCGCCGCGCTGTCGCCGTCGCCGTCGCCCGCGCCCGCGGACTTGGACTTGGACTTGGACTTGGATCTTGGTAATTGGGCTTTGGGACATGCCAAGCCCAGTCTTTGAAGCCCACTTTGATTTCAACAGTTGTTGAAAACTATTTGAATTGCCTGTTGAAACCGCCCCATCAATACCTGTCGTCGGTTACGTCTCCTCCAACTCCTATAAATGGCAGCGTCAGGCACTAGGATTCTACACCTCACCTCTGCATCTTTCTTCTGCATATCTTCTCCTCCCGACTCCCTCAGCTCTTTGTTTTGTTCGCCGGTCGTCGACGTTTGCGGTGCTGCTACGTCGAGACGTTCGTCGTTTTACCTTTGGGGACGTTCTGCCGTTGCCGGAGCACTACCGGGGTATAAACGTCTTGCGGGAAGAGTTCCATCTCGACTCGACGTTTTTTCCATTATTGTAACCGTTCATTTCTTACAAGCGCAAGACGTTTACACTAATGGACGGTTCCACTGCTGCTGCCACCGCCTCTACTGACGTTTCATCCGCCGCTGCCGCCACCGCCTCCGTTTCCTTGCCTGGGTCTCTCCAGGCGTCCACTGTTGTTACCCCAACCGCGGCGGTGCCGTTAATACCGACCACACCTGCTGTCGTTCCTCCACCCACAGCGCTGCATCCGATGCCGCTGCCGACGGCAGACCCAAACGGCTCTATTGATCAATACTTGCTTGATCCAACGACGACCTTTCTGCCCCTGTCGCCGACGCCTAACACTGGCGGGTATGTTTTGCCCAATTCTGGACAGTTTATCTCTGGACACTCGTTTGGAACTGTTTCGTTCCAGCCCAACGCTTCGGTTGGGGCGTCTTTACCTTTTTCTGGACAAACGGTCGGGATTACACCCGCAGGACTTAATAATAATATGAACACCGGTTTGCAACCGGGCAGTGGGCCGCTGAACACTAGTTTGCCAACTTATGTTCAGTCGGAGCCGGCCTTCGTGCCGGGCGTTGGGCCGTCAACGGGTTCTGTCCCTATGGCGTTGCCAAGGTCATTTGGAGTGGCCGAGAAGCCGTCAAAGTTTGACGGGCGTGATTTCAAGACGTGGCAGCAGAAGATGTTGTTCTATCTGACCACTCTTGGTTTGGCCGGGTTTTTAAGGAGCAGCCGGCCGTTCCTGTCTGAGATGGAGACTGATCCTCAGAAGATCTTCGCCAAAGAACAATGGATTCATGGTGATTTCATGTGTAAGAATTTCATTCTGAGTGCTCTCACGGATCCTTTGTACGCTGTGTACTCTTCTGTAAAAGGTGCAAAGGAACTGTGGATTCAGTTGGAACGGAAGTACAAAACGGAGGATGCTGGTACTAAAAAGCATGTCGTTTCCAAATATCTGGTTTTTCAGATGGTTGACGGGCGTTCAGTGGTTGAACAAGTTCAAGAGCTTCAATTACTGATACATGGCGTTCACGCTGAGGGAATGCAATTGCTCGATGCGTTTAACGCTGCGGTTGTGATCGAGAAGTTGCCTCCTTCGTGGAAAGACTTCAAGAACTACTTGATGCACAAGCAAAAGGAAATGTCCCTTGAAGATCTTGTTACGCGGATCAGAATCGAGGAGGATAACCGCAAAGCCGTGTTAAGGAGCCATTCTGTGGAGGCTAAGGCCAACCTGACTGAAACGACCGGTAAATGTAAGCAGCCGATCGCTGCGGGTAAAGGCAAAGCGGTTGCCGATGGCCAAAAGAGGAAGAAGTTCTCTGGGAATTGCTACAACTGTGGCAACGTTGGGCACTTTGCACATCAGTGCCCGAAGCCGAAGAAGAAGAAGCCTGCTAAGCCTGCCACTAACGTGGTACAGGCTGAACCTGACGGTTGGGAAGACAACCTTTGTGCAGTGGTGTCTGAAGTTTTGCATATTGATGATGCTAAAGGTTGGTTTGTTGATACCGGGGCTTCGTGTCATGTGGCTGCCAATAGGGAGTTCTTTACTTCATACCGGACTGTTGAAGGCAGAAAGCTGCACATGGGAAACCAAGCTCATCTGATGTGGTTGGCGTTGGGAATGTGGTACTGAGGCTGACTAGTGGCAAAAACTTGACTCTGAAGGATGTGATGCATGTCCCTGATATCCGGAAGAATTTGGTTTCTGGTTTGCTGCTAGTTAGTAGTGGTTTTAAACTTGTTTTTGAATCTGATAAGTTTATCATGACTAAGTTTGGAAAATTCCTTGGTAGAGGCTATCTCACCAATGGTCTTTTCAAGTTTAATGTATTGGCTAAACGCCAAGTTGTTGAGCAAGCTTCTGGTAATAAAATTGAAGGTTCTTCTTACTTGCTTGACTGTTTTAATTTATGGCATTGTAGACTTGGACATGCAAATAAAAATGCTATAAAGAGATTGGTAAATTTAAATTTACTTAAAGAAATGGAATTCAACGATAAAAACAAATGTGAAATTTGTGTTGAAGCGAAAATGACAAAACTTCCATTTCCAAGTGTTGAAAGAAATAGTAAACCCCTGGATTTAATTCATACTGATGTATGTGATTTTAGATCTTTGCAAACTCGGGGTGGTAAAAAGTATTTTATTACTTTTATTGATGATAGCACTCGTTATTGGTATTTTTATCTGTTGAGAAGCAAAGATGAAGCTATTGAAGCTTTTAAAAACTTCAAGCTTGAGGCTGAAACTCAATTGAATAGCCGTATTAAGGCTATTCGGAGTGATCGAGGAGGAGAATAGGTTGCTCCGTTTGCTGAATTATGTGCCGGCTCCGGAATAATTCATCAAACTACAGCTCCATATTCACCGCAGTCCAATGGTGTTGCGGAACGTAAGAACCGTACGCTAAAGGATATGATGAATGCCTTGTTGATCAGTTCAGGGTTACCCCAGAACTTGTGGGGGAAGCTGTTTTAACAGCTAATTATATTTTAAATAAAATACCTCACAAAGGTAAGGAAGTAACGCCTTACGAGTTATGGAAAGGTAGAAAACCTTCTTTCAATACCTCAAAGTGTGGGGGTGCTTGGCTAAAGTTGAGGTGCCACCTCCTAAACAAGTTACAATCGGCCCCAAAACAGTTGACTGTATCTTCATAGGGTATGCCCTTAACAGTAGCGCGTATCGTTTCCTGGTACATAAGTCAGAAATATCTGGTATAAGTGAAGGAACGATATTTGAATCGAGGAACGCCGTATTTTTTGAAGACATATATCCTTACAAGGATAAAGTGGAATGTTCAAATAAAAGAACGTTTGATGAAGCTACGAGCTCTGATTAGCCGAAACAAACTGACAAGGGAAGTATTTCTCCTGAACCAGTTGAACTTCGTCGTAGCCATAGGGCCAAAGTGGCTAAAACTTTTGGTCCAGATTTTGTCACTTTTATGTTTGATAACGAGCCAAGAACTGTGAGTGAAGCTCTGGCTCGACCAGATGCTGCGTTATGGCAAGAAGCCATAAACAGTGAGTTACATTCCATTATGCAGAATCACACTTGGGTTCTTACTGATCTACCAAAAGGTTGTAAACCCTTAGGATGCCGTTGGGTCCTTAAAAGAAAGTATAAAGCCGATGGATCGATCAATAAATACAAGGCTCGCCTTGTAGTTCAGGGCTTTAGACAGAAGGAAGGAGATAATTATTTTGATACTTATTCTCTGGTATCCAGAATCACCTCCATTCGAGTGTTTCTCTCGATTGCTGCACTTTACAATCTTGAGATACATCAAATGGATGTTAAGACTGCATTCTTAAATGGTGATCTAGATGAAGAGATTTATATGAATCAACCAGAAGGCTTTGTTGTTCAAGGACAAGAGCATAAAGTCTGCAAACTGGTTAAATCTCTGTATGGTCTGAAACAAGCGCCTAAGCAGTGGCACTTGAAGTTTGATAATGTGATGTTGTCAAACGGGTTCAAGTATAATGAATGTGATAAATGCGTTTACTACAAGGGAACAACAGACAAATTTGTTATAGTTTGCTTGTATGTAGATGACATGTTGATCATGGGCAGTGACTTGAATATGATTAATCAGACCAAGAACATGTTAAAAAGGAATTTTGACATGAAAGACATGGGTGTAGCCGATGTCATATTAGGGATAAAAATTATAAGGCATCCCGAAGGGATCATTCTTTCTCAGTCTCATTACATTGAGAAAGTGTTGAGGAAATTCAACGCTTATGATAGTCGTCCGGCAAAGACGCCTATGGATCCCAGTGATAAGTTGAGAGTGAACAGAGGTGAACTTGTTGCTCAAGAAGAATATGCAAGAATCATTGGTAGTCTAATGTACTTGACTAATTGTACTCGCCCGGATCTTGCATATTCAGTTAACCAACTGAGTAGATATACTAGCAATCCAAGTCGTGAGCATTGGAAGGCTATTATGAGAGTCTTGAGATATCTGAAACATACTCAAGAGTTGGGGTTACATTACACGAGATATCCTCCTGTACTTGAAGGGTACTCTGATGCCGATTGGATATCAGAGAAAAGTGATTCATTATCCACAAGTGGTTATGTATTCACGATTGCTGGAGGGGTTGTGTCTTGGAAGTCACAAAAACAAACTTGTATAGCCCGATCCACCATGGAATCTGAATTTATAGCTTTAGATAAAGCTAGTGAAGAAGCCGAATGGCTTCGAAATTTCCTCGAGGAAATTCCATGTTGGAAGAAACCTGTGCCAACAGTAATGATACACTGTGATAGTCAAGTAGCTATTGGAAAGGCATAAAATGAGATGTATAATGGTAAGTCGAGACATATCCGTCGTCGACATCATACCGTTAAGCAATTGATTTCTAGTGGGGTGATTTCTCTAACTTATGTGAAGTCTGGAGATAACCTAGCGGATCCATTAACAAAAGCTGTCAACAGAGATCAATTTTGCAAATTGCGAGAGGGAATGGGGTTAAAACCCACACCTAAAGAATGATTACATTAGTAACCCAACCATGATGCGTGGAGATCCCACAAACTTGGTTCAAAGGGACAATTAAGATGTATGATTTCAAATGTGAAAACACTTTTGAAGAATAATCTTCATCCTTTCCCCCAGAAGCAATGATGAAGTGTTTGATGCCTGTCTGTGGTAGAGGTTGAGTTTAATGACTCTTAATGATTCTGGAACTGTGTGTTCATATAAGTATGACAGGATACTTGTTCGAATAACCTATATAAGTAGAAGTGTGGCCGCTTCAGTAGAGACTTATGAATCCAAAGGGGGTTTCCATGGCCTGGAATGGAACCAAACGTGAGAACGGGCAAAGAGCCTGAAAAGTTACCGATTCTTTATTATTGGACTAGTATACGATGTGGGGGATAGTTCAAGAGTAAAATCACTACTCCACCTGTATACTCGATAATATTGATATGGTTTAAGTTCAAAGCCAAAAACTACTTAAATCCGTGCAGTAACCTTTCTTTAAAGAAGGAGTCGGGGCATTTGCATTTGCATTGCATTCACCACTGCTGTTATTTCCACTCATGTGGGGGATTATTGGAAAAAGGGGGTTTTGAGCTCCTTTTTGCGTAATGATGATATTTAATTTGGTTAATTAAATTGCGTATACGAATTCTACATTTCGCGTAGATTGTCGTAGTGTATCTATTTTCTCAAAACCGTTGTCGGGTGAGTGAGAAATAGGTGGTCGAAGTGGGTCATTAAGTGCGGCTAGGGTTTGTGTGTTTGAATGGTTGTTAAAGAGCGGGTAAAGGTGGCGCATCCCACATTGGTTAAACAGTGGGAGTTGAATTGGTTTATATTGTTATGCGTGTTAGAATCAATTAAACTAATGCAGGTTGGTCAAGTGCGGGGGAAGCCCACACGCGCGCGCCCGTCCCGTCCCGTCCCGA
Source organism: Hygrophila difformis (assembly GCA_030278955.1). NCBI lineage: Eukaryota > Viridiplantae > Streptophyta > Magnoliopsida > Lamiales > Acanthaceae > Hygrophila > Hygrophila difformis. The sequence goes on from JAOANR010000015.1 coordinate 41,665,892, forward strand.
GCCGAGCCGCGCCGCGCCGCGTCGTCGCCGTCGCCTGCGCCCGCGCCCGTGCCCGTGCCTGTGGACTTGGACTTGGACTTGGATCTTGGTAATTGGGCTTTAGGTGGGCTTTGGGCCTGTCTATCTTTTTAGACAAAGTTTATTTGTCGGGCCCATGCCAAGCCCAGTCTTTGAAGTCCACTTTGATTTCAACAGTTGTTGAAAACCATTTGAATCGCCTGTTGAAACCGCCCCATCAATACCTGTCGTCGGTTACGTCTCCTCCAACTCCTATAAATGGCAGCGTCAGGCACTAGGATTCTACACCTCACCTCTGCATCTTTCTTCTGCATATCTTCTCCTCCCGACTCCCTCAGCTCTTTGTTTTGTTCGCCGGTCGTCGATGTTTGCGGTGCTGCTACGTCGAGACGTTCGTCTTTTACCTTTGGGGACGTTCTGCCGTTGCCGGAGCACTACCGGGGCATAAACGTCTTGCGGGAAAAGTTCCATCTCGACTCGACGTTTTTTCCATTGTTGTAACCGTTCATTTCTTACATACATAGAGTAACTAAATTACTAGTTACTACTGAAGGTTTTCCCAATACTCTATTTTAAAAAACCAAAGGAAAGGAGAGGCTGTAGAATGGACTAATCTTCACATGGGGTAAACTGGCAGGGGAATTCTACACTTCATTCAAAACATGAGCATCTATTCCCTTTGAATAAATGAATGGGAAAACACAGATTTTATTGATCACTAGGCCAAATTCCAAATAATTCCAAGATCCCTTTACAAAGAAAAACAAAATGATAGCAATTGATAGGTCAAAGAAGAAAACAATAAAGATAGATGTTAAGCTCTATACAGTGGTGGTCCGTCCCACCCACATTTAATATGGTTGGTGAGATGGTGAGTTTTATTGACAAATTGGCAGAATGTGCCTGCGAATTTAGTCTCATTCATGTTCATTTCTCCGCTGCGATTGTGGGCTACATTTGATTATAAATACTAGGCATGCTTTCATTTGCAAATACACCAGCAAAAGGCAAAGAAAAGGCAATAGCAGCCTGCCTTCAAAATTTCTTCGTTGTCTAGTTTGTTTATCAGCCTTTGTGAGTTTTTCTTGTCGAGTAAGTTTTGGTTGTCAGGAAATTATTTCCAAAACCCTTTTGTAATATTTTTCCCTCATAGTGAAATAATGGAAAAAAACCCAAATGATCCCACAATTTTCATCTATTTCCTAAACGGTCCCATAATATTACCATTAACTAAATTCATCCAATATTTATGCTAATATTTGCCAAAATGATCCCAAGCCACACTTAATGATCTTCCAGGCTGATGTGGCAAGAGGATTAAGGATTTAAGCTCCATTTGACCTGTCAAAGGCTTACATGGCATAATTGTTATGGCATCCACAACAAAACTATTCCATTTTTTTCCACATATGCGCCACATCAGCATTTATCTACTTTACTATCTGTATTATTAAATTTTTCCACAACAATACTACCCAAATTTTACTATACATGGACCCACATTTCATCATTACTATATTATTTATTTTTTAATACATATAATTTAAAATTCTCATTTATCTTTAATAATTAAAATTTTAAATTAAAAAATTCAAAAGCTGCCATTGCAGCGGTAGTGACAGTGCTCCTCGGAACAAAATATAGCATTTCACTTGTGACTTTTATAATGGTGGAGGAGAGGTAGTAAACCCATTACTACCCTATTGTTGTCTATTGTTGTGAATGCCCTTAGAGCCAATTGGCTTTCTTTCCCATTTTGGAGAAACACCCGGCTCCAATTACCCAATTCCAAATCCCTAATTCCCACATCCAAACACTCTCTCCCTCCATCAACTCCAACCCGTCTCCACCGCCGCTCTCTCCCACGCTCATTCAAAACCACCGCACTCAACTCTCAGTCACCGCCAGTGCCGGCCAGCCGGCCGCTCGCCTCCTTCACTATCTCCGGTTGCCACAGGGACGCCGGCACTAACTCCCTCTCCCTATTTTAATACTATAATTATGGGTAGGTATGCGTGTATAAATATGGTGTTCGGTAGTGCACATCACACCACTCACCAGTGCCGCTGCTCTGACTCTTTTCCCCAAGGGTTATTGTTGATTCTTCCTCTATCTCCGTCGACCATTCCCAATGGGAGGGACCAAGGGATCGCCGGAGGATTTTATCAAAAAATGCCAGCCATCCAGCGACACCGCCTATGCCACGCTCTGATCCATCCTCAAGCGCCTTGAGGATCCATCATCGCGAGCCGAGGCGCGGATCTTCCTTGCCGACCTCCACGAACGCTTGAAATCTAAGGAAGACTCCGGCCACCTTCTCCAAACATATTATTTCCAAACACAGGACTTGTATCTCGAGCATAATGAAGGCCCGTGTATTAAACATTCATTGGCTATTGGTTGTGGGTTAACAGAGATTTTTTTTTAAATGAACTCCGAAAATTGTGACTGGAAGTGTGTGCTACTGTTTTTGTTTGGATTAAAAATAAAAATTCGAAATTCCTATTACTAAATTTTGATTGAGAGAACGCATGCTTCCAAAAATCTGAATAGTGAATGGAGGCTGACCTAACTTTGTGTCGTTCACTGTTAGTGTCTCTTCTTCTGTTACCGCTGTTTGGGGGTAATGGGGTTTTTTTGATTTTGAATTCTATGATTGAGCATTATCTGATTTAATTTTTATTCAAGGAATTCATCTTGTTTAATTGAATTGGGAATTGGGATGTTGTTTTTGATTGAGTCTCGTGTTGGGGAGAAGTTAGTTTTGATTTTGTGTCTATCTATTCTATTGGTTTCCCCAAAATGGGAAAGAAATCCAATTGGCTCTAAGGCCATCCCCAATGGGGAGGTATTTGCTGATGTGGCACTTCTAAATATCCGTGCAGCAGATATTTTATTGTTGGGGGTGAAAGGATGGAATGAGATAGGTAGCTACCTCAATCGGCACAGGAAACAATAAATAAAAAAAATATTTTTTGGTTGATGTGGTCATGCATGTGCAGATTTTGTTTACTTTTTTCTTTTTTTTTGTTTTAATTTTTGTCCGTTTGTTTGTCTATTTTTAGTAAAATAAATAGTCCTGCCAAAAATTATAGCCGTTTAAAATTTTTTTTATTTAGCAAATTATTTTGTTGCTCGTTAAATTTATCAACGACTTTGTCGGTAGCCGTTTAAAAAGTTACCGTTTTTGCATGCCGTTGAATGATTTTAATTTTTTTTAATATAAACTTTTACTATAAATACTTCAAACTTCACCATTTTCTTAGATCTCATATTCTCAACTTTTATTTCTTTACTTTCTATTTCTTTTCTTCTCCAAAACATGGATAAAGATTCATGGATACAATGGTTCAATTCTTCAAATTCCGGTGAAAATTCATCGCCCCCAAATAATGATTTTCGCTCGCCTTTTCCCAACTTTCAAAATCCCAATTTCCCCCAAAATTTTTCAACTCAATTTCCGGCTTTTTCTGAAGGTAGTAATACTATACCTAATCCGTATCCACCACAATTTCCTTATATGTACCCACCTCAATTTCCTTACATGGTACCTCCTCAATACGGATTTCGTCCAACAATGGGCACAAATTCTTCAAAAAGGCCTAGTACTGATGGTTCGGGCACAGACAAAGACACTCCAACTCCGAACTCTCAACGTTCATCTCCTTTCTCTTCGCAATTTTCTCCTACGGTCTTGAGCAGATAAATCTGGCTGCTGATTTTGATGATGTCGATGATCCACCAATAAATACTACTTCACAAAGAAAACCATACTCCCACGAAGAAAATGCCTTCCTGGCTAGTTGTTGGATCGATATTAGTGAGGATCCTGTTGTCGGAAACGATCAAAAAGGGGATCAAATGTGGGTCTGGATTGCTGAGCTGTACAACAAGGGGCGTCCAAGGAAGTCTGAATACTGCTTTCCTTGGACGCCCACACTTGTTCTCTTGCAAATCTTCCTCTTTTTTAGATGATAAACCCAATATTCTTTCAAATTTCAGGATCACACACTGATTTAGCTCGATGCCCTTGCACGACATAGAATAGCAAAAAGTTATAACAATATTTAAAAAGTAGAAATAACATAAATATATTCAAATGAACTTAAAACAACATAATTTTCACAATAATTCCCCGGCAACGGCGCCAAAAACTTGATGAGTGATTTTCAGGCATTGCGGAGCCTAAATTGCCTTCCGAGCACCGCATAGGCACCGTTTCAACACTTAGAAAAATTTTAGAGGAGAAAAAGCTTCAGAATGCTCCGCACCTTCTTGGCAGCGCCTAAAACAGCCTCCAGGCGCCACTTTTGGCACCGCAATCAGAAAATTGGGAAAAAGCTTCAGAATGCTCCGCACATTCTTGGCGGCGCCTAAAATAGCCTCCAGGCGCCACTTTTGGCACCGCAATCAGAAAATTGGAAAAATTGTCAGGATGCGCCGACTCTTCTTGGTGGCGCCTGAAACCCCTTCCGAGCGCCATTTTGGGCGCCACAGTCGCGGTTTGGAGGTTTTCTAACCTCCCGAACACGGTTTTAAAGCCCGTTTCTTCCTCATTTTCGCCAGGCAGACTATTATTTTCATCAGAAACACTCTAAAAACTCTCTGCAACTTTGGAAAAGAAGGCGATAACACCGAACCATGCCGGAGGAAGTGATCGGAATGTCTTTCTGACTGTGTTCTTCGCATTCTAGGTGTTGTTTTCTTTTTTCTCGCTTTGTAATGTTTAGGATTTCCTTTTAAACATAATTTCCTACTGTTTTCATGTTTGTAAATGGATTTCTATGTTGTTCGTGTTAGAAGTATTCTAGAACGGGAGTTCAGAATCACTTTTGAAGTACAAATTTATGTTTTATGGAAGCAATAGAAATAATCGATGTTTATATTTTAAATCTGGATTAATCTGCTATGATGTTGAAATCTGAATTAGGATTATTTGTGGAATGTATTATATGATCGATAAATCTGTTTTGGTAGAATTCTAAATTTCATGTTCACAATCTGCTAAATTTCAAATGATTGATCATTCTGCATATTCTGTCTACATTAATCTGATAACAATCCTAATCTGTTCACATTCTAAATTTAGTATTAAAATCCACTTTACCATGTTTTATCAATATTTTACCATGTTTATTAGATTATTTACACTATTCTGCATAATTAAATGTTAGAATCTAATCTGTATGATTTCTGCTTTGCTAAATCGGGAGATAAAAAGTGGAAATTAGATTTTAGTACCGGTCCTGGGAATAAATCACATTAAAATAGATTCTGGCATGTACACGCTGATTTGGGAAATGAAATGTGTCATTTAATCACAATAGGAAAATTTGTATGCTTGGGAAAGACTCAAATTTATGCCTAGACTGATGATTGCAGAATGTTAGATAATTTAATTTGCTTCCATGATGTCCGTTTTTACAAATTATGAAAAATTAGGAAATTGTCATATTTTTAATCTTTATAAAATCATTAATTCTGCTGAAATTGATCTTTTTAGACATTGGGAAATGCTAAATCATTATACAATTTCACTTTTATATAAAGATGGCATGTTCTAAATCATTACAAGCATATATCTTATTTTTATTTTATTGTTTTAAATTTTTAACTTGCTTTATGCTATCATTTTAATTTAATCATCATTAGAATTAAACAAACTCTTTTCAAAATATAATATATATTATTAATGAACTTAAAATGACTAAGTTTTCTGCAGAATGAAATTATATTCTGAATTCCCTTGGGTTCGACCCGTTATTCACCGGTTTTTATTACTTGATGACAACCATCCGCTTGTGGTAAAATATGAGTAGTGAAAATCACTCATCAGTACCTACGTGTTGCCGAAACAACTGCCATAGAGTGTCTCTTTTATTTTTGTCGTTGTGTAATTGAACTATTTGGCGAATACTACTTGAGGAAGCCTGATGCCGAGGATTGTCAACGATTATTACAAATGCACAAACAAAGACACGGATTTCCCGGAATGCTGGGGAGCCTTGATTGCATGCATTGGGCTTGAAGAAATTGCCCGGTTTTTTGGAAATGTCAATTCACATGAGGTGATCATGGTTTCCCAACAATCATGCTTGAAGCGGTTGCCTCTGCAGATTTATGGATATGGCATGCCTTCTTCGGGGTAGCAGGATCTAACAACGACATAAATGTGCTCAACCAATCTCCTTTGTTCATGGATACTCTGCAAGGGCGCGGCCCATCCGTTAATTTTACAATAAATGGCAAACAATATAATCAAGGATACTATCTTACAGATGGAATCTATCCAGAGTGGTCTACTTTTGTAAAAAGCTTTCAATGTCCTGAGGATCCAAAGAGGAAGCATTTCAAGGAAATGCAAGAGGCTGCTAGAAAAGATGTCGAACGGGCATTTGGAGTGCTTCAAGCTCGTTGGGCAATGATTAAAGGTCCAAGTCGTTTTTGGTACAAGAACAATATGAAAGATATAATGTTAACTTGCATTATATTGCATAACATGATCATTGAAGATGAAGGAAATGAAGCCGAAGATTGGTTAGACGATCCCAATTATTCAACTCCGCCTCCACAAAGAGTGCCTCCAATTGGAACATTTAGTGACTACGTCAGGAGAGGTGTTCAACTACGAGATAAGCAGAAACATCTCCAACTTCGACAGGATTTAATTGAGCATCTTTGAGCCCGATCCACAAATAATTAGTTATATATTAATTAGCCTTTGCGAACTATTTATCGTTGCATTCATTTTTTTTCCTATTATGTTTGGCTTGAATTTGTATTTTCATATTTTATGTAATATAAATATTTAAAGTATTATTTGGAGTTATTTATTTAAAATAATTTAAAATGTTAAATAATTAAAATATTTGAAAATATTAATTAATTAAATTATTTTTATTTAATAAATTAAAATGTAAATGGTATAATAAATATAATAGTAAGTGGGTCGCCTAAATACCTGCTTTTTGGGTATTATTGTTGGGGGAAGAGTTAGGTATTTAGGGAGATGTATTTAACTTTTGAGGTGGCGCTGATGTAGCACCTAAATACCTGGAGTGGAGGTATTTCCACTGGAGAAGGCTTAAGGCCCACTCCAACGGTAAGGTATTTGATGAGCTGGAATGAGTAAATACCTGCAGAGTGAGGTATTTCACGTTGGGGAACAATTGCGGTATTTGATGAGCTGGAATGGGTAAATACCTGAGAGTGAGGTATTTCACGTTGGGGAACAATTGAGGTATTTAATATCAAAAGACGTGCGGTAGGTTTTTTTATATATTTTTTTAAAATTTTGTTGGCCTAGTCCGGTAGTCCCCAGCCTTTCATTTAATTTTTTTATTTGTTTTTTAAGTTTTTTGTTTGCTTTAATTTATTATCATTTAATTAAAATAATTTAAAAATATTAATTATTATTATTTATTTAAAATTAAATTATTTTTTATAATTGATAAATTAAAATATAAATTGTATAATAAATATAATAGTAAGTGGGTCCCCTAAATACCTACTTTTTGGGTATTATCGTTGGGAAAAGAGTTGGGTATTTATGTAGAGGTATTTCACTTTTGAGGTGGCGTTGACGTGACACCTAAATACCTGGAGTGGAGGTAGGCCCACTGGAGAAGGCCTAACAATTATGTCATGTCAGACTTTGACCGGTCAAATGGAGCTTAAATCCTTAATCCTCTTGCCACATCAGCCGGGAAGATCATTAAGTGTGGCTTGGGATCATTTTGGCAAAAATTAGCATACATATTAAATGGATTTAGTTAATAGTAATATTATGGGACCGTTTAGGAAACAGACGAAAATTGTGGGATCATTTAGGTTTTTTTTCCGTGAAATAATAATTCGGTGGGGCCCGGAGGACGTAGCAAATTTGTGCCGAACCTCGTTAAATCTTGGTGTTATCTTTATTGTTTAATTAATAGTTCTATTATTTTTTTGGGTATAATTTTAGGAGGAAACTAACCCGATTTCCACAACAATTGGTATCAGAGCCTTGGTTGCATAGTATGCTATGTGGTCGCAGCTAAGCTGATCTTCCACATCATAAACGTATCTCGGTTGAGCTACCGTTTGTGAGCTATTAATTAAACTTTGAAGCAGAAATGGCGGATAGGTCCGGTGAAACGTCAACTTCAGATTCGAAGCTGTTGGTGACATCGTCATCACGGACGATGGTTTCAAATACCAAATTTGACGTCGAAAAATTCGACGGTACCAATAATTTTGGCATGTGGCAGTGCGAGGTGCTGGACATCTTGTACCAACAGGAGCTGGATGGAGTACTTGAAGAAACCAAACCAGATGGTGTTGATGATAAAGACTGGACGAGGATCAACCGCCTTGCATGTGGTACAATTCAGCTATGTCTCTCAAAGGAGCAGAAGTATCCGCTTATGAGAGAGACGATGGCGCACAGACTGTAGAAAGAACAGGAAGATAAATTCATGAAAAAGAGCACGGAGAACAAGCTCTACATGAAGACGAAGCTGTATTGATTCCAGTATTTACCCGGTACCACAATGGATGAACACATAACAAGATTCGATTCTTTGGTCACCGATTTATTGAATCTCGACGAGAAGATAGATGACATTGACAAGGCGCTGATACTGTTAGCTTCGCTCCCCGACGAATACGAGCATATAATTGCTAGTATGCTGACTGGAAAAGAAACAATTTCCTTTAAAGAAGTTACCACTGCCTTATATTCTAACGAGATCAGAAAGAAGGATAAGTTAGAACACATGAGTTCGACTGGTGAAGCCCATACCATTCGATGCCGTAGCCACAAGTACAAACCAGACAGAAGAGGCAGATCCTAGTCAAGAGGCAGAGTGTCAAAAGATGAATGTATCTTTTGTCACGAGAAAGGACATTGGAAGAAAGATTGTCCTAAGCTGCAAAAGAAATAGGGGAAAGTGGTAGTAGAGGCTTGTGTTGCTGATAGTGATGAGATAGAGTATTCTTTAGCTCGTGTCTCATCGGTAACGTGCACTGACGACTGGTTGCTAGACTCAGGATGCTCATTCCACATGTGTTCCAGGAAGGAGTGGTTTGTCAACTTTGAAAGTGTTGACGGTGGAGTTGTCTACCTAGCCAACAACGGATATTGCCAGATAGCTGGAGTTGGCTCAGTATATCTGAAGAACCACGATGGAACAACCAAGGTGCTGACGGAAGTTCGGTACATGCCAAAATTTGCTAAGAATCTCATATCTGTGGGAGTCTTGGAAGCTAAAGGCCACTCCATCAACATTCAGAATGAGATTATGAAAGTGATCTCAGGAGCACTTGTAGTCATGAAAGGTATAAAGAAAAATAACTTCTACCACTTCCAGGGCAATACAGTGGTTGGCATTGCAGCAGCAGTATCAGAAGCAGACAAGGAAGATGAGATGACCAAGCTATGGCATATGAGGCTTGGGCATGCTGGGGAAAAATCCTTGCAGACTCTGGCTAAGCAAGGATTATTAAAGGGTGCAAAGACTTGCAAACTTTAATTTTGCGAGCAATGTGTTCTGGGAAAGCAAACGCGGGTGAAGTTCGGAACAACAATCCATAACACTAAAGGAATTATGGATTACATTCACTCAGATGTGTGGGGACCTACCAAGACATTTTCTTTGGGAGGAAACCATTATTTTGTAACGTTTGTTGATGACTTTTCTCAGAGAGTATGGGTGTATCCCATTCGAACAAAAAATGAAACATTCGGGAAATTCTTCGCTTGGAAGAAAATGATGGAGAACCAGACCGAGAGAAAGATTAAAGTGCTTCGATCTGATAACGGCACAGAATATCGAAATGACCTTTTTTCGATTTGTGCAAGAAGGAAGGTATTTCCTGACATTTCACTGTGCGGGACACGCCACAATAGAATGGGGTGGCTGAACGGATGAACCGAACCTTGTTGGAGAAAGTTCGGTGTATGTTGTCCAATGCTAATTTTGGCAAGGCTGAAGCGGTGACCTATGCAAGCAACCTAATCAATCGACTACCATCAACTGCACTTAAAGGCAAGACACCTTTGGAGGCATGGTTTGGCAAACCTGCAAATGATTATGATTCTTTACGTGTGTTTGGTTCCGCTGCTTATTATCACGTGAAAGAATCAAAGCTGGATCCGAGAGCGAGAAAAGCTGTTTTCGTAGGGATATCTTCTGGAGTAAAAGGATATCGTCTATGGTGCCCGGAGATGAAAAATGTGATCTGTAGCAGGGATGTTACGTTCAACAAATCAATAATGTTGAATAAGGTAACCAAGCAGCGGACAGATAGTACTCCTCAACAGGTGGAGCATTATCCTCAACAAGTAGAGTTTCAGACATCTACAACCAGATAGGTAGATCGTCAACCAATAGAAGACGATGGTTCAAGTATCGAAGAAGAGCCCGGTGAAAATGAGGTTTTATCCCAAGAACCTCAGGAGCAACTTAATTTACCAATTGCAATTAGGGGGCCAAGAAGAGAAACTCGGAGACCTACTCGATTCGAAAACATGCTGGCCTATGCACTTCCTGTTATTGAAGAAGGTATACCACAAACTTTTCCTGATGCAAGAATTAGTCCGGAAAAAGAAAAGTGGAAGAAAGCCATGGATGAGGAAATGCATTCCCTTGAAGCAAATCACACTTGGAAGCTAGCTAAACTCCCAGAGGGAAAAAAGGCAATTGGTTGCAAATGGGTCTATACTCAGAAAGAAGGATTTCAAGAAAAGAATGACGTTCGCTACAAGGCAAGATTGGTAGCTAAAGGCTATGCTCAAACGGAAGGAATTGATTACAATGAGGTATTCTCCCCTGTTGTAAAACATCCATCCATTCGTATTTTGTTGGCCTTGGTAGCGCAGTTTGATTTGGAACTAGTTCAAATGGATGTAAAGACGGCATTCCTACATGGTGATTTGGAAGAGGAAATCTACATGACCCAACCAGAAGGATTTGAAGTTGCTGGAAAAGAAGATTGGGTTTGCAGGTTGAACAAATCGTTTTATGGATTAAAACAATCACCAAGGCAATGGTATAAGCGATTTGATCAATTCATGATTGGCCAGAAGTACACCAGGAGCAGTTTTAATCATTGTGTATATTTTCGTAAGCTACATGATGGATCTTTCATTTATCTTCTTCTATATGTAGATGACATGTTAATTGCTTCGAAACATAGAGGAGAGATAAACAAGTTGAAGTCCCAACTCAGCAAGGAGTTTGGAATGAAAGATCTCGGTGAAGCAAAGAAAATTCTCGGTATGGAAATAACGAGAGACAGGAAGAGGGGCACTCTGAGATTGACTCAGAAACAATATTTGAAGAAAGTACTACAGCGGTTTGGCATGACGAATAAAACCAAACCTGTAAGTACACCATTTGCTCCTCATTTCAAACTTAGTGCTTCACAATGTCCGAAGACGAAAGAGGAACGAGAATACATGTCAAAGGTTCCTTATTCAAATGCGGTGGGTAGCTTGATGTATGCGATGGTGTGTACAAGGCCAGACATTTCACATGCAGTTGGAGTTGTGAGCAGGTACATGCATGATCCGGGCAAAGATCACTGGCACGCTGTGAAATGGATTCTAAGGTATATCTTGAAAACCTTAGATATTGGATTGATGTTTGAGAGGACTAATGTTACGAGTCAACATATAGTTGGGTACTGTGATTCAGATTATGCAGGAGATCTGGATAAACGTCGATCAACTACTGGGTATGTATTTACTCCAGTTAGTTGGAAGTCAACCTTACAGTCAACCGTTGCTTTGTCAACAACAGAGGCAGAATATATGGCCATTACAGAAGCTGTTAAGGAAGCCATTTGGTTACAGGGATTGTTGGATGACTTGGGAGTTGGTCAGAAACACATAACAGTGTTTTGTGACAGTCAAAGTGCCATTCATCTAGCAAAGAACCAGGTGTATCATGCTAGAACCAAGCACATCGACGTACGGTACCATTTTGTGCGGGAAATAATTGAAGAAGGTGGAGTCAAGATACAAAAGATCAAGACCACCGAGAATCCTGCAGACATATTGACGAAGGCTGTAACAGGTATCAAGTTCGAACATTGTTTGAACTTGATAAATGTCTCAAGAGATTGAAGTTGGCACTGAAAAGCGCATTTGGAGGTCCTATCAAATTTAGTGACGAGAGAGGAGATATTTATGATTGGAATTTGGGACGTACCAAGCTGGAGATTTATACAGTGGTGGTCCGTCCCACCCATATTTAATATGGTTGGTGAGATGGTGAGTTTTGTTGACAAATTGGCAGAACGTGCCTATACTGTGCGAATTTAGTCTCATTCCTGTTCATTTCTCCGCTGAGATTGTGGGCTACATTTGGTTATAAATACTAGGCATGCTTTCATTTGCAAATACACCAGCAAAAGGCAAAGAAAAGGCAATAGCAGCCTGCCTTCAAAATTTCTTCGTTGTCTAGTTTGTTTTTCAACCTTTGTGAGTTTTTCTTTATAACACTCCGTAAAATTAAAATAAAAAAAATAATTAAATTTTAATTAAAAAATAATCAATTTTAATTTTTAACTAGCTCAAAAAATATATATATATATATCTATATTATATAAATGCCTTACGAAGTACTGTTCAATGAACAGTAGAATTTGTCATTTTCTGCTTCCATCTCCAACCGCCTGACCCGCCCCCTTCATTCAGTTTCCATCTCGACAAACCTTCCCTCGCCTTCGTCGTCTTTTTCTCAAAGTCGCATTGCCCTTCTTTCATGTTCCAACGCTAATTCGGCGTCCCAAATCCCTGTTCAATCTTCTTCGTCTTCGTAGCCCTAACCCCTCCACCTCATTCGTTCCATCAGCCGTTGCCAACGACATCGCCACTGCCCTTGCGCCAAACCTGAATCCAAACTTGGCTCCCACCAAACCCTATTCAAAACCGAAAGAACTTACTGCCTACATCTCTTCCGCCTCAATGCCCCTCAGATTCTATGTCCCCACCGCGCCGCCGCCATCAGCACCGGTCCAAGCGTCGCTGCCGCGCTGCCTTTCCCGTCCTTTTCAATTCGCGCTGATGGAGTCGCCGACTGAGGCTGTTGCTGCCCTCTTCTGCTTCCGCGCCTGCGCTGCCGCGCTGATGGAGTTACCTTTTGGGTCGGAATCTGTCGCCACCAGGAGTTCATCTTCTTTTTAGAGATTGTGCCTGTAAGTCTATTGCTTTGTTCAAATATGTGAATGCCGTATTGCAATTTGTGACTCGATCGGAGCCCATGTCTATTGCCTTTGAGTCCATTATCTCTAATTCTCTATTGCTTGTAATTGTGAGGGTTTCCGTCCTGTTTGGCAGTTGATTGCTGTTGGTGTGCCTGACTCCATTATGTTGATTTGTTCGGAAACCACAAAATTTTGGATGGAACCCTAGCTGCCGCTGATGGGTCGCCCGAGTTCCTGGGTTTGTTTTAAAGTCGTGTATTTTGTATGTGGTTCTGTTCATTTGAGGGTGTTAGGAAATTTCAGCTCTTAGGAAATTTTATTGAGTTTGATTTTGGCTTGCTCAGCCCTACCCATGGGTTTAATTCACTTAAAGCTTGAGTTGGGGTGGTTGATCCCTGCGAGTTCACTGAAGTAGTGATTGACTGGGAGTGTGTTTGAAATTTTTGATTTAGTTTTCTAAATGATTATTGTGAATTCCATAACTCGTCTTCGAATTTCATTGACTTACATTATGGATTTAGGTACCACTGGAGTCCAAGATTTTAGATTGTCTGAGTAACTCATCTACAGATATTACTTCAAATCTGAAATCTTTAACCGTGTTTATGAGCTCACTTGCAGAAAATTAGTTTCAAAGATGGTAAGTTGAAAAAGGTTGAAATGAATGTCAACTACCAACTTCATGATCTTGAATCTTTCTTTCTTTCTTTTTTTTTTTTCTTCTTTATGTATCCTATTGTTTGAGATGTCTAGATACATTAGTATTCACAGAGCAGATATTTTATTTTCAATGTGTTGTTCATGGTAAGTAATCTTAAATGTAAGCACAATATAGAGATAGAACTTTGGATGTTCTATGTTAACTATAAGATTTCAATTGAAAACCATGTGATATTTCTCCATTTCGGCTTATATAATTTTTATGCATGTATTATTATTTGCTTCAGTAATGCGCTGGGAAATTTTGCTTGGGTCCAGCACCATGACAGAAGCTGACAGTGAGATCATAAAATCTGAGGTATCTGTTTGTGCTTTAACATTCTTATATGTGTATCTTTTTAATGTTCACCCCAGACACATGCAGAAGAGGAAGAGAATAATTTTACCATTTCTTCCTTACTTTTCAACTGCTACTAATTAAAATTGGTTGTGTTGTTGCATATTGCTACATGTGAAGGTTTATCTGTGGCTTCAAACATCTGAATTGCTTAAATATAAGTATGTATTGTCCATGTATGATTTACATTTCAAGAAAGCAATGACATATTCCTTGAGCGTTCAACACGAACAGACAACACTTCAGATTCTTATCTGCATTTAAAATCTGAAATTAGGTTTGATTGCGGACCTATACACTTCAGATTAGGTTTGCATTCCAAAAAAAAAGGCTTGTGATTCCAATGTGTTAATATATATATTAACTAGACGGGAATGAGTTCAAAAGATTTGTGCCAGCGGCTATTGGCTATCCTGCCAACAGAGATTGGTGATTCCACAATTTTCTGGGTATTATGACTTTACTAAATTTCAATTTGATTTTCAGGTTTTTACGAGGTTAATAATTGTGTCTTTGGTTTTCATTAACAATTTTTCTTTTCGTATTGTTGGCTTGTAGTTCAATAACTACTGGGTTTCCCGGGCAATATATTATTTTTGTAGAACAGATGATTGTTCACATGACAACAGTGTTCCCCCAAGATTTGTATGACTGACTTTGTTTTCTTTTCCATTGAGCTGATTTAAGTGCTACAGCTTTTTATTGCACGATTATTTGTTGCTATGCAAGTCACGGGAGAGTTTGGGCATATGCATTTTATGCAAGTTACTGGAGTGTCTATCCATTCACAGTCCTCATTTCTCTTTCTACTCCCAAAAATAGACTAAATAAATAATAAATGTAAAATTAGTGCTTGTTCTTTTTTGGTAAATCAAAAGATTTCTTATATTTTTTTGCTGCCCACAATCGTGGTTCAGTTTAGGCACCGGTAATAAAGATGGGGAAATATAGTAGAGAAGATTATAGTTGACTCTTCAAGGTGAAGTGAAAAAAAAAACATTTTGATTTTTGCATCCATTCACTGAATAGATTTTGTTTTCTTGAAGTTCAGTTGCGACAATAAAATCAGGTATTAGCTGAGGATGATAATTCAAGGAGCAGGAAACGAATTCTTAGGGCCGCAATTTGTGATGTTGAACTGAATTGAGGTATTTGAATGTTTTTCTTTGTGAATTTGCACTTTGGATAGACTAACGACGGTATGTTTTCTATCTTGGCAGTTGGTCTTCTTTGCTTTCCAAAGTTTGTATTCATATTGCATTTTTTCAAATGGATAAAACTGATTATTTATATCATAGGCTGTTAATCAGAATCCCTTGCCTGGGGCTTAAATTTTCCACCAAAATTCATTGCCTGTCAAAATAAAATTTGAAGTTATTTGGTAAGATATTTAATGCTTCAGTCTTGTTCCATACTTGGGAGTTGGGAATCATTTCGATCATTTCATTAATAAACTTTGGACTTTGAAAGTTCATATCACTGCAGGTTTTGCCTTTTCCTCATTCACACAAATTTATGATTCGTACGCTGTTTGCATCTGGTTTTCGTCTTTGCTATTATGTTGATTTCATTTATAAGAGAATCAACAAAACCAACATACTAAATACTATAAGTATGACTTGACACGATTAGATGTGATGTTCATAGTATGACTTTGCACAAAGCATAAGGCAGTAGTCAACAGCCCTTTGAAGAGGAATCAATTCAAGAAAATGATATCCACAGCACAACGCCTCTCCGTAGGAGTGCTCGCCTTCACCGGTTGCTCCCGAGCCCTCAGCAGCAGCGTATTTCTGCACAGCGAGCTCATGCAATCCAACGTCTGTCTAATGCGCAACAGTACGAACCTACTCGCCGGCGCAACCTCTTTGTGTTTTTTTTGTTAAAATAGCAGTAAATTTATACTTCCTAAAATTAACTGGGGAGTTGTCTTGTTTTTCGCTCGAGGTTATTGTCGAGTGGGAATCTTGGAAGCTTTGTGTGTTGCTGGTACATGTTGGAATCGGAGAAGGAGCTTCGGATTCTTGGTAAGACAGAAATCTCTGATCAGTATTATTATTGTATTTATTGGATGTGTAGTGGTCTATTTTTTTGTTTGTTTAATGGATGGTATTCCTTTCTTGTAGATTGAAACTTGAATGGCTACTTCCTGTTCAGGTTAAAACATTTGGGGATTTTGTTATTTGGGGGTAAATGACATTGATGTAGTTGCTCCTCTATCTTATGGATTGATGCTGAATATATTAGAGAATTGGTAGCATTTTTTATTTCACTTCTTTGCTTTTTACGGTGTTATTGTTGAGCATGTTTGCTATTTCAGATTGTTTCTATTCTTTTATATAGTACAATATTAGAATTAGATCTTTGGATTTTTTTTGTCTATTTTTTAAGCTGCACAACGACTATGAGGTGCTGATCCGCCAGTAACAAAGAAAATAGTTTGCCTTCCCAGTAACAAAGAAAATGGTTTACCTTCATTTTAACCTTTTCCTTGCTTTAATTTGGTTTCCAAATCAGACATTACTATGAGTTTTGCTTCTTGTTTGTCTTTTCATTTTACTTTCCATTCCAGTATCAAAGAAAAAGGTTTGCTTTTAGCTTTTAATTTGGTTCTCAAATCATGTATTCTTCTTTTTATTGCAACAACCGAATTCATGTATTTGGACTGTTTTCATGTATTTATTATTTGTTGCTCTGTTTGGTTTATTTCTTTCTTTCAGTGATAATGTGTTACTTTACAATGTAGTAGTTCATTTGGCTATAAAAAACCCATCTTTTGACCTTCTCTCTAAGATGCTTAAGTATGTTATTGCTCTATATATTCAGGCATTGATTTCAACATTCTTTTTATGGTTATCCATATGTTCATAGTTCATTAGTGTGTTTTCTTGAGTTGCATTTAACGAACGTACACACTTATCTTAATATATTTCCTTGAAAAAATCCATGAAAAAAAATCAGGTCGATGCTTTTTTTGTACGAATGGAATAGATTTTTATGCTCGTCAAGAATTTGTGATTGAATCCAAAAAGAATATGGTGATCTTATTTTATGAATCCTTCGGTTTACATGTATATTTCTCAGAGGTTGAAGTCGAGTAGATCACACTACAAATGGTTTCTACTTTGTTATGGCCATAATTATTTGTTCAACTCTTTGTGATCCATGTCTTCATTATAATAGATATACAGTATTATTTCTTCCATTCATACATTGTTAATTGAATCTCTTATTAGAGTTTTCCAAAATGTTTTTTTCCTCACCAGGGGCGCGCAGCGTGGCGCGCGGAACCTTACGGATTCTAGTATATATATAAATGACTTCTGTAAAAACATTGGAAGATGATTATTTAATTTGTCTTCTACATAGTTAATTAGAACAAGTTGGCTAGGACCATTAATTTATAAATATCGGGTTTAATATTATTAAACATTAATTAAAATTTAAGTCCGTATCAATGAATTAAAAATATCAATCCATTCAAGTGTTGAAAAATTATATTTTGTCCAACTACTTAAGTACTACTTAAGTACCAATTATCCCAAATTAAGGATTCGGAGTCTTTAATTATTTGATTATTGGTGCCAAATTAATAAATAAAATTAATTCCATTAAATCCGTAAGTATAAATTTTAAGTGTTAAGAATTATTAAGTCCATAGTTTAGATTAATTAGTTGATTGGATAAAATTAGGACAGTAAATTGTATGATCCAACAAGTAAAATAAGAGAACAAAAATAAAAGCCCAAAACACAAACCAATAGGGCCCAATCCAAACCCTAGCCCAAACCTTAAACCAAACCCTAACCCTAAAAAAACCTACTGCCGCCGCCCCCCAATTTTCCGGCGCCGCTTTCGCCGCCGGCGAAGATTCCGGCGATCCGCCGATCACCACCTCCCACCTTCAAACCCTCCACCACCACCACGAATCCGTCACCACCATCACCTCCACCACCCCAAAAACGCCACAACAGCCGCCCTCGCCACCTCGCCTCCGGCCTCCGTCCAGTCTCCATTTCCGGCGTCCATTTCCGGCAACCTTTGACTAGCCACCGCCTCTCCATCTTCCTCCTCCATTTCCGGCCGTGCCTCTGTCCTCCTCCAAGCCACCACCTTGCGCCGCCTCCCACCACCATTCCCGCCATCACGCAACCACCATCTTCTTCGTCTCCGTCCCCATAGGAATCCGGCCAACCACCACCAAAACCACAGCCACCACAGCCTCCAACTCCGACAAAACCACGGAGCCACCATCCCGCCTCCATCTCGCCCTCGGCACCATCATCCTCTCCTCCCATCCGCCGCGGCCAACAGCCTCCAGCCACCACCCGTCGCCATCTCCATCTTCATCTCCATCCCTACCACCACCGGATTCGTTAACACCACCGCCCACCTCCACTGCCGCCACAACCACTACCACAGATCCGTGACACCACCACAGATCCTCCAACACCACCACGGCAGCCGCCATCTCCACAACCTCTGCCTTCCATTCCACCACCACCACTACCGGATCTCCATCCTCCCTCCAACCACAACTCTTCAAATCCCCAAATTCAAACACCCATCAAAATTAAAAAAAATAAATAAATAAAAATAAAATAAAATGGAAAGAGAGAGAAAAGAAGGAGGGCCGCCGCTGCCTGTCTCCATCCACCGCCGCCGCCGCCGCCGGCCGCCGTCAGAAAAGGAAAATCATAGAGGGAGGCGCAGAGAAGTTTGAAATTGTAGTGGAGACAGAGAAGGTTGAAAAAAAAATCTTAGGGGGCGCAGAGAAATTTGTGTGGACTGAGGCGAAATGGGAGACAGACAAAAAATTGAAAAAAATGAGAGTAGGGGTTGGGCGGCCTAGATGAGATGCAGATGGGGGGAATGGTGACAGCTCCCTATATAAATGTACAGCTTCCATATTTTTCTTTTCTTCACTTTGCATCTCCTCTTCAGATCTGATTTATCCCTTCTGATTTTCTGTTACATTCAATGCTTTCTGCCTACCCTATACTGTCCTCTCTTTCAAAATTTTAAAGAAGCACTCTAAATATATATATATATATAATAAAATACAAAAAAAATTTATAGATAGTTAGTCCGTTGTAGTACTCCGAATAAAGCAGCAGAATTGAGATACTTATCTATCATCTTGAGCCAAGGTAGTATAAAATATATTTATAATCATAATTTTTTTTAGTTATTATTTCATCAGAATATTATTGTAACATGCTAAATTAATATTAGAACTTGCTAGTCAAGTAGCGGGGAAAGGTTATGTGCTCGTTGCCCGTGCGCGTATCGTGTCCATCCTGCCCACGGTAACTGTAAGTAGATTTTTACTCTTTGGAGTAAGCCCAAATTATTTTAGCTTAAGCATAAATTTTAAATACCGCTTTATTATATTTTAAATTTATGCTTATTGCTCCCTACTGTTTTAGAATATTGGTATGCTATTTTTTTTACTGTGCCTAATAATTGTTGCAACTATTCTCAAAATCCTACGGATTTTTGAGCGCGCATTATTACGGGGGTGGGACTGTGTGTGGGTCGCTGCTGCCCAACTCCCTCGTTTGTTGTGCATATTTTAGCCACACAGGGACCACTGGGGTTATTCATCCCGATGCCATTTCCTTATCTCATAGTGGGTTGAAGAAATTTCTTACCTCCCCACACCCTTGAGTGTATGTGCGAATTGGGCCCTACGGCGGGGAACCTGCACAACACGGTGGCTGAGATAATTATTTCTCGGTAACGTATATTATTATATTATCTGTTCCCGGGATATAGAGTAATATTTCGTATATGCATAAATTATCCTCGTTTAAGCATGCCTTATTCCGTAAATGTTATTTAAATTATTTCTGTAACTCGACCTCCTCCGGGAGTAAGGGTCTCCTTACTCAGCGATTGTTTTTCGCTGACTCTACACTTTTCATGTTCACTCTCTCAGGTTTGGATATTTGTGAAGATCAGTAAGCATTTCACACATCGGGCACGGTTTGGGTTTATTCCGAATATTTCAAATTTGAGTGCGAGTTATGTATAATATTTTAAATCTCCTTAATGGAGTCAAACA
>JAOANR010000015.1:41686724-41776724 GCA_030278955.1 Hygrophila difformis
AGATTTCTTATATTTTTTTGCTGCCCACAATCGTGGTTCAGTTTAGGCACCGGTAATAAAGATGGGGAAATATAGTAGAGAAGATTATAGTTGACTCTTCAAGGTGAAGTGAAAAAAAAAACATTTTGATTTTTGCATCCATTCACTGAATAGATTTTGTTTTCTTGAAGTTCAGTTGCGACAATAAAATCAGGTATTAGCTGAGGATGATAATTCAAGGAGCAGGAAACGAATTCTTAGGGCCGCAATTTGTGATGTTGAACTGAATTGAGGTATTTGAATGTTTTTCTTTGTGAATTTGCACTTTGGATAGACTAACGACGGTATGTTTTCTATCTTGGCAGTTGGTCTTCTTTGCTTTCCAAAGTTTGTATTCATATTGCATTTTTTCAAATGGATAAAACTGATTATTTATATCATAGGCTGTTAATCAGAATCCCTTGCCTGGGGCTTAAATTTTCCACCAAAATTCATTGCCTGTCAAAATAAAATTTGAAGTTATTTGGTAAGATATTTAATGCTTCAGTCTTGTTCCATACTTGGGAGTTGGGAATCATTTCGATCATTTCATTAATAAACTTTGGACTTTGAAAGTTCATATCACTGCAGGTTTTGCCTTTTCCTCATTCACACAAATTTATGATTCGTACGCTGTTTGCATCTGGTTTTCGTCTTTGCTATTATGTTGATTTCATTTATAAGAGAATCAACAAAACCAACATACTAAATACTATAAGTATGACTTGACACGATTAGATGTGATGTTCATAGTATGACTTTGCACAAAGCATAAGGCAGTAGTCAACAGCCCTTTGAAGAGGAATCAATTCAAGAAAATGATATCCACAGCACAACGCCTCTCCGTAGGAGTGCTCGCCTTCACCGGTTGCTCCCGAGCCCTCAGCAGCAGCGTATTTCTGCACAGCGAGCTCATGCAATCCAACGTCTGTCTAATGCGCAACAGTACGAACCTACTCGCCGGCGCAACCTCTTTGTGTTTTTTTTGTTAAAATAGCAGTAAATTTATACTTCCTAAAATTAACTGGGGAGTTGTCTTGTTTTTCGCTCGAGGTTATTGTCGAGTGGGAATCTTGGAAGCTTTGTGTGTTGCTGGTACATGTTGGAATCGGAGAAGGAGCTTCGGATTCTTGGTAAGACAGAAATCTCTGATCAGTATTATTATTGTATTTATTGGATGTGTAGTGGTCTATTTTTTTGTTTGTTTAATGGATGGTATTCCTTTCTTGTAGATTGAAACTTGAATGGCTACTTCCTGTTCAGGTTAAAACATTTGGGGATTTTGTTATTTGGGGGTAAATGACATTGATGTAGTTGCTCCTCTATCTTATGGATTGATGCTGAATATATTAGAGAATTGGTAGCATTTTTTATTTCACTTCTTTGCTTTTTACGGTGTTATTGTTGAGCATGTTTGCTATTTCAGATTGTTTCTATTCTTTTATATAGTACAATATTAGAATTAGATCTTTGGATTTTTTTTGTCTATTTTTTAAGCTGCACAACGACTATGAGGTGCTGATCCGCCAGTAACAAAGAAAATAGTTTGCCTTCCCAGTAACAAAGAAAATGGTTTACCTTCATTTTAACCTTTTCCTTGCTTTAATTTGGTTTCCAAATCAGACATTACTATGAGTTTTGCTTCTTGTTTGTCTTTTCATTTTACTTTCCATTCCAGTATCAAAGAAAAAGGTTTGCTTTTAGCTTTTAATTTGGTTCTCAAATCATGTATTCTTCTTTTTATTGCAACAACCGAATTCATGTATTTGGACTGTTTTCATGTATTTATTATTTGTTGCTCTGTTTGGTTTATTTCTTTCTTTCAGTGATAATGTGTTACTTTACAATGTAGTAGTTCATTTGGCTATAAAAAACCCATCTTTTGACCTTCTCTCTAAGATGCTTAAGTATGTTATTGCTCTATATATTCAGGCATTGATTTCAACATTCTTTTTATGGTTATCCATATGTTCATAGTTCATTAGTGTGTTTTCTTGAGTTGCATTTAACGAACGTACACACTTATCTTAATATATTTCCTTGAAAAAATCCATGAAAAAAAATCAGGTCGATGCTTTTTTTGTACGAATGGAATAGATTTTTATGCTCGTCAAGAATTTGTGATTGAATCCAAAAAGAATATGGTGATCTTATTTTATGAATCCTTCGGTTTACATGTATATTTCTCAGAGGTTGAAGTCGAGTAGATCACACTACAAATGGTTTCTACTTTGTTATGGCCATAATTATTTGTTCAACTCTTTGTGATCCATGTCTTCATTATAATAGATATACAGTATTATTTCTTCCATTCATACATTGTTAATTGAATCTCTTATTAGAGTTTTCCAAAATGTTTTTTTCCTCACCAGGGGCGCGCAGCGTGGCGCGCGGAACCTTACGGATTCTAGTATATATATAAATGACTTCTGTAAAAACATTGGAAGATGATTATTTAATTTGTCTTCTACATAGTTAATTAGAACAAGTTGGCTAGGACCATTAATTTATAAATATCGGGTTTAATATTATTAAACATTAATTAAAATTTAAGTCCGTATCAATGAATTAAAAATATCAATCCATTCAAGTGTTGAAAAATTATATTTTGTCCAACTACTTAAGTACTACTTAAGTACCAATTATCCCAAATTAAGGATTCGGAGTCTTTAATTATTTGATTATTGGTGCCAAATTAATAAATAAAATTAATTCCATTAAATCCGTAAGTATAAATTTTAAGTGTTAAGAATTATTAAGTCCATAGTTTAGATTAATTAGTTGATTGGATAAAATTAGGACAGTAAATTGTATGATCCAACAAGTAAAATAAGAGAACAAAAATAAAAGCCCAAAACACAAACCAATAGGGCCCAATCCAAACCCTAGCCCAAACCTTAAACCAAACCCTAACCCTAAAAAAACCTACTGCCGCCGCCCCCCAATTTTCCGGCGCCGCTTTCGCCGCCGGCGAAGATTCCGGCGATCCGCCGATCACCACCTCCCACCTTCAAACCCTCCACCACCACCACGAATCCGTCACCACCATCACCTCCACCACCCCAAAAACGCCACAACAGCCGCCCTCGCCACCTCGCCTCCGGCCTCCGTCCAGTCTCCATTTCCGGCGTCCATTTCCGGCAACCTTTGACTAGCCACCGCCTCTCCATCTTCCTCCTCCATTTCCGGCCGTGCCTCTGTCCTCCTCCAAGCCACCACCTTGCGCCGCCTCCCACCACCATTCCCGCCATCACGCAACCACCATCTTCTTCGTCTCCGTCCCCATAGGAATCCGGCCAACCACCACCAAAACCACAGCCACCACAGCCTCCAACTCCGACAAAACCACGGAGCCACCATCCCGCCTCCATCTCGCCCTCGGCACCATCATCCTCTCCTCCCATCCGCCGCGGCCAACAGCCTCCAGCCACCACCCGTCGCCATCTCCATCTTCATCTCCATCCCTACCACCACCGGATTCGTTAACACCACCGCCCACCTCCACTGCCGCCACAACCACTACCACAGATCCGTGACACCACCACAGATCCTCCAACACCACCACGGCAGCCGCCATCTCCACAACCTCTGCCTTCCATTCCACCACCACCACTACCGGATCTCCATCCTCCCTCCAACCACAACTCTTCAAATCCCCAAATTCAAACACCCATCAAAATTAAAAAAAATAAATAAATAAAAATAAAATAAAATGGAAAGAGAGAGAAAAGAAGGAGGGCCGCCGCTGCCTGTCTCCATCCACCGCCGCCGCCGCCGCCGGCCGCCGTCAGAAAAGGAAAATCATAGAGGGAGGCGCAGAGAAGTTTGAAATTGTAGTGGAGACAGAGAAGGTTGAAAAAAAAATCTTAGGGGGCGCAGAGAAATTTGTGTGGACTGAGGCGAAATGGGAGACAGACAAAAAATTGAAAAAAATGAGAGTAGGGGTTGGGCGGCCTAGATGAGATGCAGATGGGGGGAATGGTGACAGCTCCCTATATAAATGTACAGCTTCCATATTTTTCTTTTCTTCACTTTGCATCTCCTCTTCAGATCTGATTTATCCCTTCTGATTTTCTGTTACATTCAATGCTTTCTGCCTACCCTATATTGTCCTCTCTTTCAAAATTTTAAAGAAGCACTCTAAATATATATATATATATATAATAAAATACAAAAAAAATTTATAGATAGTTAGTCCGTTGTAGTACTCCGAATAAAGCAGCAGAATTGAGATACTTATCTATCATCTTGAGCCAAGGTAGTATAAAATATATTTATAATCATAATTTTTTTTAGTTATTATTTCATCAGAATATTATTGTAACATGCTAAATTAATATTAGAACTTGCTAGTCAAGTAGCGGGGAAAGGTTATGTGCTCGTTGCCCGTGCGCGTATCGTGTCCATCCTGCCCACGGTAACTGTAAGTAGATTTTTACTCTTTGGAGTAAGCCCAAATTATTTTAGCTTAAGCATAAATTTTAAATACCGCTTTATTATATTTTAAATTTATGCTTATTGCTCCCTACTGTTTTAGAATATTGGTATGCTATTTTTTTTACTGTGCCTAATAATTGTTGCAACTATTCTCAAAATCCTACGGATTTTTGAGCGCGCATTATTACGGGGGTGGGACTGTGTGTGGGTCGCTGCTGCCCAACTCCCTCGTTTGTTGTGCATATTTTAGCCACACAGGGACCACTGGGGTTATTCATCCCGATGCCATTTCCTTATCTCATAGTGGGTTGAAGAAATTTCTTACCTCCCCACACCCTTGAGTGTATGTGCGAATTGGGCCCTACGGCGGGGAACCTGCACAACACGGTGGCTGAGATAATTATTTCTCGGTAACGTATATTATTATATTATCTGTTCCCGGGATATAGAGTAATATTTCGTATATGCATAAATTATCCTCGTTTAAGCATGCCTTATTCCGTAAATGTTATTTAAATTATTTCTGTAACTCGACCTCCTCCGGGAGTAAGGGTCTCCTTACTCAGCGATTGTTTTTCGCTGACTCTACACTTTTCATGTTCACTCTCTCAGGTTTGGATATTTGTGAAGATCAGTAAGCATTTCACACATCGGGCACGGTTTGGGTTTATTCCGAATATTTCAAATTTGAGTGCGAGTTATGTATAATATTTTAAATCTCCTTAATGGAGTCAAACAACTTGGCATATGTGTGTTAATAAAGCGAGGACGTATATTTTAAAGTTTCCACCGTTCCTGTAATTTATACGCCTCGTATTTTAATGTGTGATGAACGATTATATCTATATGTGTGAGTAATGAACTATATTTTTTTTTAAGAATGTCTCTTTTATTAAATGAAATCTCGATGGATTTATTCCAATATTATCGTTGCGCGTATTCGCGAAATATATTCCTCCATTTTGGTTATGTAAACCAAATCAATTTATTAAACTTATTTTATACTTGTTATAGCATTAAAAGCTTATACGTGCATTATATGTTAACTTATCAGGAAAGTAGGTAGCATATACATCAGACTCTGATTTTATGCAAGTATGCCAGCTAGCCGTAGCGTATTCCGGACGGCCCGGAATGCGTGGCGGTAACATCGGCCCATTCTTCCGGCGCTGTGCTTCCGCTGTTCCTTTAGGGAAAATGAGGGTGTTACAGATTGGTATCAGAGCCCTTTGCTCTATCAAAATATGCATTTTAAATTAAAATTTTGGCACAAGAAAATATATTTGAAAACTTGCCAAGTATTTTTTTTTAAAAAAAAAAACTATTTTGGGAACGGGAATACACACATGCATATAGGCACAAGCAGAAATAAAATTTATGAGTATATTTTGATTAGAGGTTGAACTTGAGAAAAAATAAATGGGAGACTTGGTCGTTTCCCCTCAATAAACATGTGGGGTTGCCTTGGTCATCAATGTTTTCTTAGTATCTAATTGCCTGGACATAGTTCTCTATTTAGGGCCGAGATGCACTACAATTGAGTATCTATAATCAATTTTCCGATACCGTTGGGATTATTTATTGTTTTTCAGATGCCTCCACGTGGACGCCCAAGAAAATACCCGGTAAACCCACCAGTTACGCCTAACCCTATGGAAGGAAGGCAAAATTCCATGGAAGGAAGACAGAACCCTATGGAAAACAGGCAAGACCCTATGGAGGGTCGGCAAGCTCGATTAGAGCAGTTGATACTTACTATTGGTGCCGCTGTGGAACGGCAATTGCCAAGAGAAGAAGAACAAGAAGGACAATCCTCGGACTACATTGGGGCTATACATAAATATCAGCCGCCCAGATACTCTGGGCATGAAGACCCATCTAAATTGAAAGGTTGGATTGAAATGTTCGACAAGCTGCTGAAGGCAGTGCAATACCCAGAGGATAGAATGGTAGAAGTGGCCACGTTTTTCCTAAATGGCAAGGCAAATACCTGGTGGCGGAACCAGGATGATCGGAACATCAGTTGGCCGGAATTTCAAAAGACCCTACGAGCAAGGTTTTACTCCACTAGCGTGAAGAACGCTAAATACGAGGAGTTTGTTACTCTGAGGCAAGGCAACCGCTCCGTCCATGAATACTATGAAAAATTCAATGAGCTACTTCGCTTCGCCCCAGGACTAGTGAATACCGATCATGCCCATGCACAGAAGTTCGAGCTCGGCCTGAACCGAGAAATCCGAGAGGGATTGGGAGGAAAACAGTTCTTCAGCCTCCAGAAGCTGTATGACCGAGCCATGACAATTGAGAGGGTTCGACAACCAAAGCGAAGAGAAGAACATGTCGGACAATCCCCTGTTGCTCATAAGAAAGGGCGCTTTGAGAAGAAGCAAGATAGAGGGAACAATGGCCCACGCCGAAACTTCAATGGCCCCAATCCGAGAAACAATGATCGCCCTCCTATTCCAACACCTTGCCCTAAATGCAACAAGCGTCATTGGATGCAAGCTTGCCTGCGATTTGGGGATTGTTTCAGGTGTGGCCTTAACGGCCATATGGTTAGTGATTGTGGTATCCGTTTGGACGTTAACCGATTGCGGGAGGATCTCAAGAAGGACCAGCGCTTCCGGACAGAGGAGTGTTTGAATGGAAAGCCGAGGAAACCACAACCAAACCAGGGCCATAGTCAGAGGAACCCACCACAAACTGTCCGGAACAATCAAGGACGACTGAACGTGGTTAACCGAGCCAATCTCCATGAAGCTGACGACATCATAGCTGGTACGTTCACAGTTAAAGGCTTCCCGACATATGTTTTATTTGATTCTGGAGCATCGTATTCCTTTATAGCGAGTAAGAAAGCGGAACAGCTAGGATTTAGAGCCCCTAGTGCAGTGAACTTAGGTGTTTCTTTACCTAATGGGACAGTGGTGAACTGTTCTCAGAGGTACATGGACGTTCCAATTCTTATTTATGGGGATGAGTTTGCAGCGAACTTGATTAAGTTCGACTTGCAAGACTTTGACATTATTTTGGGAATGGATTGGTTGACACGACACAAGGCTACCATCAACTGCGCTGAACAGAGGGTGACGGTGTATGGTCCCAATAAGAAGAGATTGTCTATTTATGCGAAGCCATCAAAGCCAAGGATAAAGATCGTTACGGTTCTAATGATAACGAAGCTAGCAAATAAGGGACATCCGATTTATCTCTGCCACGTAGAGGACAAGAAGGGAGAGGGGATTGTTCTAGAACAAATCCCGGTCGTTTGTGACTTTCCAGATGTGTTCCCAGAAGAAATCCCAGAGATGCCACCACATAGGGGGGTAGAATTCACCATCGATTTGGCTCCAGAAACGCAACCTGTGTCTAAAGCCCCATACCGAATGGCACCTGCAGAGAGTAAGGAATTGAAAGAGCAACTGAAAGAATTACTTGATAAAGGTTACACCAGACCAAGTACATCACCATGGGGAGCTCCAGTGTTATTTGTTCGCAAGAAAGATGGTAGTATGCGGCTCTGTATAGACTACCGCGGACTAAATCAGGTGACTATCAAAAACAAATATCCTCTCCCAAGGATCGATGATCTGTTTGATCAATTGAAGGGAGCAAAGATGTTTTCAAAGATTGATCTGAGATCGGGATATCATCAGCTGAGGGTAGCTGAAGAGGATATTCCGAAGACGGCTTTCCGAACTAGATATGGGCATTATGAATTTACCGTAATGTCCTTCGGGTTAACGAATGCTCCGGCGGTATTTATGAGTTTGATGAATGACGTTTTCCGAGCACTGTTAGATACCTGCGTAGTAGTGTTCATCGATGATATTCTGATCTACTCTGAGGGGGAGCACAAGCACGAAGAACACTTACGCAAGGTTTTGACAATACTAAGGGATCACCAGTTGTACGCGAAATTGTCAAAGTGTGAATTCTGGCTGAACAAGGTGTCCTTTTTTGGACACACTGTATCGGCTGAAGGAATTTCTGTTGACCCGACCAAGGTATCCGCAGTGGCTGAATGGCCTATTCCGACCACACAGACCGAGATAAGAAGCTTCCTTGGTTTAGCAGGATACTACAGACGGTTTGTGCAAGACTTCTCTAAGATTGCTAGACCGTTGACGCAGAATCTGAAGAAGGGAAGTAAGGTGATATGGACTCCGAAGTGCAACGTTGCCTTTGAGACATTGAAAAAGAGGCTAACCACAGCTCCTGTCCTAACGCTTCCTACGGACACAGATGATTTTGAAGTTTACAGCGATGCATCCAAAAACGGATTAGGGTGTGTCCTGATGCAACTTGGGAAAGTAATAGCTTACGCATCCCGACAGTTGAGACCTCACGAAGAAAATTATCCCACACACGACCTAGAGTTAGCAGCAGTTGTGTTCGCACTGAAAATATGGAGACACTACCTGTATGGGCGAAAATGCAAGATCTACACAGATCATAAGAGTCTAAAGTATATTTTCACGCAGAAAGAGTTAAACATGCGACAGAGGAGATGGCTAGAATTGATTAAAGACTATGATCTGGACATTGCTTACCACGAGGGAAAAGCAAATGTCGTAGCAGATGCACTTAGCCGTAAAGCTACGCATATTACTAGCATGAATGTCCTTCCACCAGAGTTGTATAAGGAGTTAGCAAAATTTGGAATCGAGTTGATGTATAAAGGGACACCAGCAAGATTATTTAGCACGATTGCCATTCGTCCAGATTTCTTTAAGGAAATTCAAGCAGGCCAACAAGGGGATATTAAGCTGGAAAGAATAAAGACCAAGATTGAACAAGGAAAGGCATCGGACTTCCAAATTGAAGCAGATGGATGTATCAAATTTCGGGGACGTTGGTGCATACCACAAGCATGTGCCGAGTTAAAAAGAAAGATTTTAGAAGAAGGGCAAGAGACGCCATATTCAGTTCATCCGGGAGGTGATAAATTGTACAAGGATCTAAAGAAACATTTCTGGTGGCCTCGGATGAAAAAGGAAGTAGCAAATTTTGTTGAGCAATGTCCTATTTGTCAGAAGGTTAAAGCGTAAAGGAAGAAACCCATCGGGTTGGTCAAACCGTTGGAGATCCCAATGTGGAAATGGGATAGTATCTCGATGGACTTTGTATCAAGACTGCCGAGGACGCCGTCGGGATATGATAAAATTTGGGTTATTGTTGATAGATTAACCAAGGCTGCTATCTTCATACCCATGCGAGAAAAATGGAGTATGGAACAGTTAGCAAAGGCCTATGTGGAGAATGTGGTAAGGAGACACGGAGTTCCGCTGGACATAGTGTCAGACCGTGATGGAAGATTTACTTTAAACTTCTGGACAAAGCTTCAAGAGGCCCTTGGTACGAAGCTTAACTTAAGCACGGCTTTTCATCCGACTACTGATGGACAAACAGAGAGGACTATTCAAACACTTGAGGACATGTTGAGATCATGTGTCCTGGAGTTTGGTGGTAGCTGGGAAAAACACTTGGCACTGATAGAGTTCTCGTACAACAATAGTTATCACGCGAGCATTGGAATGGCACCGTTTGAAGCTATGTACGGGAGAAAGTGTCGCAGCCCTCTATGTTGGTTCGAGAAGAACGATCCAATCCAAGTTGGACCTCAGATGATCGAAGAGTCAAGAAAAATAGTCGAAAAGGTCCAACAACGGATTAAGGCGGCACAAGATAGACAGAAAATGTATGCTGACAAGCATAGAAGAATTGGCGAATTTAAAGTAGGGGATAAGATCCTTCTTAAAGTATCTCCCATGAAAGGTGTAATGAGATTTGGCAAGCGCGGAAAATTGAGTCCAAGATATATTGGACCTTTTGAAATCACTGCTAGAGTTGGACCATTGGCCCTACCAGAAGAATTATCCAGAGTTCATAACGTATTTCACGTATCTCAACTCAAGGAACATCATCGGGTCGAACATAAACTGTTTTCCAAACTCTTTTCGAAAAACTGACAGTGCATATGTCCGAACTTGATGACCATGTTTCTATAATTTCTAGTCCGGTCTAGTCTTTGCAATCTAAACGAAAGTTGTAGGTAATCATGTCTAGTATGTGTTTATAAAATTTCAGAATTTTTTAAGTCCATTTGATATGTTAAAAAGTTGAATTTTTGAACTGAGACAAAACTGAATCCGGACAGAACATTGCCTGTGTAATGAACTCGATTTTTGACATGTTTCCTCACCTTATTTTGAAATCGTTAAAACACGAAAGTTGTTCGTTCAGGGTGTTTTTGATATACTGTACAAATTTCAGATTTTTCGGACTTGAAATGAATTTTTAAATTACAAAGGCGTAAACTGTGACGCCAAACGATTTTAAAACGAAGAGATTTTGAAATTTCGAAACAAACGGTCGAAACCTTGAAATACGATAAATCTATACTTTTGAAAAATCCCGTTACACTAAATCGAAACGATATGAGATACTTTGGTGGAGGGTGAGTGCTCTGCAGGGTGCCCCTCTAGCCTTTCTCTGCGGGCCTACAATGGACGAGAGAATTCGAATGAAAAATTACGCCTAAACGGCATGAGATACATGGCCTACACTCTCGGGAGTATCCGTATGGATTCCCGAGGCTCCGGAGTATTACTGGGTATGGCAGATACGGCTGCGGCCGCCGGACGACCGGCTACACAAGAAACTTACGAAACGGCTGCGGCCGCCGGACAACCGGCTACACTAAAATATTGAGTTGGTGACGTAACGGGGAAAAAATAAAAGACTTAATTCTTTTATGTATGTATTTATTTATTCATGTCTTTAAATTATGCATTTAATATTATGTCTTAAATTTTATAACATGTTAAATTATTATTTATGAATTTAAATGCATGTTCAAGTATACAATTAAATGATTAATTTTTAAATTGGTAAATGGAATGTTTTGTATGCATGCATAGGAGTAAAAATTTAATTATTTAATTAAACCCCTTTATTGCTATGTTAGGATCGACTTACTCAGTATTTTATAATACTGATAAATTTGTTGTTTTTTCTTTTTCTTTCAGAGTATGGAGATAATGCATGAGCATATGCATTCGGGGGACATTTTTAAACATTGAATTGTCGTTTTATTATAATACTTGCATATCGGGCCTGTATAACCCGAGTTTTGGCCATGTCGGCCCCATTTACATTATTTCTGCTGCGACATATTACTATTACTATTATGTGTGGATGAGACTTATTATTATTTTTAAATAAATTCCGGACTTATTTTAAACTCTTTGCAATACCCATAGCCTTGCATCTCTTTAGCAAGCTCGGAGAATCCGTGTCTTGTTAGGGAGGTGTGGCGGTGGCATCCCGGCCTGGGTTATCAAATCCGGGGTGTTACACAGATTGAGGGGGTTCGGATGTGGTGTTAATATATTGTGTATTCATGCCCCTAACGACCGTAGGGATAGGGGGAGCTGTGGAGATTAATCACCCAAAAATGTGATACTAACAATGGGGAGCTCTGGTGTCTCGCTGGGGACTTTAATGCCGTAGTGAGTGAGGGAGAGAGATTCGGGGTTAGTGAGGATAATAGGTCGAATAGTGAATTCATTGAGTTCATCAATCAGATGGGGTTAGTTGATTTCCCTATACTAGGGGGACAGGTTACCTGGTTGGGTAGAGGAGGGAGGGCGGGGGGTAGGTTAGACAGGTTTCTTCTTTCTCCGGGGTGGTTTTGTGTGGTGAGCGGGGTGAATCAGAAGAGGGGGGAGTCGGTTCTTTTAGATCATTATCCGGTAATAATGGAAGTGGGGGAAACATCATGGGGTCCTAAACCGTTCAGATTCTACAATTACTGGATGGGGGAGAAAGGTTTCTCGGAGTTGGTTAGAGAAGTGTGGGGCAGGGAGAGTTCGAGTAGGGGTGTTAGGATCTTCAACAGATTAAGGTCGTTGAAAGGCAAGATCCGTAATTGGGGAGGGTATGGGGCGATGGAGTTGGACAAGAGAATTAAGGACCTAATGGCAGAGTTAGATCAGCTTGAGGATATACTAAAGATGGTGGAGCAGGTGAGGCAGTGAGGGCGGAATGGAGGGGTAAGAGAAGGGAACTTAAAGGTGTTATGCTAGCAGAAGAGAGGCGATGGCTTCAAAAATCGAGATTAAGATGGATAAATAAAGGCGATCAAAACACTCAATTTTCCCATGCGGTCACTGCTCTCAACAGGCGGCGGAGTTATATTGGAGCCATAAGAGTCGATGGGATCTTATATGAGCACCCGAGGGACGTGAAGGAGCAAGCAGTGGCTTTCTTCAAGGCGCTATATACAAAGCGGCAAGAGGAAATTTTTCACTTTGAGAATATTGGACTGCCAATACTTGAAAAGGAGGACAGAGAGTGGCTTGGTAGGAGTTTCTGTGAAGAGGAAATTAGAAAGGCTGTATGGGACTATGATGGGAACAGGGCTCCCGGCCCCGATGGTTTTAATATCGGATTCTTTAAACGGTATTGGGAATGGCTTAAGGGTGATGTGATAGAGGTTTTTAATGAACTGGAAGCACAGTAAGCTGCCTAAGGAAACCGGAAGTTCCTTCATCACGTTAATTCCGAAGGTGGAGGGGCCGACTGAGTTCAAAGATTTCCGTCCTATCTCCTTGATTGGGTGTATACAAAAAATAGTCTCAAAGGTGTTGTCAGGAAGGATGCAGGCTCTACTAGACAGAGTAGTGGGCGCATCCCAAATGGCGTTCGTAAAGGGTCGGCAAATCTTGGACGGAGTGTTGGTGGCGTCAGAGATTATACAGTCTACTCAAGCGACTGGTAAAGCAGGTTTTGTCATCAAAGTGGACTTTGCGAAACCCTATGACAATGTGTCATGGGACGCTCTCTTGAGCATTTTAGAGTTATGGGGTTTGGGGAAAGATGGAAGGGTTGGATAAAGAAATGTGTATCAATGGCTTTGGCGGCGGTCATTATTAATGGTTCCCCGACTAAATTTTTCAAACTAGAGAAGGGGTTGAGACAAGGAGACCCGCTATCACCGTACCTGTTTGTTATCGTGGTTGAGGTGTTGAATTGCTTACTGTCAAGGGCGGCTGAATAAGGGATGATATTAGGGTTGTCAACAGGGGAGAATGAACCATCGATCACACATCTACAATACGCGGATGACACCATGATATTTTGTGGGTGGGGGGGGGGGGGGGGGAGTTGCAGCAAGTTATAATGATTAAGAGAATTCTAAAGTGCCTATCCTTAGCAACAGGTCTTCAAATTAACTACGGGAAGAGCAGTCCGATCGGGATTAATTGCACGACAGAATTTGAAGGGGAAGTAGCGAGTTTATTCGGATGCTCAGTAGGTCAGTGGCCAGTTACGTATTTGGGGATTCCAATTGGGGGAAGATCTAACGGGATAACATTATGGCAGCCTGTGATTGAAAGAGTGGAAAGGAGGCTGGCGAGTTGGAAAGGGAGGATGGTCTCCCAGGCAGGGAGATGGTGTTTATTAAAGTCAGTTCTGAATTGTCTACCGGTATATTATATGTTTATATTTAAGATACCGAGAGGAGTGGCAAACCGTTTAGAAAAATTGAAACGAAGCTTCTTTTGGAACGAGTGGGATGGGGCAAAGGAATTCAATGCTATAAGTTGGAATAAAATCTATCCGAGTATAGAGGAGGGTGGACTGTGCATCAGGAATGTTCAGAGGATTAACGAAGTGTTATTGTTTAAATGGAAGTGGCGATTCGGAGAGGGCCTTATGGAAGGATGTAATCAACGCCAAATACTACAAAAATGAGACTCCTTTAATACCGGGACCTAAGTGTGGCAGGACACTTTGGGGAAGAATATGTAGTTCGTGGGAGGATCTGGCAAGAGATGGACTAGGAAGAGCTTGGGGATGGCAAGCTAATCCGGTTCTAGAAAGATATCTGGGTGGAAGGGGGCAGTACACTGGAAGAATTATTCCCGAGACTCTATGCTCTAGCGATGAATAAGGTTGGGAAAATAGAAGAATTTCGAGTGTGGCATGGATTTGAGTGGACATGGAGGATTCAACTTCGAAGACATCTATTTGGATGGGAGTCGGGCTTATGGAGCAACTTTATGCTGTTACTAAACAGCAATTTACCCAAGAAATATTCGAATGATAGAGTTATCTGGAAGGGGGAAGCAAAAGGCAATTTCACTGCTAGATCATACTGGAGTATGCAGGCGGACAGAGGGGAGGTCGAGGATAGTGGAGTGTGGCGACAAATCTGGAGGATAAAATGTCCAACCAAGGTGAAGTTACTTGTATGGAAGCTGTTCAACGATGCACTACCTGTTCGTGAGACCCTGGCGCATAGAGCTAATATTCAAGTACAAAATATATCATGCCCAATTTGTGCTGTGGATAGTGAGAATGTTAATCATCTATTCTGTAAATGTGAAATCGTTGGCAAACTGTGGTACCAAGGGGTGGCTTGGTTTGGTGTTGGTTGGGTACTACCTGGGGAGGTGAAATGTTTGCTAAGAGGGTGGTTTGACACTAGGTTGAAACATGGAGAAAGGGATGCTTGGATTTTAACTGGAATGTCTATTGTTTGGACGATATGGAAGAAAAGGAATGAGATTGTATTTACAGATAAATCTTTCAACATTGGGGAGGTGATAGAAGAAATAAAGTGGAGAGTTAGTGTTTGGTGGAAGGCGATGCAGGGTGATATTGATGTTAGCATAGCTTGTTTGGACACCAACTTCCCGAAGGGGATGCTGCAACGGAGAAGAGGTAGCGTGAAGGTACCTAGGCATGGACTGACATGGGAAAGGCCTAGGGACGACTGGTGGAAGATTAACACTGACAGATCATCCTTGGGCAATCCGGGGCCGGCTGGAGTGGGCGGTGTGATTAGAGACAAAGATGGGAAGGTGATCTATAAGCTTGCAGATAGCATTGGTATTTCTGATTCCTAAGAAGCGGAGCTGATCGCCATTAACCGGGTTTGCCAAGCACTAATTAGGGATCAAGGCTTTCCTCTTCCGAAGATAATGTTTGAATGTGATTCTAGTAATGTGGTGCGATGGATCAACAATCCGGACAATGTTCCATGGAGGCTGCACTATCTTCTGGAGCCGATAGTCGTGATCTTGAAATATGTGGGTAAGGTTCATTTTCAACATGAGCGAAACAGTGATGCGGATCAATTAGCAAGAGAGGGAGCTGCTGGCGATGGGGGAGCTGAGACTTGGTTCTAAACTGTGGAAGACTGGTTGTGAGGGTGGATTCATTCGTGATATCAGAGGATGTAGCAGACAGATAGTGGAAATTGTATTAGTGATCGTTGTGTTGTTAGGAAGGAGTGGGAGTCATTCCCATTAGATTTTTGGCTTGCTGTAAGAATTGGTATTGGTTTTTTTTAATGAGATATGATACTGAATTCTCAAAAAAAAAAAGTTTCATTATAACATTTATTGGTCCTTACAAGTGAAATATGACAATGTTAAATCATCATTGCTTTAAATAAAAATATTATATTTAAATTATAAAAAAATTGTATTATAGCAATTGGCTAATTATAGCAATAATAAGTTTATTATAATATTAACTTTGTAAAAAATATTGCGATGATTTAATATAGATACTACGTTTTTAAATGGAATCATTGAACATATCATTTTGAATCAATTTATTGTGATATTTATTTAGTTATAGATATATTGTGATAATTTAACATTATATAGTTATTTAAATATATTCTTATTTTAGAATCGTTTTAATTATACTGGCAACAAAATTTTTTCATATAAGTATATCCATATTTTAGAATCATTTTATTTATATTGGCAACTAAATATATCCATATTTTGGAAACTAAATATTAATTAAATAAAAATTAAAAATAAATATTAGAATATGTATTTTTTAAATAAACCATTCTAAATACGCGTGACAGGTCCCCTCGAGAATAGAAAATGCTAAAGATGGGCAAAAACCAATACCAAACAGAGTATATTGTTTCCCAGTTGTCAAGATAATAAATCAGTGCGGAAACGATGTTTGAGCGTTATCCCAACAACCAGTCAACAACCAACAGAACAGAGTGCGAAAATAAAACTAAGAACACCAGGAATTTGGTTACCGAGTTCGATCCACCGATCTACATCTGGGGGCTCCAAGCCAGGTATTCACTAAATCTCCACCAAACAGATTGAACAAGAGTCAATCACACCCTACACACCCTTACATTCCGGTGAACTCTCCTATCTACCCAAATAGACTAGAAGAACACATGGGAGCTTCAACTATCTACCCAAATGCACTCAATTCACTAGCAGGTGTTAAGGTGGTGTTTGTGGAATCTAGCTACTAAAACAACTTAAGCACAATGGTGCTAAAACACCTACAATATACACGGATTGTGTTTACAAAAGATAAACCCAGAAATGTTTAAACACAATCCCCAAATCCCATGAAAAAGTAGCAGACACAACAACTAAAAGTTATACCAGCAGTAAAGCGGTTGTTGGTGTCTTCTGGCAACAATGAATAGCAGGGGATTTCTTCAGCAGCTCTAAATTGCCATAATCACAGCTAAGGATCTGCAAATACTCTGTAAATTGAGCTGTGATTGCGGCTTCCAAACTCTCAAACTAAGCACAAGTTGTGTTTACTAGAGATATGCCAAGAAATGCATAAACACAAACTCAAATCCCCATAAGAATGCAGCAGTCAGAACAACAAAGAAATACCCAGCTGTAGAATGGTTGTTTCTGGCTTCTATCAACAACGAACTGGGGGATTATGGCTCCAGCTTCCCTTAGATCACCATGGCAGAGAAGGACCTTGAAGAATGCTTTGTTTTCTATCCTTTGCTGCTGGAGTAAGTCTTAAGAAGAATGGAGGACGAAAACAGGTATTTATAGATGTGCAAGGCCCATTAGAAAACCCTAAAAGCCTGCTAAGGGAAGTGGCCACGTCACTGTCCTTTGTACTTTCCAGTTGTGCTATACCCGTTGTTGATAGGTTGTTTTAACATCAGAGGGACAACGAGTATCTGCACAAAAAATTCAAATCTGCTGTACAAACTATGCCACGTCAGCATTCCTTGTTGTCCTTTCTCCACTATCAGATTGCGTTGTTCATTAGTCGTCGTCACAACTATATAACAACGTTGATCATCTTCACAACATAGGACTCAAGGACTTAACAATCTCCCCCTTTGTTGATATGATCAACCAAAACCATTCACGATACTCATGAACAATAAAATCATATCATATTCTCCCCCTTTTTGGTATGATCAATCAACAACAACATCTTTGCCTTTTTCTTGTTGTTCCACTGCAGTTGGACAACAGGAAATCAGCAAAATATGCATCAGTGTTTCTCCTCCTTTCTCTGTGGCACCAGCTCCTCAAAATCATCAATAATATCCAAGCAAAGCTTCCAATTAAATCAAACTCATTAGTATACTCCCCCTTGCATTATGCCATATCTTTCTCAGGTTGTTTCTCTATAGTCAGAACATCGGTATTAACAACAGAATATACTAGAATTCAAATTCTCACCAGACCTTCAGCAGCTCAACTGTACCATCTCCCTTTCTAATGGATTGGGCCCACAAAATATTAATTCTTTGTAATCCCGGGCCCCGAACGCAGCATGATGCTAAGGAGAGTGGCACAAGGCCAAGTTCCCTCTATGTTCCTCAAGCTTCTCTCTGTCAAGGGACTTAGTAAGGTAGTCTGCTCGTTGTTCAGACGACATATGGTGCACATCTTCAATCCCATTCCTGCCAAGGCAATTGCACTCTGATTTCTTTGGAACCCAAACTCTTCTCAGCTTAACCCTCTTGCGTAGTTCTTCAGTAGGCCAGACAACAGGATGACCGTTCATCAAATCTTTTATAATTCGAAAACACTGATCAGCTGTGTGTCCTGGCAATTTGCAGTAAGCACAGTTCTTGTGTTGTTGAAACTTCTGAATATATCTTTCCTTGTAGATCTTTCTGACTGGTTGTCGACCAGATGTTTCAACAACTTTCTTAACTACTTAAGTAGGCTTTGCAACAACTACTATTTGATTTCTCCTTGGAGGTGATTTTTGTTCAAGAAATCCTCCACTGATAAATTTAGTTGTTGATGGAGTGCTCGAAAACTGATATCCAATCCCAGATTGATCGTTGTAAGATTTTCCCATAGACAAGACTTCATCGAGCCTCTCTTTGCCTTTAGCCATTCCTTCCAACTTATGAACCTTCTCTTGAAGATCTTGAGAGTGTTTCTTCAATGCTTCTTTCTCTTCAATCAACACCTCTTTCTCCTTGATCAATTCAGCTCTTTCTTTCTGCAAATCTTCAATAATGTCCTTGTTTGACATATTTTCCTTTTGAAGTGCATCTCTCTCTTTTAATACTTGATCATAGGAAATTCTGATGTCAGCAAGTTGTTTCAACAACATCTTCTTCTCCTTTACAACTGCTTTGTATTTTTCAGTGAGCTCATCAAATAGATTTTCAAGAGCTATTCCATTTCTTGATAATGCATCCTCAAAATCTCTACATCTGCTTCGTTGTTCTTCAGTTGTCCCAACATCGCCACCACTGCTGAGAGTAACTTTCTGAGAATTACAACTTTTAAGCCTTCCTTTCTTGCCCATCTTCCGGATCTCACTCAGCTATGTTAGAGTGTAGGCTCTGATACCAATTGACAGGTCCCCTCGAGAACAGAAAATGCTAAAGATGGGCAAAAACCAATACCAAACAGAGTATATTGTTTCCCAGTTGTCAAGATAATAAATCAGTGCGGAAACGATGTTTGAGCGTTATCCCAACAACCAGTCAACAACCAACAGAACAGAGTGCGAAAATAAAACTAAGAACACCAGGAATTTGGTTACCCAGTTCGATCCACCGATCTACATCTGGGGGCTCCAAGCCAGGTATTCACTAAATCTCCACCAAACAGATTGAACAAGAGTCAATCACACCCTACACACCCTTACATTCCGGTGAACTCTCCTATCTACCCAAATAGACTAGAAGAACACATGGGAGCTTCAACTATCTACCCAAATGCACTCAATTCACTAGCAGGTGTTAAGGTGGTGTTTGTGGAATCTAGCTACTAAAACAACTTAAGCACAATGGTGCTAAAACACCTACAATATACACGGATTGTGTTTACAAAAGATAAACCCAGAAATGTTTAAACACAATCCCCAAATCCCATGAAAAAGTAGCAGACACAACAACTAAAAGTTATACCAGCAGTAAAGCGGTTGTTGGTGTCTTCTGGCAACAATGAATAGCAGGGGATTTCTTCAGCAGCTCCAAATTGCCATAATCACAGCTAAGGATCTGCAAATACTCTGTAAATTGAGTTGTGATTGCGGCTTCCAAACTCTCAAACTAAGCACAAGTTGTGTTTATTAGAGATATGCCAAGAAATGCATAAACACAAACTCAAATCCCCATAAGAATGCAGCAGTCAGAACAACAAAGAAATACCCAGCTGTAGCATGGTTGTTTCTGGCTTCTGTCAACAACGAACTGGGGGATTATGGCTCCAGCTTCCCTTAGATCACCATGGCAGAGAAGGACCTTGAAGAATGCTCTGTTTTCTATCCTTTGCTGCTGGAGTAAGTCTTAAGAAGAATGGAGGACGAAAACAGGTATTTATAGATGTGCAAGGCCCATTAGAAAACCCTAAAAGCCTGCCAAGGGAAGTGGCCACGTCACTGTCCTTTGTACTTTCCAGTTGTGCTATACCCGTTGTGGATAGGTTGTTTTAACATCAGAGGGACAACGAGTATCTGCACAAAAAATTCAAATCTGCTGTACAAACTATGCCACGTCAGCATCCCTTGTTGTCCTTTCTCCACTATCAGATTGCGTTGTTCATGAGTCGTCGTCACAACTATATAACAACGTTGATCATCTTCACAACATAGGACTCAAGGACTTAACAACGCGGTTTTAAATTTTAAAAAATGTGTGTTACTTTATTAGATCCAAAAATCATTAATATTTAAATCCTGTATACTAATAGAGAATGAAATGATCCCATAATTAAAGGTTGTAATTTGGGAAATATTATTACTAATTGGATAGTTAAAAATCATGTTAAAAATGATAATTTACTTTAATTCTGTATATTTACTATGTATCGTTTGGTAGATCTTATAATATTAGATAACTAATTATAAACTCTATTGAAAATCTATTACCATTTAGGTGTTATTAATATCAAATTAAAAGAGGTTATAGATAATAAATTATTGAATCCGATATATTTTATGAAGATATTGTTGACATTTATGTTAATCATCACAAATTTATTTTATTATGTATATATCAAATAATTTATTACAATATTGGCCACCTTGAATAATTTGGAAAGAGATCCCGACTGCTCAATTTAAGTGCACAATTTTTGGGATTAATTAATAATAGAAAATGATGATGAAAAAATGAACATGCCAAAAATATAGCACGGATTAAATCTAATTTAACCAAAAAAATAAAATATATATTATTAATTATATGGGAATAAAATCATGATGGAGAAATCATGATGGTAATAAAATATGTATGTAATATGTATTAATTATTTTATTTGTGCAAATGAGATTTATGGTGATGGGGAAAGCAGATGCAGAATTTTTACAATGGGGGTGATGGAGGGAAATAAAATATTTAGGATATTGAATATAATTTGTCTATCAAATGATTTTTATTTATATTGGCAACTAAATTTTTCCTTATAAATTTATCTGTATTTTCAAAACACAATATAAAATAAAAAATGGAAACTACGTATTACCCCATAAATAAAGCAAAGATGATGGGGTAATTGATTTCAATTGATTATCAAAAGATTTTTATACATATCTATTACAATTAATAAGGATATTCGTATACTTTTTTAAGATTTTTATTTCTATATTTGAGACATTTCACTTCCCCATTATATACTATATAATGTCATTTGTTCAGTTACAACAATAAGCAAATATTCAGCTACATTATTTCTAGCAGTGTTTGCATAACGCAAGTTGCGGATATACATGGAGAGTACAATACTTTTCAAGCAGCTCAATCACTTATCGTTGATTGAAATAATATGTCTCCAAGTCTCCAACTCGCCAAGGATTAATTTTACCCAAATAATTTATTTTTGATGTATTCATAATGCATATAGTATTGTATTTTATTTTTAAATATAAAAAATACTTGGTCATATAATCTGTAAATTTTGTAAAACCGCAAATGAAATCTCTGATGAGTTCAGAAGAGGACATTTCATTATTTGTTTGGTTTGGATGATTTGAAAAAAATATAAATAAAAATACTGTACATATTGATTATTTCACAGAATTCTGTAATATTGTACATTTCATTATTTCACAGAACTTATATGCTTACTGCAAGAAAGTATGTTGATTATATGGGATGAAGCACCCATGACACATAGATACTATTTTGAAGCACTGGACAGAACTTTGCGAGATATAATGCGCCCTATAAAGAGTGACAGCAATGATATTCCTTTTGGTGGCAAGACTATAGTTTTTTGTGGTGATTTCAGACAAATATTACCAGTTATTCCTAAGGGAACAAGACAACATATTGTGAATGCCACATTGAATTCATCTAATATTTGGGATCACTGCACTGTTCTTACGCTGACAAAGAACATGAAGCTGCTTTCTGCAAGTAATTCGGATGAGTGTGAGAAGCTTGAGGAATTTGCCAGCTGGTTGCGTGAGATTGGCGATGGTTCATTGGGAGGGACTAATGATGGGGAAGATCAAATTCAGATTCCTCCTGATATGGTTATAGATTATTTAGATGATCCAATAAATGCCATTGTTTCAATCATCTATCCTGATTTCACATCTCATTTACATGATCCAAAATACCTAAAGGAAAGGGCAATCCTTGCACCTAAGATCAAGGACGTTGAATGCATCAATAGTTACATAATGGCAATGAATGAAGAAGAAACCATAGAGTATTTGAGTGCTGATAAGGCGAGCAAATTGGATGGAGGCAGCAGTAGTCTCAGTAAAATTCATACGCCAGAGTTTTTAAACTCTATTGAGTGTTATAGACTTCCTGCACATTTGTTGAAATTAAAGGTTGGTACTCCTGTCATGCTTATTCGTAATATTGACCCTATGAATGGACTCTGCAACGGAACAAGATTGACATTGACAAGACTTTGAAAGAATGTTTTTGAAGGTAAAGTTATCACAGGAAAGATGGTTGGTGACAGAGTGTTAATTCCTCGAATGACGATGACTTCATCTGATCACCGGATTCCTTTCAAGTTCGAGAGAAGACAATTTCCAATTATGGTTTGTTATGCAATGACAACAAATAAGAGCCAAGGTCAATCCGTGAAGCATGTTGGTGTTTTTCTGAGGGAGCCCGTCTTTACGCATGGGCAACTATATGTTGCAGCTTCACGTGTCGTGAGACGTGATGGACTGAAATTTCTAATTATGCACGATCGATTCGGCAATAGAAATTCCACAACGAATGTAGTGTATAAAGAAGTACTCCAAAAAGTATATACAAAGAATTGAAAATTCTGATTCCAGTGGTGTATGAAATCAGAGACCGGAGGTGTGTTGAAATATTATCTAAGCCGATGGATACCCTGAAGGTAATTACCATGTTCTGTGTCTTTGATATTTGGATCTGATGCATCATGCATGTACAAATGAATTAAGAATGTGCATTGATGGCATAGATCAAACTTTTATTTATATGTGCTTTTCTATCACCCTCCCTTGTGGTGTTTTATTCCTTTTTGTTCTTTCGAATGTTGGAAAGTTGACATGTGAGTGTTGTGACTATGTAGCCTGCAGTGCCACAGTGACAGTGAGCAACAGGTATAGATTACTGATTTGGATGCCGAATTTTGATAATGCTTTATTAAATATATTACTGAGCTACAAAATCTCCATGCTGATATAATAACAAACTAACCAAATACTAATTGATTTTACAAAATGATATGGTGTGAAAAGTTGAAATGGTGTTTCAGAGGATACTGCCAATTGTTTAGTGGAAATTAAAGTTTGTGGAAGTGGGCACCAACACTCAAACATCATATATTCTATCATATCATACGATGGATGTTATGCTGGAAAAATATAGCTAGCTTCCCCTTGAAATTATGGTTGATAATTTTAGCACCTGGGATTTAGGAATGATGATGATTTTGAGTTTTTGATATGGTGGTTGGTTGGCATCATTCACATCCTGGTTTTGGATGTCTGGCTTTGTAGGGTTGACATAAAAACTTAGCTAGGTTACTCCTCAACTATATATGTGGTGTTTCTGATCATGTTTGTAATGTGTACTTGAAGATGATGTGGGACACCCGAATTTTCATAATTTTAAGTGCAGTTGACTTATCATTTTCTGTTTTTTTTAAACTAATTATAATGATATTTATAGAATCAATCAGCTTCCTACATTTCTTTGACTCTGTTTTTCTTTTTTCAGTTTACTGTAATGTATTGTACTTTTCAAATGATGCTTTGATCTTTTCTATTAACACCACCGTCCTATTTTGTATATAACTGAAGCTCTCATAACTGCTATTGTTTGTTTCATCATCATAGTTTTGAAGCTTTAAACCAGAGGGTAGTAGCAGTGGTGGTGGATCCTATAAAAGGTCTTAACCGCCAAACTACGATGCTTGGTCAAGAACCGCTTCAAATAACGTCCAACCTGGGCGATCTTAATTAGCCATGTATCCAACATTGATTTATTTCTTTTAATGAATTGTGGATTCAAGTAGATTTTTCAACAATGGTTGCCATTGCATACTATAAATATGATGAGTGCTACTTTGAAGTTAAAGCCTTTCTTTCATTGTTACAGAATTAAAGAAAGGCTTTGAGGTTAATTTTTATTCATTGCTTCGATTCTCAACTATTGTACTTTCTACATTGCCTTTCATTCAATCCATAAACATAATATATTTTTTCATTGAATCTTTAAATAAAAATAAACTTTGAAATTCATGTAAATTTTCTTCCCGCGCATCGCGCGGGCGGGTAATACTAGTTAATGTTTAAACCAAATCATCTCAAAACAATATAATTCAAACAAATAAATAATACCATAGGTTATACTTTTCGAGATTTATAAAATAAGATTTTCTCACAAATTTTTTAAAAAAATCGTATCATCGTCTTATTTTCAAGATTTATTACAATTAAGAGCATGATATATGGATG
The DNA here is from genome assembly GCA_030278955.1 of Hygrophila difformis. Lineage (NCBI taxonomy): Eukaryota > Viridiplantae > Streptophyta > Magnoliopsida > Lamiales > Acanthaceae > Hygrophila > Hygrophila difformis. Next base: position 41,711,385 of record JAOANR010000015.1, read on the forward strand.
AAGGATTTGCCCGGGTGACTGCTAATTAAGGAATATAGTAGTATTAATTAATTAATTAAATAGAAGCAATATAATGTTAGGATTTGGATTGTGAAAAATGGGGCGTGATGAAATTAAATTGATCTATCATTGTAAGGGCAGCAGAAAATTGAGCAAGTCCCTACTGACCAGCTGTACTGATGGACCGTAGATCACATGCATGTAGACGGCCAATGGTGATGAATGATTTAGTCGATCAGTAGTAGTCAGTATAATGTGGTTGGTTGGGACAATATTATTAGCTATTCACAAAATGGATATATGTGTTGGAATCCACGCACAGTAGCCATTTTTTATATGCACTAATCATACTACTGGAGTACTGGTAGCTAACAAAATGATATACTACTACTAAAAGTGAAAATGTAGTCTTTATCTTAAACTACTAAGTACTAATTAATAGTATTGGTGAATTTAAAAGAAGTATACAGTACAGTTGCTTAATTTGTTTGTATATGTATGAATAAGAATAAAAAGAATACTACTCCACTAGTAATTGTAATTGTAAAGGAATTAATTATTATTATTATACATGTAAATCAAATAATAGGTACACAGTATGCAAGCAATGCAATAAGGTATCATCTTATTATACTAGTACTATATAGGCTTAATTACCTGAGCGGTGGAACTGAAGCCGGGCAGTAACTCTGTGAATTCATGTGAATTATTGTCAGTTAAGATTAGCTAGGATGTCCTCCTCCTCCTCCTCTCCCCTGACCCATACGGTTTTTAGCAGCAGCAGCCCCGGATCCGAACAGGGATCCCAAAAGCTTCGAGAACCCGCCGCTCTTCTTACTACTACTAATATCGCCGGAGCGGGTCCGGCTCCTAACCCCGATCCTACCAATACAGGAGACCCGTGGCGAGTCTGGATCGGAAACCGGCTGGCCCAGCAGCTGCGCGGTTCCAGCAGGCGGCGGCTTATTTGGTTCGGAGCGGCTTCGGAACAAGGGCTTGGAGTTGCGGCGGCGGTCGGGTCCGAAAGACTTCCTGCTGGCCTTGGAGTTGGCCTGCTGCTGCAGCAGTAGTGATGAGGAGGACTTTCTGTTGTTGTTGGCGTGATGGGGCTGCATAATGAAGCTGGACTTTTTATGGTTATTATTGAAGGAGGCGTTGCCGCCGAGTTTGAGGGAGGTCTTCCGCTGCATTACGGCGTGGCGGTCGAACCAGTCTTGTTCGTCGGCGGAGGAGAGCCAGAAGGAATCGGGCGGGAGGTCGTAGTACAAGGGGTTGGTATGATGATCGGATGATGATGATGATGATGATGTATGATCCACCATTGTGTAAAAGTAGTATATATTATTATTGCAGATTTTTGAATTTGGTGCAGGAAGAGGAAAATGAGGAAATGAAAGGGGGGCGGTGGTGGGAGGTAATTAGTGTATGTCTCTTGTCACTTGTGCAATTCAATTCAATTCAATGAATTGGCTAATTGCTAAATGCTTTATGCTTTATGCTAATTGTGTGCGTGGGAACACACACAGATTACAGATTACAGATTACAGATATGACCCATGGATCGATCAATCGAGTACAATTCCAAACATGAGATGAAACAACCTCTGTCCTCCTCCTCCTCCTCCTCCTCCTCCTCCTCCTCCTCCTCGATGTGTATCCGACCAGACCTACTTATTCATTTCCCTAATAAGGATTATGAAGTATCAGGGAATCCAATATCCAACAATTTAATTAATGGCCTCAACCAACACACACACATATATATATGTGGTGCCTATCACCCTATCTCCCCATATTATAAATAAATACTAGTAGTATATCACTATATTGTATTCCTTATATATAATTACTCTCTCTCTTTTTATATATATATATGCTGTCTAATTCTTTTTTTTTTAAATTATTTTAACAATTTTAAATAACGACAAATAAGCTTTCAATTAACAAATTTGAAACTACTAGCTAAGGTTCCATAGGGAGACCAATTCCAATTTCCAACAAAAAAATGTTGAATTATATATACACAGAATATATTATTATTATTATTATTATTATTATTATTATTATTATTATTAAAATAAGTAATAATCAGAACTTTATGTAATATGGGTGTCAAAGTAAAAAAAACTATGAGATATAACCAGACATGGCATGTTTATATTAGTATACATGTACTATATACATGCAGACGCGGATGCAGGGTGCAGGGGTCCCGGCCCGTGTGTAAGGTAAATGGGTTTCAATAATTCACATTTACATGGCCCCCCGGGCCCACAAATAACTCCAAAATTCAATTATTAAATCCATCAATTAATTAATTAATTAGTTGGAGATGCCCGAGTTGGAGTATACATACCAACAACCCAGCAATTCAACATCTTCTTTAATTTCATTTCAATTTTGCTGGCTATACTCTATATATATATGGCCATGCATGGGATTGGGGCTACCATACATACATAATAGTAATTTACTACCTCGTCTGATATATTTGTTACCTATGATTTTTTTGGCACTATTCACTGTTCAATTTTGATTCGAATTTTTATCATAGCTCTGTAAGAAAAAACATAGTCAAGTGAGATCTTGTTAGATTCGTCTAATCTTGTAGTTTTGGACAATTAATTTTTTATAACTTTTCGCTGTACATAATTTAAGTTATTAACTGTTAAAAATGTGTATCGACATACGTGTTGGGTGGGTCCGTAACAAAAGTAGTGAGACGGAAGAAGTAATAATTAAATGTCTCTGTCTCCTGTCTCAAAATCAACACAAAATAAAAGTCACATTTAACAACATTATTTCTCTGCTCAAACCATACCATTCCATACGTTACCTCAATATTTAATTATACGTCGTTGAATAACTAACGCACCCTTTCCAATTTCCATACAATTAGCCGCGCTGCGTCTACACATACATATCACAAATCACATACTAATATTCTTCTTTCACCATACATTTTTTTTTCTCCGATGAAAAAGGGGGCCGATGCCGATTTTATCGTCTTCCACCATTATAATTTATTTAGTCATCAAATCTTTAAAGAAAGAACCCAATTCATCCTCTAAGCATCTCATTTTGGCCAAAATATATAAGTCATTATTTTATTCTTCAAATTCATGACCCTGGCTGGCCTCAATCCTTTTAATTTATTCGGCGCTGGGAATGCGAAGCATATATGCCACAGCTGGAGCAGCCTTCATTCGATCACTGGGCAATGCTTTGGTGCCTTTGGAAGGGCCGGAATATGCTTGCTGCTGCTGCTGCTGCTGTTGCTGTATTATGGGGGACTCCCTGTGGATATGTGGCTGCGACAGTTCGGGCAGCTCAGATCATCGGGGGAGCAGCAGCATTTCATCGGGTCTTTCTCAAGTCTATTAAACGTTCCCCTCATCGTTTGGTCACCAGCTGGAACCCTATGCCTTTATCATGGCATTGTGGTGGTTATTTGATCCTTGGCCACCGTTATATACAGGCCGTCTAATAATCTTCGATGGCCCTGTTCTAAAATAAAAATGGGGCCTTATTTAAGAAAGAAAAATAATTTATAAACTTTTAATTTATTTATAAAACATAACACAATATAAAAATTTAAAACAAAAAATATAATTTATTTTTAAGACTTGTACCCAAAAGACATTGTCTATATATGCAAACTGAATCAACACTATGTATTTCTTTTAAAAACAGTAAAAAAGAAGAAAAAAAAAAGAAGAAGAATTTTTCAACTCAATTTTTTTCGACAGATTCAACTTTTTTAAGAGAAGTAATATATAAAAATAAATAAAACTTATGAAACAAGGGGAAATTATAGATAAATACCTCTCATCCTAACTTTATTACTTGTTCAGTACCTAGCACTATTTTTCTTCATTTTCACTACCTAATTTTGTCTTTATATGTAAAGATTGTCAAATATGCCCCTGGTCAAGTTTAGTACTTTTGTCTTATAAGTATTGTACATATTATCAAGCAGTTTAGTATATGTGGAATTAAAAGACTTGTATATCTCTTTAGTAATTGTTGTACAATTTTCAAACATTACTTTATAGATTTTATTTATGATCTTAAACAGAGAACGTAATTAATCAAAATATATGCCATGATCATTCACAGTATTTATCATTCAAAGTAAAATTTCTGGGTCTACCTCGCTTCCGTAGTATAAGCTTTGTGGTTGAAACTTTCTGATCGAGTCCTTCAACGAGTAACCTTCTTTCCTCGTCTGCTATCCTTCTTTCAGGCCTCCTGCCTTACTCTGGTATGCACGACCTTTCGGAAATCACTGTATCGATGACATGACTCTCAACATATGTTTCACTCACTCACATATATTTAGAATTTTGGTAGACTTTTAGAAAAATATACTCGAAGATATTACTGGAATGATCAGGCTATTGTACTTAGCCGATCATCTTTTTATTGAAAGCTTTAAAATCACTCATAGTTTTACATCAAAAGAGAGAACTAAAGATTACAAAGAAATGCAAGAGAAAGAATACTATGATAGGTATCTTCGCTTCTGCATCCTTCGTGAATCATTCCTCCTTTTATAGATGGAGTTTTGGGGATCATGTGGTTCAGAATTGATTTACGTGGCCTTATCTCCGTCCTTCCTTTTTCTTCCATTATTGAGATTCCATAGCTGTCATTTTTAATCCTTAATTATTAGCCGTCCTCTTTGTCTTGTTGTCTAATTACGTCATTGCATGCGTCTTTCTGCATTATTTTGTTCTTGTCTTCTTGTTCAATTGCGTCATTGCATACGTCTTGCCGCATTATTCTTTTCTTGGTGCTACATTGGTCCTCTCTGTCGTCACTGCTTATTTCATTTCGTTGTCTCTTTCCGAAGAAATGTTCTTGTTTTCAGGCTTGTGGTGGATTTCTCTACTGCTTTCTTCCAGATACTCTTGACTTCTTCTGAGCATTCAAAATTGTATGTGTCAAATTTCTGAATTAGTCCTGCTAAATTTCCTGATCTGAATCCTGGAGTGTTCAATTGCTCAATCATTACAATTTCTTCATTTCCGAAAAAGATTCCTGCGCCTTGGTTGTATAGTCTTTTCATCTGTTCATGGACAGCACGTATTCCCATTGCTCTTTTGAAGTGGATGTATTTGTCATTAAAGATTTCTGTTTTGGGGGTTCCATAGTCTTGAGGATAACTTTCTGGTTTAGTGATTTCTTCTGCAATAGCAAGATGGTAGGAAGAGTGTTTGACTTCTGGACTAATAGAAAATATTTTTAGTTTCTGGGTTTTTGGTCTTATGTTTAGGCCTTCAAGTAGTACAGGTAATTTGGATATTTCGGTTCGTAAAGGGGACAGGAAAATAGTTCTGATAAAACCGAATTTGAAACAGTTCGAAACAAAGTTCGGGTCGCAGCCTGGTAAAATAGTTACTTGTGGATGTAAGGATTTGGTGAATTCTGTGTAAAATGATGATTCTTGTCTGGGTAAGGAGTATATGTAGCTGCTCAGGGTATGGTATTCTGCTAAAAAGTTTCTTGTTTCAGGGCTAATGGGTGTTGGTTGAGGAATATTGTCGCAAAAATACTTCTTAGTTTCTGCAATGTTTTTCGACGAGGTCGAAGGTCTTGCATCCCCAGATTGTTTTGCTTGTTTGTCCTCTTTTGGAACAGGATTAGCTTTCCCTTCCTGGTTTGAAACACCAGTATTTAGTTCTTCAGGGGTATAAAAGTATTCTTCCATAGTAGTTAGTAATCCCTGCAAACATTTGTTACATTCATATATATCGTCATTGATAGTCTTATGTTCGTCCATAAAGCTTCCAACAATCAACTGTTGTAGCTTTAGTTGTCTGTCCATAGTCGACTGGAGTAGTTTTTGTAGTCGATCTATTTCATTGTAAATGTGGTCAGTCAGACCAGCATCATCCCATTGTTCATTGTTCTCCATATTCAGGGTTCCTGCTCAAAAAATCAGCTAGATAATTTTCAGTCCCTTTAATATATTCAACAGTAAAGTCGTACATTGACAAGAAAGTCTGATATCTTATTATTCTTCTATATTGGGGTTTATTTGGAACTTTATTGTAAATTAGAGGTTTTACTTGTGTATTGTCAGTTAATACTTTAAACTTTCTACTTAATAACCAAAATGAAAATTTATCTATTGATTTAATCACTGCAAGTAATTCTTTTTCATTTGTACTATAGTTTATGGCTGCTCCTTGTAATGTTCCGGATGCATATCTACAAATTTCACCAGTATCGGTTTTTAATAATCCTGCCCAATGGTAGTCTGAGCTATCGGTTTGTACTATTAAATTATCTTTTTCGTCAGGTAATCTTAACGGTGGTAATTTGGAGCATTCTTCTTTTAATTGTTTGACAATTTCAGTATGTTGATCATTCCATCCTATCTTATTATTTTTTCTTATCAATTTTCTTAGATCATTTGTCTTTTTTGCTAAATTTGATATAAATCCTTCTGCATAATTTAGAATTCCAAGAAATCTTTGTATGTTTAATTTATTCCTAAGTTCATCAGGCATTTTAACAAGTTTTGTACTTATATGTGGTTGCATTTTAATTCCAAGTTTATTTAATATTAGACCCAAAAATTCTATTTCATCTTTGAATATTTCTGCTTTCTTTTCTGATAAAATTAATCCATGATCTTTACAAAGTTTTGCAAATATATCTAAATGTTTTTTATGTTCTTCTATAGTGTTTGAGGCTATTAGTATATCATCTACGTATACAAATATAAAGTTACTAAATTTTTTAAATGTTTTATCCATTTTTCTTTGAAATATTTGTGGTCCATTTTTTATTCCAAACGGCATAACCTTCCATTCATAGTGTCCTTGTGGTGTACTAAAGGCTGTGTATTTTATACTTTCTGGATGCATTTTAATTTGCCAAAATCCATTTTTACAATCAAATTTTGAATAAATAGTTCTACCTCTAGCTAATCCTATTAGATTTTCTTTGTTAGGTAAAAAGTATCCATCAAATATCATGTTTTTGTTTAGTTCCTTATAGTTTATTACTAACCTTGGTTTCTTTCTTATTTGTTCGCTACGATTTCTAACCAAGAAAGCTTGACTATTATGTTCTGCTATAGATTCTTGAATAAGGTCTAATTCTAACAATTCATTTATTTGTTTTCGAAGTTCTTCAATATCTTCTTGATTATGCATCATCGGTTGAGTTCTTATTATTATATCGTCGTTTTTCATTTTTAATTCTGCATATATTTTATTAAGATTCCATTTTTCAATTGGATTTTCTCCATAGTTTTCAGAGATGTATTTTATTGTCTCATGAAGTTCATATTTATCAAAATCTTCTGGCTTTTGAATTAGTACTTGTTTTTTAATTTTGTGAATTTTAAATTTTATGTAATAAGTAATTGGTTGTTTTATAATTTCTCCTTTTTCACCACGTTTCTGAAGCACTCTGTATGGTTTCCTTATTCTCGGAATAGTAATATAGTGGTTACATGCTGATCTAAGTTGAATATTATATCTATCTACTCTAAAGCTTTGAAATAAACTTGTAAAATCTGTCCCTAATAATACATCAATTGTTTTTACTGGGCTAACAAATACTTCTTGTATTGTAAATATTTTATTTCCTAAAATTATTTGAACATCTTTAGCTATTTTATTAATAATTAAACTATGTCCAGTAGCTCCATGTACTTCTATTGGTCTTTTATTTACTTCCCATTCTTTTATTAAATGTTCTTGTATTAATGTGATTTCTGCTCCTGTATCTAGTATAGCACATGTTGTTATATTTGTTTGTAGTATAGTTAACTCTAGGTATACTGTTGTTGGAAATCTAATTTCTTTCATATATATGCTTTTCCTATTACAAAAGCTTTTCCATTTTTTGTTTTTCCACTAAAAATTTCTCCTGTTATCGTATATTTGTTTAATGAGTCTAAAAACTCGTTGCCTAACAAGACATGATAGGTACTACTTGATGTTCCTTCTTCTTCTGCTACATAACATTTTACTTCTTCTATTAAGTCTGTGCCTAGTTTTATTGGTACTATTACTAATTCATTTACTCTTCTTACTTCTCCTTCAAAAGTAGCATATCTATACTCTGTTCCTATATGCTTTACTAATCCATTTATACATGTTTTTCCTATATGATTCTTACCAGCTCCAGTATCTACTAATATATTTGGTCCTTTTATCCAGTTTGTGCCATTATAGTATTCTATATTAATTCTCCATGTTTGGGCTTTTTGTTTACTTTTTTCGTATGGTATATCAATACTATGTCTTGGTTGATCAAGTATTAGATTTGTTCTTGGGCTATAGTCTATACTTTTTCTGCTACTCATTGTTCTTCCTATATAGGATAATTGTGGTCTCCTATTTTCTAATGGTTTTCCAATCTCTATTGTATTTTTCTTGTCCGCAAGATCAATTATCCAGTCATCTTGTAACGTTGGATTATTCAATTCTGGTAATATTAGATCTGCTATTGTATCTCTACATGCTTCATGTATTTCTATTGTCTTTTTATCATCATAAGGTTTTAGTCTATTGCTATTTAGGTAGCTATAAAAAGCACTATAATGTACTGTAAATATTTTACTTTCATTTTTCATTACATCATTCCTATGTACTTTTATGTATAGGGTTAATGTTTCGTCTATATTTTGATCTTGTAAAGATACACAATAGTTTGGGTAACATGTAAATAATAGTTTTTGGTAAATTAAGTTCCCATTAATAGTTCCTAAGTGTGAGTCTTGTGGATTTAATAATCTTGAATCATGTAGGCTTATTGTTACTGGTAAGTCTATTCCACTTCTAAATAAAGATTTTATTAGAATCTTTACTCCTGCTAAATGTACGTATTGTATTTTCTCTGTTTTCTTTCTACTTAATTTTTCTAGTCCTTTATTTATTATGTCTTTTGTTAAAAGGTGCAGTTTTAGAGTAGTATTAGTGTTACATACATCTACCGTTTTTTCTAGTTCATGATATTCATGAATTACTATATTATTTCTTGAGAATGTTCTTGATAGTATATTAAAATTTGTATGCTTGAATCCATGTTTTAGATCTAATCCTTGTATTTTATTAATTTGTTCTGGACTTAAGATAGCTTTTATTGCATATCCTCTTTGTCCTTCATATTGTTCTACATATTCTATTTCTTTTGTTTCCTCTTGTTCTTCTGTGATTATTTCTTTATCTTTATTCATTTTCTACTTCAGAGAATTTTACTTCATATATCTCTTCTCCTGATTCTGGTTCACTTATACTTTCTAGATCTGATTCTATTTCTTTGAATATTTGTTCATCTATAATATCATATTCCATAAATCTTACTTGTTTTTTCTTTGGTTTTGTACAATCACTTGCAAAATGTCCTATTTCTCCACAGTTATAACATTTACATGTGGTTGGATTCTTTTTATTTTGTCTTTTATCATTTCTTCTTTTATAATATTTTCTTCCAAATTTTGGCTTAAAGAATTTTTTCTTATTAAAGATTTTAAATCTTTTTCCTTTCTTAAATTTTCTTTTTATTGGTTTAAATTTTTTAAATCTCTTATTTTTTCTGTATGATATATTTTTTCCCCATTCAAAATTTTCTGCATTTTCTTGGCAGCATAAATCAGCAGCTTTATTATATATTTTAGTGTGGTCTAATATTTTTCTTTGGTAACATAACTCAGTTATTACCTGTCTTATTAATCTTATTCGGCTTCCTAAATTATTCGGATAGTCATTTTTATTTTGAATCCATGTTTTCCACATATATTCATCCCATGGTGATGGTAGTTTTGAAAATATAGAGTTCATGGTGTGTTCATTATTTTGTGAGCTTGTATAAGCTGTATAATAGTAGCTTTTAAACTGTTCAGAGAATTGATCAAAAAAGCATAAATCTCTTAGTCTTATTTTATTTAATCTTAGTAACGCTTGATCTCGTTCTTCTATTATAGCATTGTTATCTAAGCTCTGTACTCCTAGGAATTCTTCTTGTATGATATTGATAAATTCCTCTATTCCTGTGGTAACATCTTGTCCAAATCCTTGAGTAATTGTATTCATATAAGTTTGTTTTGTATTTGAAGAAATTCCTGCAAGGAATTGTGCCACATTTCCTTGGACTAAATTCCATTATTTTTAATGTTTTTGCTCTTGACGTACTTTCTTCTGACATTAAATGTATTCTTATTATCTGTTTCCATTTTTCTAATTCTAGACTTGGCTGTTTAAGACAATCCAGGTTTAGGAATATTGCATCTCCTGGTCTCACATTTCCTATTCTTGTTTCTTTTAGCTCAAAATCTTCATTGTATTTCCAAATTTCTTTTTTAGAGGTTGTTTTTCTTATTGGAAAATTTCTTGAAGGTAAATTTTGTAATCTACTTTGATAATTGTCTACATTTTGTCTATTTGTAGTTTGATCTACTTCCATTGGTATAGTTCCTGTTACTCCTTCTCTTGGCAAGGTAGTGCTAGTTTCTCCAACTACTTCTGATGATGGTAAATATAATCTATGATTATTCATAAAGACTTTATGTTGATCTTCCAAATCGCTTTCATCAGTTTCTAATTCTGTTTCTGAAAATGTTCCTGTATATATTGGTTCTAAATTTAGTCGTTCTAAATCACTACTTAATTCATTTATTAAGTCTTCTATACTTGTATTCATTCTGTTTCTTCTTTATCTTCTCTACTTTCTAATTTATCTTCCTTTAGTTCTTCATTTATCTTTTTTAATTTTTCTACTTTGTCTATAAGAATTCTAATTTTGTTTTGTTTGTTTAGTTTTTCTATTTCTTTCATCATTACTCTATGATCGAGACTTCCTGGTTCTGGTGTCTTTTCCCATTTCGGTAGTGGGAGTGACTTTTCTAATTCTACTTGCTTTTGTGGAGTTTTAATTATTGTTTTGTCTATGTATCTTTCTATATTGTAGAGTCTTGTATCTAGACTTATCATTAGTTCTTTTATTAGTTCAATTCCATCTTTTATTGTTTCTAAATCTTCTAGATAACTCATCTTCTAATATTTCTTATGTTTCTAATGAAGTCGTTTACTTCATCTATTTCAGTTTCCCTTTCTAATTCTTCTATTTCTATTATTTCTAATTCGTTTAAATACCATTCTTTTATTAATTCCGATTTTTCTTTTTCTGGATCTATATGTTTTTGTATAATTACATATGCTTCTCTTTCATCTATCATTTTAGAAATCTTGAATTTTATTCTTAATAATTTTTGTTTCATTATTATGGTACTTATATCTTGTGGTTGTCTTTCTATTTCATGAATTTTATTAGTCAGTCTTTCTAATGTTTCATTTTCTAACTTTATTCCTGGCATTTTATTAGTCTTCACTATAATTTGATTCTTGATCTGAAAATTCGGGTGAAGGTGCTCTAGTAAACATGGTGTTATGTATTATATATCCTGGAAACATTCTGTAAGTTGTAATTTCATTGTTGATTATTGTTAATTTGACTTGTGATAATAACTCTTGTTCTTCATCTCTTTTTGATATAATTTGTATTAAATTACCATTATATTCTTCCGTTTCGATTGTATAGTTTCCTATCCAAAGTAATCTTTTTCCTCTATTTCCTAGTCTTATTCCAAATTCTTCATCGTTTTGCAATCTATTTAATCTTCTTCTTCTTCTGTCTATGTATGTTTTTCTTTCTTCTATTTGTTGATCCATATTTTCTATTTCTCTTTGGCTTATTTCATGATCAGGATTAAATGTGGGTGTTAAAAATCTTCTATTATCGTTGGTTCTTACTTCTGTAAGTGGTCTTATTTGTGGTTCTAATCCTCTTATTCTGTTTAGAAATGCTCTTTCAATTCTTGCTTGTATCATCAAGCTATCGGTGTTATTTTGTGCATATTCATCATTCCTATTTATTATATAGTTTTCAGTATCGATTGGATTAATCGTACTTAGTGGATAATCTATTTCTTGATTTTCATTTAAAGGATATCTTGCTGTTGGAATATATTCTGGGTATAGTTGTTCTGAAGTATTTAATCTTAATCTTGACATATGATAGTTTAATATATAATCATTATTATTATGGTTATTCATGTTCAGATTTAATCGTTCTGGGCTCTGATACCAATTTGTGTTAATGGTTGTATTTAATCAGAAAAATAGTATTCACCATAATTACTTAAATTATCTGGTAATTCTTCATCGTAATTTTCACTATCTGATCCTATTCTTAGTAAAATTATTCTGTCCCAAAAACTTTTTTCGTCCGAATAGGGATATATCTTTTGATTATATTCAGTTAAAAATATAAGCATAGTATAAACAATGTCATTCCAATTTTCGATTCTTTCTTCCATAGTTTGTAAATATAGTCCATATTCATATATTAACGAATTTATTTCTTCTTGATTCATTTATTATCTTTTGTAAGTTTATTTAAAGATTTTTATTAGTTATGTATGATTTACTAGAGGTTTATTATTAAAGATTAAGGGTAGTATAATGATTTTTAAGCATTTTTTGTGTTTTAAGGGTAAAATGGGTATTTTTTCAAAGTTTTATCTTTCTAGGGGGTTTAAAGGAATAATTTTTTGATTAGGTATTAAAGTGGGTATAAGTTTGGGTAGGTGGGTATTTATTTGGTATTTGCCCATGAAACAAATACATATATAAAAAATAAATTACAGAATTTTTTAAAAAATGGGCCCCAAAAATTGGGGGCCCTGTGCAATAGGTCTCTTTGCACTGCCCAATTGACAGGCCTGGTTATATACCCACAAAAAATGTTAGGTGCACACAAACTATATCTAAAATATCATAAATACCCCCTATTTAATCAAGATATATTGGAGACGGAGGATTGGGGGCACATTTAGCAAGGATTTGGGCTTTTTCTTCTCTCTTTCTCGAAGATCCAGCAAAAATCTTAAGACAAAATATTTGGAGGTCGGCCAGCACTGACCAGCCTTGTGCCAGATTGACGGCCAGAAGTGACCGTTCATTCTTCACAGCGACCCGGCTACAACTGGCCGATCGTTGTGATTGAACGAATGTTTTTTTAAAAATTTATAGCCGGCCAATGATGGCCGGCCAAGTCTCAAGCAGAACGGTTAGAAGTGAACGTTCCCTGCCTTACTCCATCGGCTATGTGTGACTGTTTTCTCTATTGCTGTGTTTAAAAGAAAAAATCCCACCTGTAATGATATATTTTTCATACTTAAACATCCAGCAAAAATACCATATCAATAAAACAATAATACACAAGAGTTTTCATAATCCAAATAAAACAATAAAAAATTCCCACATGTAATAATATGTTTTCATAACAGAAACAGAAAACATAAAAAAAAAAAAAAACTAAACAACAATGGCCATGGATGGCCAACCAGTATAAAACACGAACGGCCAGTGGTGGCCGTTCGACCAATTTTGCACCTGTGGATGTTTTTTGTGGGTTGTTATCTCTCTCTAATATAGCGTTGGTGGGGTTTCCTTTGTTGTATTTATCCTCAAAAGTCATACTCCTATTTAGTGCTCTTACACAGAGATGAAATTGGGGCAGATAATATCCGCTGGATCCGACGCCGTATTCGATTATATCCAAATTCGGCTCCCAATTTTGTTATCCGTCGGATATTTGTCAGATACGAGACCGGATATGGGTTGAAAATATCCGGCCGTATCCGAATTAAAATTAAAATTAAAATTACATATATATATATATTAATATTACTCCTTCCGTTTTTAAAAAATTGTAACATTCCTGCGTTTCACGTTATCCAATGTACATTTTTAATGCTTAATATCTCAAAACTTATAAAAGTAAAAATTATAAAAATTTGATACTCCCTCCGTCCCACGAAGTTTGAACCCTATTCCTTTTTGGGGTGTCCCACGAAGTTTGAACCCTTTCCGTTTTTAGAAAAATTAAATTAATATAAGTTTGATTAGAATCTTAATTATTGTCAATCCCATTAAAAATATTTACTTTTACTATTCTGCACAAATTCCAATGCATTATTACTTTCCTACACAAAGTCCCTTATATTTCTTTAACTCTTAATATTACAAAATTGATACAAATAAACATTGTATAAAATATATATTCTAAAACTACACGATTAGACGATTCTAACAAGACCACACTTGAATATTTTTCTCAAATTACAGCACTACGATAATATTAAGTCAAAGTTAAACAATAAACAGTATCAAAATTCATTATAATCTTAAACACAAATACCCACACCACTTTAACTACTAAACTCCACTACCTAAATTACCGTGCCCAAAAGAAAGGCTTCAATCTTCGCGGGACGGAGGGAGTATTATAAAACTACGCGATTAGACGAATCTAACAAGATCTCACTTGACTATGTTTTATCTTGTATAACTGTGTTAAAAATTTAAATCAAAGTTACTCATTGAATAGTAACAACTATGCAAATGTTACAATTATTTCTAAACGGAGGAAGTATATATTAAATATAATTATATAAAATAAATAAATAAAATCCTAACCTAGCAGTACCACTCACCAGCGTCAAATCCAAATTAGGTCTTCACTCTTCACTATCCCGTCGTGGCGTCGTCTACCACGAATTCCTCCCTCTCGAATCCCGTCTGCCACCATCCTTGTGCGCCGGGCCGCGCCGCACCCTTCTTTCCCTGCTCTTGCGCCGTCGCCATCCCTCTCTTGCACCGCCTCCCCTGCCTCGCTCCAGCCCGCCGTTGCGCTACTCACCTCCTTCGCCTCTGTTGTTGCTGAAGAAATTGGAAATGGAGGGCTCTTCAGCGCCTCCACTCTTCCAATCAGTGCTTCTCCGGCGCAAGTTGCTCCCTTTCCCAAATCGAACACCACCCACGAAGTAAACATGTTAGGGTTCTAATCTCTTCTGCAAACCGAACACTACCCCATGCTAGTGTCATCTCTGTAGATCTCTCCAGCAACTAATCTGTGGCTAGATAAAGACAATCTCTTCAGTAACTTTGTATTCGATGATAAGTAGTGTTAAAAATGGTGGCATTTCTTCTAACACTTTTTTGTGAGCTGAGGCAATGTCTCTGTGTCAATATGTGTCTGTGATGGTTTAAAATGGTGGCATTTCTTCTAACACTTTTTATCCGGATATCCTATTTGTTATAATTATTTTTCTCCACACAATTATACTATCACAACTGCTTCTGTAAACAATGAATCGTTGTGGTGTTTTATAACCTATTTAGGCAATTATTTTTTATTTCATGTAGTAAATTTAAGTCTTTGGGAGTGTATCTTTCTTCCTATGTTTATGTTTTGAGGATCACTTTGCAGGCCTTACCAAATTTGTGTTTGATTTGTTTTCTGTTGGTATTGTACTCTGGAATGCCAAGTCGTAACAATGGCACAGTGCTTATTTCTAATTAATGTTGCAGTGAGTTTACTGACCCTGTTGTTGCTAAAGAAATTGAGAACTGGAGGGTTGACCCTGTTGTTGCTAAAGAAATTGAGAACTGGAGGGTTGACCCTGTTAAAGACCCTTTTAGTAAATAAATGCCCAAAGAGGTGAGGTATCAAATTTTTTTTTTCTATGGCCCTCCAAATTAAAGAAAAATAAAATAAAATTATCCGACTATTTTATCCATTAAAATCCGAATTCGTTGTATATCCGTCATGTATTCGTCCCGTATTTGTATCCTGAAATATTCAAATTCGTATTCGTATCCGAGCTATTCGTATCCGATTCCGTATTCGACAAAAAAATATGGAATAGGATACGGGAAGAGTACTATCCGCCTGTATCCCTCCTGTTTTCACCCCTACTCTTACATTGTTTCTGCACTGACTTGGGATTGATTTTGATTTTTGCTTTTGGGAAATGAGCTTGTGGTTGTGACAAATATAGTGAGCTTTGAGGAATTTGCATCTTTATTTCTCGATTTATTCTTGCCACTTTCTTCAACTAGTTTCTCACGACCATCCATGGAAGTTGCATGGAGCTTTAATTCTCACATCCATCCATGGAGTTTTGAGGAACTTGCCTATCTTTTGGTTGGACATCCATGGCCGTGTATTGGAGGTGAAAAAAAAAAAAAATGGAACGTCCATTGTTGGACGTTCCTCCCATACACCCAACAGCCACAAGTTGTCGTTTGGTTCTATACGGCCATGGACAGCCATTGTCGCTTGCAGCAACCACAAATTTTTTATTTTTTATTTTAAAATTAAAAGAAACAGATCATATCCAACATCACAATCTAACATATCCATCATCCAACATCGAATAGAAAAGATCGAACAAAAAAAAAAATCTGGTATTGAAGAAGAAGAACCGCGACAGCCATGGAAGAAAAGCTCGAATACCATATGAATTCAATCTGGTCTCGGTGTCTCTCGCTCTCTCTTTTATGTTCGGATGTCTCTTCTTTTTCTCTCTCGCGGCCAGATGTGTATGTGTGTTTTGGTGTAGTATGTGTTAGATTTAGGTATTTAGTTTGAGTGCCCCAAACCGCCTTATTTTTTTTCAAAGAGGGCAAATTGGGTATGAGAAAGTTAAGTGCTCCTAACATAATGCATTTTTACCCTTTTTGGCTTTTTGTGCCCATAACTTTGTGTTTTTGAAGGAATGGTGTGTGTGTATAAAACGGACGCCTTGATCCTTTGATCACCTCGAACCCTATCCATTAATTTAGTACTTATTATTCACCTAGCTCTTATCCCTCCTTTAATTCATTTGTAATTTGTGTAGCATGTGATTTCACTATCCTTTCTCTTTTTCTGGCTTGGGCTCTTAAAAAAATGGAGTATATAAGAAAATATAACCCCTGAAATAAAACGTAGCAAATAAAAGTAAATGGATATTGTTCACGTCCAATCAAAAGTTGAACTGACGAAAAATTTACGTTGAAATTAAAGAGGGAATTGTTTTGTTCACGTCAAATCCTCCATTTGTGTTAATTAGTTAAGATATACCGTCACAGAGTAAAGATAATTATTAATTTTGGGTTGCACAATCTTCAGCTCCAATTTCATAGGGTCGATCGATTAGCTAGCTTGCGACCATCCATAACATTCATTAACAATATCTTAAAGATTCAATTCTACTTCCAATTATCCCATTTTTCATTCATTGGGTGCACTATGATAATTCTCACCTTATTTCTACTAACCCTACTTATTTAATTTTTGGGCTCACAAAATTTTCTAATTATTTAAAGATCATTATTAATAAATCCGTCCCAAATGTGCGTGTGAGAGAATTTAAAGATTTGTGATGGAAATTCCATCACCACAAATTATGTAGTACATTTACGATGAAATAAGTTCGTCCTAAATTTGTAATGGAACTATTCTCTCACAAAATAAATATGTAATAGAAATTTTCTTTATATGGAATTCCAATTTAAAACAGAAAGCAAGGATGAATTATTATTATACAAGTTGATGGATGTTTAGTTTAATTTTGAAAAGACAGCACATATACATCATTAGCAAAGTAAATAAATATCCGTTAGTCCTTAGCAAACACAAACCATCTAACCATAAAGACTAAAGAGATTCTATCTCCATTCTATTCTCCAACAAGAAATCAATGGATCCTTCTTCTGGATCCAGAGTACAATCAGAGAACAAATGGATTTAATAAAAAACCATTATCAAAAGAAATTGTTGATTTTTTAACTTTTAGCATTCAATTTGGTAACGAACCAGGATCCATCAAGCGAAATAGGAGAACTCCCTTGTTATTTTCTGAAGGAAAAGTAGATTTTGAAAAAGAAACAAAATATTTTCAATATTTATTGACTAAAATTGTCACTGATACTAATGAAAAAGCAATTAGAATAAAAGAAATAAGGAAAAAAGTACCTCGATGGCTATACAAATTAATTAACGAGTTAGAACATCAACTGGGAGAAGAGCAAGAAGACATACCAGTAGAACATCAAATTCGTTTAAGAAAATCCAAACGTATAGTAGTTTTTACTGATAACAAGGGGCGTTTCCCCATGGCAATGTACTAGGCCGTGTATATCCTCTCTCTAGCAACTCTTCAGGTTGCTCTTTAAGCTCTTTCATCTCCAATGGTGACATGCAATAAGGAGCCTTTGATACGGGTTCCGTTCCGTGAATTATATCAATTGTAAACTCAATTTCCCTTTCCGGTGGCAGTCCAGGATTTTTTTTTTCTTCGGGAAATACATCGGGGTATTTTCTTACTACGGAAATCTCATCAATCTTCTTCTCTCCAACTTCAAGGTTATGTACGTAGCATGCGTACAACGGATATCCTTTCCGCATTAGATTACTAGATTTCAAGGCATTCACTACCTTAGTGTCGTTCTTTTGAGGTTGGGTATAGTAGATCACTCTCTTGTCCCGAACCTTTTTTTTTTGGACACGGTAATCCCCCTTCTTTTTTTTTTTTTAAAACATTCGATTACCGCCTTATATTCCGTCAGTCAATCCATGCCCAATATAATGTCAAAGTCCTTTAGATTGAATTCTACTAGGTTCGCAAGAATTATAAATTCTTGATTACTATAGGAATTCTATTGTATCACTTGGAGCATAATACAACATCTCCAGAAGGTAATTGGATTCCCAAACTAATTGTCTCATGTTTAGGCAATTCTAATTTAGAGAATATTCTCGACGAAATAAATGAGCAGCTTGCTCCAAAATGAAACAAAACTTTAACAGGTTCGCTTAAAGCGGTAAAGGTACCTGCGATCACGTCGCCTTGAGTTGGTAAATCTGCTTGATTAGTCGCATTAAGTCTTCCAACAGCTCCTCCTTAATTCCCTTGTTGGTTACGGTTTTGAGGAGGTCTTTGTCCTTGATTATTCCCATTTTGTCCCCCTTGATTGTTTTGCTGGGCAAGAACATTGGCAAGGTCATCCCTTTTCGTAATATTTTCTGAGCGAGTTCTACACACCGCTACCATGTGTCCTTCTCAACCGCATCTATAACATGCACCGGGTTTGGGGCATCCTTTAGTCAAATGAGGCTTGCTACATTTTGGGCATCGTGGTATATAGTTAGCACGATTATTTTTACGCCCATCGTTACCTCCATTATCTCCTTGGACCTGCTTGTTTGGACCACCAAGATAGTTGCCTCCTTCAAAGTTATTGTTACCCTTGTTGTCACAATTTCTCTTATCTTGTCCTTGAGGTCCTCGGCTTGACTCGCCCACAGCTTTCCTTTTTAATTGTTGTATCCGAGCAACTGCAATAGCCTGATCATATACTGCCTGGACGTTAGGATACTGGACGCCTGCAATCACCTCTGTAATCGCTAGGTTTAGTCCCATTTCAAACTTTTGCGCCTTCTCAACTTCAGTAGGTACCAGTCTTATAGCAAATCTAACCAACTCCTTAAAACGAGTGTAGTACTCTTGAACAGTTTGCCCTCCTTGCTTCAGAGACAAGAATTCTTCATACATTCCTGCCTTTGTACTCATTGGGTAGAAACGGTCCCTTAAAGCTTCCATGAATTCTTTCCAAAGGTAGGGTTCCTCATCTTCCTCCAATTCCCTTTGGAGGTTTTGCCACCATTCGTCTGCCTCGCCTCCTAAGTAGTAAGATGCTACATGAACTTTCTCCTCTTCAGGGCATTTGACAACATTCAACAGCTTATCAAATGTCCGAATCCACTCCTCCAATTTGGCAGGATCCTCTTGGCCATTGTAGTGAGGCGGTTGATATGGGTTCACAATGGCTAGATAATTGGTACGGGCCTCAGGTGGAGGTGCTCCTACTCCTACAGTTGCTTGCCCTCTATGGAGTTCAGCATTCCCTAGGGCAATAAGAACTTCTTCGACTGTCCTAATGCGTTCATCAATGTTGTTTGTTGCAGGAGGCGCTTGCCTTCCCAGGCTAGGCATATTTGCCTCTCTTGGTACTTCAGGGTGTTGGTAGTTTTGGGGCACCTCGTTGTTGTTGGGCATGTTTGAGGGATTAGCTCCAGCGTTAGGAGCGTACTTTCGTGGTCTCCCTCTCGGTGCCTGTAACACCCCGGTTTTTGGTCACCCAGGTCGGGATGTCACCGCCACACCTCCCTAGCAAGACACGGTTTCTCCGAGCTTGCTAAAGAGATGCAAAGCTATGGTTTTTCAGAATTTAAAACATTTAAACAACCCATTTATATATAATTTAAAAATAATGTACCAAGGTTGCAGCGGAAAGTATTAATTACATATGTATAATGCAGCGGAATTTAAAATTGGGCCAACACGGCAAAAATACGGGTTAAACAGGCCCGTTCATGCAATTCATAACTAAGACTAGAATAATAAAAGAAAATAATATTTCCCCGAATATCCCATGCATGCATATGATGATGCATATTCTTCATGCTCTGTAGGAAAAAGAAGGAAATGATTTTGGTCAGCACAACGTGCTGAGTAAGTTAACACATACAGGATTATGGGGTTTCAAAGCCATTAATTAAATTTAAAGAAAGCATGTGCATAACACCCGATAACTTGATTCATTTATCTAATACTGTAATAATTTAAATGCATAATTCACAGGATTTGGACTCCATAAATCATAAATATAGCTTGTGAAACTTTTGACAATTTCCGCACACGAGTATTTTCTAAAATATCCCAGGTTAAATTTATTAAATTAAATGAAAAGAGTTATGAGTCGTGGGAAAGGGGTTTAAGGATATATTTGATTTTTATTACTCATATGGGATACTCTGATTTCAAACGGCGCTGTGAACCTCCCTGGCATGAAACTTTTGACAACTTCCACGGTGCAGCCGGGATAGATGGTTCAATCTTAACCTTCAGTCTGTCACACTGAAGGTTCCTGGCAGTTTGTATCATGGAGCTTATCATAGTTCCATGTCATGAAGATCCGCGCCATGAAACTTTTATCACATTCCCTTTATATGAGCATTTTCTGAAAGATCATAATCCTGGTTTTCGATTTTATTTAATGAAACCAATTTATGAAGGCGGAGTTGGGATTAGGGATATATTTATAAGTTGTCACGTTTTTATTACTCGTGTTAAGAAACTGTGGCCCAAAAGCGCACGGTGTCAAAAATTGCAGTAATTTATAGTAAGTCCGGATCGTTCACTAGAGGATGTGCGATGGAAGCAGGGCCCACGTCGTTTTACTAGATTTTCCATTCATATTGCTCCAAATGGTTTGAAAAGAGATTAACAACTACTGGCATGAATTTAAACTAAACTATAAAAGCGTTTAAATCTATTCTACAAAGCAAATAAATTTATTCTAGAATGCAGGTAAAGTTATTCTAAGAATGCGATAAATACTATCTATGAAAGCAGTGAATATTTACACTATGCTAGCTATGAAGCTATATCACAGTGTAGACAGAAGGGACAGGAAGAGAAGAATAAAAATTGGACAAGATTTAGATAAGGCAGTATCAAACTTCCATTTTTCATACACAGATCTTTGTTTGGGATAATCCTATCAGATAGCTAATTCTCATGCCCTCAGTACAGCTTTCCCTTTAACAGACAGGTACTTACAGTGTGAGTTTACATGTTCTTAAGACCGCAGATTCTAAGATACCACAGATTCGTAACTGCCCTGGCCTGGGTGTGTTACTTTATCTGTGGTGGACAAGCAACACCTGACAAATCATTTATTGAAATGCCAAGTACTACTATCATTCCCCCATGTCACACCCAAAGATTCCAATTAAGTCCTGAACTATCCCTTAACTATCAATCCTAGTAGCAGTTACACAACTCTCAATACAACCGAGTGACCTCTAATGAAAGCATTTAAAAGAAAGCGATAAAGAAAGCATTTAAAACCTATCACTCGGAGGTTTTGAAGGTCTGACCCTGGTAGTAAAAGGCAGCTCCCCATCAGAATGACGGGGTATGGATCAAGAATTCCCGGCTCTTGGTGAACCACTTGCAATGTTCACTTCCTTCCGGGTGATTATGAGATACAAACTAATGAAACGAACTAATGAATTAGTTCGTTCCGGATGCACTCACTCAGGACTCAAAAATTGGCTTTGGCCGAAGAGGATAGCAGTTGAAAGAAAACTCAACCCTATCTTAGAAAATAACCAAGGCCTGGATGATGTTCCTCCAAGATTATTTACTACACTGTATTTGAGTCCAAGTGGACCCCATCTCGGTGTAATATTTAATCTTGGATTCCCAACAAACAACAATTTTGGAAAATAATGCATTTGAAAATCATTCCCTAAACAGGTACTAGACTCTCAGTTAAAACACAGATCCTTTCAGTCTAGATGAGACCTAATCGCTGACTCTGCTTCTAATTTCCCAAAATCAACCCTTGATAGAATATGAATTAGTCATAACTGAAGAATTTATCCCTTACTCAGATCCGGATTTTATCAAGGAATTTTTGTCGGAAATTTAATATGTAATATCTGTTTAAGATCTAGACTTCTATTGTCCAAGGGAAGGATCCCAAAATAATTACAGACCACAATAATACATAATAATAGCATGCGTACGGATATATGGAAGTGTAAAATTAACTGACCCAAAATATAGGAGTGGGTCTAGACAGAAGGTGAAACACAGAAATGAAGTGGTCAGGAGACCAAAGTAATGGCAGAATAATCGGGTGGAATGTAAACATCTACTATCCAATTTCCCAATCACTCGGATGAAGCGAATTTAGACAGCTTAGACCCTATATTGGCGGTGTCAATGCCAGTTGGGCCTCCACTGTCCGTGAATTCGGATAAAAACCTACATGCTTCCTCTCTGCAGTACTTATCAGCTAATGTTGACAGACATTAGCAGAGGTTTATTACAGATTGGAATTTGGGTTTGGAAATTAAGATAAGTAAAATAAAACTGTATCTGGATAGGAGTCAGCTGAGCAGCTATTATAACCCCGGATGGGTGAACCGCCAAGGCTTCCGCTGATTACTATCCAAACCATGCAAAATAACATTTAGTAATTAATACCCAGAATACGAGCTAGTTATCCATGAGGGAATACCCGCCAACATTAGTCTGATGTATTCTTTACTAATTGTTGCACACAATACACAAAAGACAAAATAAAATGAAACAAAGAGAAGAACTTGCATGAGAGACATTGGTTTCTCATGCAAGGTAATGGAATCAATCCATGATTGATGGCTTAAATAATCCCTCCTACCATAATTAATTACAGTCCGGATTATCTGTTTAAGACATCATGATTTTGTTTATAGAAAATTATTTTAATGGCAATTGAACAAAGGTCCTTTAATCACAGCAATTACTGATTTAATTATTGCTAATTAGAATCACCAATCATTAATGACTAGAGGGTTCAATTAATTAATGATGGAAATGGAGAATGGAAAATCTGCATGGAAATGCTGATTACGGTGCTAAACAGATATGACGGTGCTATCCTAGGATAGCGCCGTGAGGGTAGCGTCGTCATGGGTTGGTGCAAGAGAGAGAATAAATTTTGGGTTAAAGGGGTAATTACGGCGCTATACACCACTACGGCGCTATACTAGTATAGCGTCGTAGGTGTAGCGTCGTAGGTGGTTTGAGAAATAAGAAGTTTTTTTGGAAAAATAAGGGTTATTACGGCGCTATACATTAAATGACGACGCTATCCAAGGATAGCGCCGTAGGGCGGTTAGCGTCGTAGCTAGCCCAGAAGCATGTTGTTGTTCGGGTGATGCAATCTCTGCGATTGCAAACTCTATTTTCGAGTTCATGGTTCACAAATGCACGAAAAGTGAAATAACAAGCTAAAACAGTGAAAGTAAAATGCAAGAAATGCAAAACAGTAAAGGAATAACATGCTATGCTACACATTCATGAACCACAAACCCAAATGAGGGTTTTCAACCATAAGAACATGCATAAAAGCCCAAAAATGAAAAGAAAACAGAAAACCCACATGAACAGTAAGATAAAATGACCAAATGGTCATGAAACCAAGAATAAAGCATTAAATCCATGGACCCATGTCCATTTCATGATTTTGGGATACTTTCAATGATTAACTTCCCATTTATAAGAAAATGGTTTGAAAATACCCATCATTTGGGTATTTCAAACCTAAATGTAAGTTTAACAAAACTGAAAACAAGAGAAACAGTGGCTATCCTGACTAGAAACCTAAAGTAACACTAATCTATGCAAGAGTGTAGACTAAACTAGATGCTTAAATTAAATAATACACAAAAACAAAACTAACTAATCTAACTAACCTACACTACTCTCAAGAACAGCCTCTTGTCTTCAAGTTTGAGAATGTGGTGAAGTGACAAGACCAGGGAGTCAACACCTCTATTTATAGGTGAGAAACCCTAGGCCCATGGGCCCCCAGGCCTTGAAATTTGAATTCTGGCAAGGTTACGACGCTATCGATGGCTTACGGCGCTATCCTTGCTACGGCGCTATAGGTGTAGTGTCGTAGTCTTCCATCCCAAAGACACTCTTGCTTCTGAATGGACAGCCTACGGCGCTATCCTTCTTCTACGGCGCTATACTTGATTACGGCGCTATCCTTGCTTAGCGCCGTCCGCTCCTCTTTAGACTGCTGCTTTGGTTTCCTCCTACGGCGCTAGACCGAGCTATGGCGCTATATATGTTTAGCGCCGTAGTTGTGTATAGCGTCGTAGTATCCTGAAAAATCAGCTTTTTGTGGGTTTTTCATTTCTTTTCCCATCTTTTTGTTTCCTTTTTCTTTTCTTTTCTTTTTCTCATGTTTTTGGATTTTCTAGCATAAATATGTAATAAAATTACATATTTGTGCATTTTTCATACCAGCTCAATGTTTTTACAATTATGCATAAATCAGTCCAATTCTACTGCTTTCTTATTTAATATAAGACCGGAATGCGATCAAATGCCCGTTTCAGACACGGAAATGGATTGAAAATAATGGTCATTTCTGGCCATTATCAGCTTGCCAAGTAAAATAATTATAGGACATAATTTAAGAGCATAATTTAATTAAGGGAAAGAAAACATTCAAGTCTTTTAATTTTCCCGTTAATCCCTAGCCGAGTATCATGATTTTATTTGTAGTCAAGTTTCTCTCGCCGTTTTGGCACAGTTTCTCATGTTCAACACCATCGTCCAATCAGGCACGATGTGCAAAGCTAGGAGGGCACCCTGCAGAGCACTCACCCCCTACGTAGATTACTCTCGTCCGTTTAGGCACGAAGCAAAAAGCTAGAGGGGCACCCGATGGAGCACTCACCCCCTACATAGGTCACTCTCGTCCGTTTAGGCACGAAGCAAAAAGCTAGAGGGGCACCCGATGGAGCACTCACCCTCTACGTAGAAAGCTCAAACTAGTCATAACGGGATTTCGAAAATATTTGTTTATGTATTCTATCTCAAAGGAGTTTCCACTCATTTAAACCTTAAAGGCTAATTTCTCAAATTTAGTAAGTTTCTCAAAATATACTGTTTCAGGATGCTACTCGCTCCGATATCATTTAAAAATCCTTTCCAACAAGAATTTCAAGATTTGACTCCGGTAACCGCTGTTTACTCTAAAATTTATTTAAAATCCGATTCAAGTCCAAAAATTCTGAAAATTTATCACTGACTCAGAAACACCGAGATGAACAACTTTCGTGTTTTAACTCAGGTCAAAAACATCAATTTTCGTAGAAACATTAATCTATCCGAATTCATCTTACAGCAGTTCAAGATTTTCAAGATCTACCATAGCAAATCAACTCCAAACTTAATGAAATTTTACAGAGACCTTCTTAAGACATTTCTCTACAACTTTCATGTTCGGCTAAAGATCTAAATCAGCCTAGAACCCTAGTCAAAAACATCATCAAGTTCAGACAGATTTTCGAAAGTTTTGATTAAGCTTTTAGATTTGAGTGTTTTAATTACTCCCAAAACCATGTAAGTGTCAACTTACAGATCTTTGGTCGTCCGGGTTCGTCGATTCGGAGGCGTGGCTTCCAGTCCACCGTTTATCTCCTTGATTCGTCGGGTTCTTCGTTCTCGATCCGATTCGGGGTGTAGAAAAGAAAAATGTGAGGTTAGGATTCGTTTTCGAATCGTATATGGAACAAGGTTCGGATCAGAACTTACCACAATGTTGGAGATCTTCCGATTCTCGTCCAAACAGCCCTCGCCTTGGTTTCGTGCATCCGACGACTCCGGAATTAGGGTTTTGTGTGTAGAGAGATTTCGTAGGGTTTCAAAAGTGTTTGGGATTGATTTAGATGGTTATTTATAGACGTGCAAGACCTAGGGGACTTCCAAAGGCTGCCCCCAAGTGTCTTGAGCCGAAAGAAAAGTAACCGAAGTCGGAAAATCCGGAATCGGGCGAGCAAATCTCGCAACGTCGCTGCTCTCTGCTCTGGCGCGCACTTGGCGCGGTGTTCCCCTTAGGGGCGCGCGGCCACCGCGCGGCCTTGGTCCAGGCTGCGGTCTGGGCCGGGTCGTGCGATCCGTCGGGTCTTTCCTCCTCTCTTTCGGACTTCTATCCCTATATGTTCTCGGATTCGGATTTCCGGGATATTTTCGGGCTCCGATTTCCTATCTTAATTTTATTCGGATCTAAATTCACGTTTGGACTCGAGTTATTGAGTCCATCGGTGTTGGGTTTCCGTGTAACCATTTATTCGATTAAATTGTCTTCGGCTTCCCGGGTTCTCGGAATTTTGATTCCTTTTTAATTTAAATTCCATTTCTCATCTTTTATGATTCTTTATCCATTTATCATGTTCATTATATTTATTTATTTATTTATTTATTTTATGTTGCAAAATTCTCGGGTATTACAGTCTACCCTCCTTAAGAATCAACTTCGTCCTCGAAGTTGTTGTGATTCGGCTTTTCTCGTGCTAAGGTTTTTTGTTTGTTTTATTATTTTGTGACTGAACTTAGAATTAAAACTTCTAAGCTGTCTACGTACCCTGTGAAGGGATCAAGCCATAACGTAGTTCAAAAAAATTTGAATTTATTTGCTTATTTATTTGGAATACATATTGTTGAATCAAACTCAAAAATAAATGCATCTACTTTATTACGGGGTATCACATCCTCTCCCCCTTAGGACTTCAATTATGTCCCCATAACTGCCGATACGTTATTCTCAAGGGGCTTCGGGTTTTGGGTCTTTATTCTGAGGGTATCGGTGCCCTTGGTTGTTGCCATTTTGACCGTCTAGGTTTCGTGACTGGTCAGGTCCAGCGGCCAGGTCCTCTCTCTTGGTGATATTCTTAATATGGGTTCGGCACTCTTTCATCCGATGTCCACGTCGACCACACCGGAAGCATGTGTCGGGTTGAGGGCATCCTCTCACCAGATGAGGTTGGTTACACTTTGGGCATCGGGGTACGTAGCCTTCACGGTTGAAAATCCTCCTATTGTTGCCTTCATCGTCGCCTTGGGCGAGCTCATTTGGTCCTTCACGATAATTATTCCTACCCAAGTCAATATCAGTTCTGCGGTCCTTATCTCTTTTGCCTTGTCCATGGGGACCTCGGCTAGTCTCACCTATCGCCTTACGCTTCAGTCCTTGAACTCGTGCAACCGCTACCGCACGATCATAAACAGCTTGTAGGTCGGGGTAGTGCACCCATGTGATCACCTCGCGTACTGCCAGGTTCAGTCCCATCTCGAATTTTTGAGCCTTCACCGCATCTGTGGGTACTAATCTTGGTGCGAACCTCACCAGCTCCTTGAATCGAGTGTAGTACTCTTGCACTGTCTGGCCCCCTTGTTTCAGCGACAGAAATTCTTCGTACATCGCTGCTTTGGTACTCAGGGGATAGAATCTATCCCTGAGCATCTCCATCATTTCCGCCCACGAGTAGGGCTCATCATCTTCTTGCAGTTTCGCTTGAGTCGCTTGCCACCAGTCGTCCGCTTCGCCTCCCAAGTAGTACGAAGCGACGTGCACTCTCTCTCCTTCTGGACACTTGACCACCCCAAGAAGCTTGTCAAAAGTCCGGATCCATTCCTCCAGTTTTGCTGGATCCTCCTCACCCGCATAGTGGGGTGGCTGGTAAGGATTCACCATGGCCAGATAGTTGGGACGAGCTTGGGGCGGAGGTACCGCCGCGGCTTGACCCTGATTGACTTGCGCGTTTTCTAGCGCAATCAAGACCTCTTCTATCGTCCGAAGACGATCGCCCACATTGTTCGGTGCGGGGGCGTCCTGCGCACCTTGAGGTTGTTCTTCTACCGATTCCGTGACATTTGGAGGGACTTCAGTAGTAGTTTGGGGAGCCGGTTGGGCTCTCGGTCTACCTCTGGGTGCCATTCTGTTACAAATGGTGTGGATTAAGACATGTGAAGGTAATATATAGTCTAGACAATATTTATAAATGTGTTTGTAATTTCGCACGTAGTGCTCGATCGAGCTTAGAAGTGCTGCAAGATTTTTTTTGTTCGGACAGGTCTGTCCAGTTTTTTTTTTTCTCGAATTTCAAATTTTGCATTCGTTGTTTGGGAAATCAAACAAGATTTTTGGAATAGAGAGTGTTTTAATAAAACTTGCTTCCACAAGAGGAAATTTTCTAATTCGTACAAGGATAGGAATGACTAAGGCCGAGATTTGCTATGCTTAGTCGTGCGCTTAGATGAACGCGATCTAGAACTACGGCAAGATCAGTCTCTAGTGAGCGTCTCTAATTTGATGGCAAGCGTCTAAGTCATCTAGTGCAAGCAAAAGGTCTAAGTTAATATTCGCCAAGATTCTAGGTTAACTTCGCCAAGATTCTGAGTTAAAATTCGCCAAGATTCTAAGTTAAAATTCGCCAAGATTCTAAGTTCTTTAAATAAAGGAGATGCAATATGCAAATGCAAATGATGACTTCCCCCCAAAAAAATAATTCATGCACTATATATATATATTTTTCCCCATGGGTTTTTAAAATAAAAATTTGTTTCCATGGAAATAATACTTATTTAAAATAATAGTCAAAATATTAATAGTAGTTTAAAAATAATAATGGTTTAAAAATAATAGTTTAAAAATAGCCGGGCTCTGATACCAACTTGTAACACCCCGATTTTTGGTCACCCAGGTCGGGATGTCACCGCCACACCTCCCTAGCAAGACACGGTTTCTCCGAGCTTGCAAAAGAGATGCAAGGCTATGGTTTTTTAGAATTTAAAACATTCAAACAGCCTATTTATATATAATTTAAAAATAATGTACCAAGGTTGCAGCGGAAAGTATTAATTACATATGTATAATGCAGCGGAATTTAAAATTGGGCCAACACGGCCAAAATATGGGTTAAACAGGCGCGTTCATGCAATTCATAACTAAGACTAGAATAATAAAAGAAAATAATATTTCCCCGAATATCCCATGCATGCATATGATGATGCATATTCTTCATGCTCTGTAAGAAAAAGTAAGAAATGGTTTTGGTCAGCACAACGTGCTGAGTAAGTTAACACATATAGGATTATGGGGTTTCAAAGCCATTAATTAAATTTAAAGAAAGCATGTGCATAACACCCCATAACTTGATTCATTTATCTAATAATAATTTAAAGGCGTAATTCACAGGATATGGACTCCATAAATCATAAATATAACTTGCCAAGTAAAATAATTGTAGGACATAATTTAAAAGCATAATTTAAATAAGGGAAAGAAAACATTCAAGTCTTTTAATTTTCCTGTTAATCCCTAGCCGAGTATCAAGATTTTTTTGTAGTCAAGTTTCTTTCACCGTTTAGGCACAGTTTCTCATGTTCAACACCATCGTCCAATCAGGCACGATGTGCAAAGCTAGGAGGGCACCCTGCAGAGCACTCACCCCCTACGTAGATTACTCTCGTCCGTTTAGGCACGAAGCAAAAAGCTAGAGGGGCACCCGATGGAGCACTCACCCCCTACATAGGTCACTCTCGTCCGTTTAGGCACGAAGCAAAAAGCTAGAGGGGCACCCGATGGAGCACTCACCCTCTACGTAGAAAGCTCAAACTAGTCATAAGGGGATTTCGAAAATGTTTGTTTATGTATTCTATTTCAAAGGAGTTTCCACTCATTTAAACCTTAAAGGCCAATTTCTTAAATTTAGTAAGTTTCTCAAAATATAGGACGCTACTCGCTCCGATATCATTTAAAAATCCTTTCCAACAAGAATTTCAAGATTTGACTTCGGTAACCGCTGTTTACTCTAAAATTTATTTAAAATCATATTCAAGTCCAAAAATTCTGAAAATTTACCACTGACTCGGAAACACCGAGATGAACAACTTTCGTGTTTTAACTTTTTCAATCCGAGATACCGAAACAGGTCAAACATATCGATTTTCGTAGAAACATTAATCTGTCCGAATTCATCTTACAGCAGTTCAATATTTTCAAGATCTACCATAGCAAATCAACTCCAAACTTACAAAATTTTACGGAGACCTTCTTAAGACATTTGTCTACAACTTTTATGTTCGACTAAAGATCTAAATCGGCCTAGAACCGTAGTCAAAAACGTCATCAAGTTCAGACCTAAGTTCTATCAAGAAATTCAAGATTCAAATCTTAGCAGTTCGGTTTCGGGTTGATTTCATATACCAAATCATCACAAAAAATTCTGAAACTTTTACAGGAGATAGATCGAAGCCTTAGGAACTTTTTTTGTGTTTTAAGTTTTCTCGTTTGGAGACTTTTAAGGGTTCGGAAAAATTGTACAAAATCGTTGCGCTGGTAAAAATTACATGTTGACAGAGTTTCGAAAGTTTTGATTAAGCTTTTAGATTTGAGTGTTTTAATTACTCCCAAAACCATGTAAGTGTCAACTTACAGATCTTTGGTCGTCCGGATTCGTCGATTCGGATGCGTGGCTTCCAGTTCACCGTTTATCTCATTGATTCGTCGGGTTCTTCGTTCTCGATCCAATTCGGGGCGTAGAGAAGAAAAAGGTGAGGTTAGGATTCGTTTTCGAATCGTATATGGGACAAGGTTCGGATCAGAACTTACCACAATGTTGGAGATCTTCCGATTCTCGTCCAAACAGCCCTCGCCTTGGTTTCGTGCCTCCGACGACTCCGGAATTAGGGTTTTGTGTGTAGAGAGATTTCGTAGGGTTTCAAAAGTGTTTGGGATTGATTTAGATGGTTATTTATAGACATGCAAGACCTAGGGGACGTCCAAAGGCTGCCCCCAAGTGTCTTGAGCCGAAAGAAAAGTAACCGAAGTCGGAAAATCCGGATTCGGGCGAGCAAATCTCGCAACGTCGCTGTTGTCTGCTCTGGCGCACACTTGGCGCGGTGTTCCCCTTATGGGCGCGCGGCCACCGCGCGGCCTTGGTCCAGGCTGCGGTCTGGGCCGGGTCGTGCGATCCGTCGGGTCTTTCCTCCTCTCTTTCGGACTTCTATCCCTCTATGTTCTCGGATTCGGATTTCCGGGATATTTTCGGGCTCCGATTTCCTATCTTAATTTTATTCGGATCTAAATTCACATTTGGACTCGAGTTATTGAGTCCATCGGTGTTGGGTTTCCGTGTAACCATTTATTCGATTAAATTGTCTTCGGCTTCCCGGGTTCTCGGAATTTTGATTCCTTTTTAATTTAAATTCCATTTCTCATCTTTTATGATTCTTTATCCATTTATCATGTTTATTATATTTATTTATTTATTTATTTTATGTTGCAAAATTCTCGGGTATTACAGTGCCATTCTATTTACAAAGTACGCAAAGTTAAGTTCTAGTGTAAGGATGAGTGAATTAGTACTCAAGTTATAGAGCAACTAAATCATAGGGTGTTTAAGAAATGAATGATCTAAGTTAAAGATGGTGAATGAGCATAGGCAAGAACCAAGTGATAAGAATACTAATTAAAAATATATAAATATCGGTTTTTTTTTTTGACAAAATAGGATAATAAAACACTAATTGCGATGAAATGAATATTTCATTGATAACTTAAGGCATAATTTAAATCACACTCTTAAAAGCGATAAAAAAAAAAAATCCTATAGTCAAGCCTAATCTTTGGGGCCAGGAGGGGTATAGATGTTTTAGTCCTCTTCGGGATCCTCCTCCTCTTCTTTCTCATCGGTTACCATAACTGGGCTAAGGGCCGCATTGTGGTTAGGGTTGGGAGGTACCATAGGGGCCATGTTGAGTAACTCCATTTCTAAGGCTTGAATTCTCTCGCAGCAGGTTATTGTTAGCTTGGAGTTTAGCTATGTCATTTTCAAGTTGTTGAATTCTTTGATGATCAAGCATTCGGTGATTGTGGAGGAAATCCACGTCAGTCTCTGCATCAATCGCATGGTTCCTATAATAAAAGGTTTCCTGTTGGGCTTCTCTAAGAGCCTTATCTCTTTCTAGGTAGGCGCTAATTAGATCCATCATCAGGTTCACGATTCTTTGGTCAGCCATCTAACATAAATAATTAACACATTAACAATTAAAATGAAAAGCGAATGATGCATGTATGCATATGAATCCCCCCTTAAAATTAAATTTTTTTTAACTCATTTAAAAACTTATCATACTAAAAATAATTTTTATTATCTTCTTCCATGGGTTTTTTTTAAAAAAAAAATATTTTCCATGGAAATAATATTTTAAATACAATTCTTTAAAATTTTTGGGCCTCTATAATGGGCCAAAAATAATAGCTTAAAAACAACTTTTCCGGGCTCTGATACCACTTTATAACACCCCGATTTTGGTAACCCAGGCCGGGATGCCACCGCCACACCTTCTCAAGCAAGACGCGACTAAATTCGAGCTCACTTGAGAAGATGCTAAGGCTAGTCGTATCAATATTTAAAAACAAAGTTTACCTTAAAATATCCCGGAATAAATAATTTGTCATCGTCGTTGGTTTGAGTAGATAATATGACGCATGCGGAAAATAAAGGAAAAACAAAATACAAGTCCATGGCCAAAACGCACGGCCAAAACACAAACAATAAAATAAAAATAAAGGCAACAAGTCTTCTTAAAGTTCCCTTCCCATGACATGAATGGGATGCTCACATGTACGCCGGATCTGTGGAAAAATAATAGCAACAAAGTCAGTATATACATACTGAGTAAGTCAACCCCCACCACACCAAGTGATGGGTTTTAAAAAGAGATGGACTCATTTAAAGCATAATTTAAATTTAGCTTAATATAATAAAATATTTGTTAAAAGATTTACACATTTCAATTTTAAAGATATAAGCTATATTTTACCACAATAATATTTGTTTCTCCACTGGCCTAGAAAGAGGACACCACAAAATTATATTTCACGATTGCAAGGCAATCTCAACAATATTTCACGACTGCTAGGCAATCTCAACACAAATGCAATGCAGCGGACTCATACACAGACACACTACGGAGCCTTAGGCAACCCATACGGATCCACCTAAGAGTGCAGACTCATACATGCATAATATTTCAAATGCCGTCATGGCAAGAGGGGGCGGCCTTTACAGCACACGCCAAGTGCACATATACCCTCCAATATCTCAAGTGGCATCTAACTCAATCTAGTCTAATGGTTTTAAAACTAAAATTTTATTTGATTTATAATTTAATATCTAAAATAGCATTTACCACATAATATTCATCTCAAATGATTTTTCAACAATTCCAGGGAGTAATCTAGCGACAAGGGTATTCAATAATGCTATAAACCATTTCAATAACAACTCCCATAATTTCTTGTATCCACAAAAGAATTCGTCAAACAGTGTTCATATATTTTGAAAATACTAAACCACTCATTTATATACACATGAAACTGCATAAAATATATGGATACACACACAACCCAAAAGTAATTAAAATAACATGAATCCATTCCATCTAAGAGCTCACCGATTATATTATATTTATGTATTTATTAATTTATATATATTTATATAAGAAAATTTCATGTTATTATATATAGGTAACGACATTTATTTTTATGAATACAGACAGGATTCTCTCATTTCTTTCAGTAAAGAAGTATATGATTAGACTAATATATCTGTATGTATCCTCTAGGTATCAATATACTTTTAAACTTTGAATACTCCTATATTATGTATATGTATATATAAATATATGTATATATATATACTAGTTCTCGTCATTTCGCGCTACACCGCGCAGGATTAAATGAATATAATATTTCGACATGTCGTAGGTTGTAAATATAAGATGATAGCTACGATAGGTTTGAATAGGTTTGTTTCGATAAGTGATGGTTCAAACAAAAACCATACATATAGGAAACAAATCTTGCCATGAAAGTAAAAGTGAAGTAATCGGTTGTAAAGTTGACAGGGAAAAAGTCGCATAAACCTGCTTTATTAACAAAACAATAAACGAATTAATAGAAGCGTTAAAGAGCAACTGAGAAGAAGCGAAATAAATGATAATGAATAATGAATACTTTGGTTGAAACCCTATGCATCAATCAAAATTTTTATAGCATGAAACAAGCCTGAGTAATGGGCTTAGAGAGCTTGGCTAACGATACGTATACTGGCTCTCATGATAATTGTGATGAGATGGATTTAGTGAACAGTGAGATTTTTAAGGTTATCTTTGTTGTAGAGTTTCCATTACAACTTGGCATTTTTATTGTTACAAACTATTAAACAAATCCTCTAAAAATTTAAATAATGCAACAAACAAATAAAATGACAATGTTTTATGAACAATTCCCCCAACAAATTTCGTTGAAGTTTGATAACAATGTAATTATTTGTACTTCGGCATCAATAACTTTTAACAAAATTATGATCAGAGCTTAAGCACTTGTAACAACAAACAACAAAACTACAATTCCCAAAAAAATATAGGAGAATGGTGTATGTTTACTTGGATCTATGGCTCCCAGAAAGGAAGCTGATAAGTAAGATCATGCAAAAAGCAAAGATGAACAATAGCTTTGACACTACAAAAGAAAGGACAAGCAAACCAATCAGGAAGAAAAGGGTTTTTTCTTATTTTTTATTTTCATGAACCTCTTTTCTTACCCAAAACCTCTGATGGTAGCAGCTCGAGCACTTGATCCAGAAAACAAATGAATTATAGGATACTTCTGGATGCTAACAATGCTAACAAGTTCACTGGATAAAGCCATATAGTATTTCGGCATCACATAAAATTCAGTTCAATTTTTGACAACATACAAAAAAATAACCAATAAAGCCATCCGTGTGCAAAAAGCAAAAACTAACACTAAATATTCATCAAACAAACTTGAGTCATGACACCCACTATGCCAAGTATGCAATAAGAAACATAACCAACATAAACAACACAAAGAAATAGACGAATGATCACTCTAAAAAAAGAAGAAACCAAATAACAAGCAGCATAAAATAAAAACCAAGTAAACTCTATTAAAGACATGGATAGAGAAACAAAACTAAGGCCAAAACTAAATCAAGAAGTCATATAGATATAATGAGATCATCCTTCATCAGTACAGCAATCAATATCAATAACCAATCAAATTTTGAAATTGGAAATCAATTATTCATAAGCCCTAAAGCTAACACATCCAATTAAAAAATAGATGGAATAGAAAATATGAAGACTTAGCAGACAAAATAAGAAAATTTCAAGTTAACCTCCTGAACCCAGGAACCCAAGTATTAAGAAATGAATTTTAAGCAAACATGAAAAATGAAGCCAAACCACCAATTTCCTAAGGCCAAAATTACAGTCAGGTCAATTGATAGGTACAACATTTATATATATAGCATCGAATATCTCTGGAAAATGATGTGATTTCCTCAACCTTCACTCCTATGCATCTCATAATGATCATCAAACCCAAAAACAAATAAATTTAATACATCAATTGAAAATACCAATTAAAATGGAAAACCTAGAACAAAAAAAATGAACAAATAAAAAATAGCAACTTAATTCAACTGACCTTGAGAGACTGACTGAGCTACAACCGTCAGATTCAAAGTAGGCAGAAATTTGTATAATGAGATTTTAGGATACCAAGCGAGAAAAAAAGTTGAATGCTACAACAGTATTAACAGGAACATTTTCCAATAAACACAAACGTGATTGAAGACCCGAAATCCAAAAGGAAAATTAAAAGGCACCATTTCGATGCAGGCAATAAGTCAACATGAACCTGTAAGGGACTCGAGGCATGCAGGGCAACCCTCCATATTCAAATGGGTAAGCTTGGCCAAATTCCAGGGCATAAATTATGCAAAAAGCAATTTATTCATGTGGGATTGTAGACATCAAAAGATCAACAGACTTTCATATGACGACATTATTCTCAGACAAAGTTAGTTCCTACTAAACTCTTTCAACCCCTTTGTGAATGGCTTGCATATCTTCTGCCAAGTAATTTGGTTGAATCTACACATGTGTATGAACCATATACACAGAAAGTTGAACTTAATGCAAGAAATGCGAACGATGAATAAATTAATATTTACCTTTGTTCAGCCTCTAAACTATTCTAGAAACATTGAAATATGTCCAAGCATTCAAGAAATTTTAAAAGCTGAAACTAAAAGACAAAAACACTTCTGTTTAATCTATTACATTAGATGAAAACCATAAGTGCGAACACGAATGAGTTTAAAAAATCACAACATTGACTAAATTTACTTCTGTAAGGGGCCAAACTCCCAAATGGTGCTGACTTAGAGGAAATAAGTGAGCATATTGCAGAAAGGTGATCAGGGAAACATAAGTTATATTAGAAAAAGTAGGGTCTTGGAAGCAAGTATAATGTCATTGAAGTTTAATACATGACTACATTTGCTTGCTTATAGTGAGCAATAGAAAATAGAGAGCATCTCAACAGTCATGGATAATTAATCATACCAAGTGCACGTAAAAAGATAAGGTTCACTTTCTTGCTTCTTCCTTCTAAAGCAGTCTCAAGAACTTCCTGGAGATCGATATAAACATACAAAAACACAAAGACATACACTTGTTGCTATGAGTTTCGTTTTCTATTTGGCACCAAACTTTGACAGAAATGTGCTCAATATTTCATTAATACCAAACTTTAGATTCAAGCCCTATGTTTTGAGGCACAACTAAGGAAAAGATTTGAGGCACAACAAAGCACATTTTAATGCCACAAACTTTGACAGAAATGTGCTCATTATTTCATTAGCCCCAAACTTTAGATTCAAGCCCTATGTTTTAAGGCACAACTAAGGAAAAAGATTTGAGGCACAACAAAGCACATTTTAATGCCACAACGAATGACAGGCTCATTTCATATTCTAGAAAATGATTTAGAGAGAAACTGAAACCACAATCTTCTAGCACAATTTGAGGCAACATACACAAGATCTATATACTTAAAGATTTGGGAAGATACCCCTTGCTAGAAACTACAAAGCCTCTGGTGCTGAAATAAATGGAACTACGTAACACTTATGAATTATGATCCAATGAAAGGAAAAATTGCGGGGCGCTTGCTCATAGCCGTATTATCCATGTAGCTCTTCATCCCGACTGCTAAAACAAATCCATTGTTATCCCTATACAAAAACAAACCTATAAATTTAATTCGCATTACTCAATCAAGAAAAAGGGCAAAGAGTCAGAACATCAGCTTGGAAACACGATTTGGATTAAGAAGAAAGAGATTGGTCAATTCATTCAATAATATATATTGTTCCCTATTGAAAGGTGAAGGGTGGAATGCCAGCTACAGAGAAAATCTATAGTTCGTATCACAACTGGAAGCCAAGCTCTAGATGAACTTCTAGGGGGTAACTAATAAAATCTCCAGTATGCTTTTCATTGAATCGATTTTTGAAGCATAAAAGCATTGCTCACTTTTCACCTTGCTTTCCAAATGGGGGGATTGAAACTTTGGCAATAACAGAAGGTTTTGGGGTATTTAGGTGAAAATATACTGGTTTACAATTATTTCATGAGAAACCATTTGTTAGTTTATTGTCTATGCAATTAGATCTGGAGAAACACAGCTGGCACATAGAGTTTTATTCAAAACTTGGCATGAAACTCTTTTGTTAAGATATAATCTTGTTACTATCTACTTATCCTATATATTAAGGAAATTAAAATCAAAATAGCACCTCCAATGGCAAACTATTTGCAGTTGTTTTGATCCTTCACAATATGCTCATGCACAATGATAAATTGCTACTGTGGGTTCCTTTTCTATGTCGAAGCTTCCTATTGATTCGAGATGAGGCAATGGAGAGGTTGCTTACATTCACACTAAGGGAACATTGTATCATTTTATAGAATGTTGGTTCCTTTTAAGTTTAAATTGCTTAATCTTCTTAGCTTATAAATAAGATGTAGATTGGTTCTCATTGTTCCTTTCTTTCTTAACTCAAATAACCTAAAGTTGGCCTGATAGAATAATAACCATTGTTGAAAGATCTGGGATGGAACAATGTAATCTCATTCTTTTTTCCAACAATGCCTTTACTAATTTATTTTTGTGGTTACAGCGATCAGATTATATTGCAGTTTTGATAGATCATATATGCTCATGCTTACACATATGAGCATAATACAACCTGACGTTGGGTCTATCAACGAAAATAGCTAAAGAATTATATAGACTTTTGGTGAGCTAATTTTCATCATGGATCTCAAATGATGAGTTATCTTTGGTTTTAGGGCACTGATTTGTTGTAGCTCTTGTGTTCTTGATTTGAATCGTAGATCTTCAACTATGTTGCTTAGGGTGACTTATTTTTTAAATTGGCATTTCTCATCTGTATAGTTCAACTTGTCTTCTTTTATTCCTGCTCCTTTGATTTATCCCTATATGCCAACACAATTTAGTTCTTGGTGTTCTTATTCTTAAGCATTGCTTTTTATTGCAAGAAAAATGAAGTACGAACATTCAACAGGCAAGAAATTATTAGATTGAAAACCAAATGTTCCTGTTACGAACAATAAGAATATCAAAGGTAAGAATTATTAACGGGCTTTTCATCCGTATTCTTTCCACAAGTTCATGCATCTTCCTTTCATTGTTACATATTCCTAATACGTTTTTATATGTAATTCAATTAGTTGAATTGCATATTGCAGATGAAACATTAAACATCATCTTCCAGCTGCTCCAAAGAATTCATTTCAGAAAGAACGTACAATTCTCTGTTCACATAATATGTATCGCATTATATACCAACAGTTATTTATCAAAGGATGATACACCAACTGTTTCTCCTCTCATGAACTATCATAATATTAACTTCATCTAATCCTGCGCAGCATCGCGCGCGACCGAGGACTAACCACCGAAAGGATAATTACTATCCTTTGTAATTACGACTTTGCGGAGACCTGTGTTTTTGGTAAACAGTCGCCCTTTCAATAGGGAACAGAGAATTGTACGCGACCGAGGACTAACCACCGAAAGGATAATTACTATCCGTCTTTCGATATATATTGTTCCCTATTCATTCAAAAGGGGCAAAGAGTCAGAACATCTTTTCAGAACATCAGCAGGGTCCCAGGAGGAAAACCTAGCGTATCAAGTTTGTTCAGTAGTGTGGCCAAATTGCACGAAATGGTTAAATGGTAGGAAACGCGAAATAGTCGAAAATGGCAAAAACGATATTCGGAGAACTTGATGAGGACAATCCAGTAAAAGTAGATGCCCAGCAACAGTAGATGAGTATATATATATATATATATATATGTATATTCCACATACATTGCCTACTTTATAAGCAAACTAGAGACGACCACAATTAAGGTATACTATTAAACACAAGAATCAAGATATATACTTCCTCCGTTTTTTGTTTTTTTTTTTTTTAGTTAACTACATTTAACAAATGGCTACTGTTTACTCATATTCTTTGACTTAAAGTTTTATTATGGTTATAACTACAAGTTAAAATATAGCCAAGTGAGATCTTGTTATATTCGTCTTGTAGTTTTTAAAATGTACCAAATTTTACTGTTTAAAATTTTTACATGTACCAAATTTGAGTTATTAATGGTTTAAAATGTGCATTAGTCTGCGTGTTGGGTGGGTAACTAACATGGATTAATTATGGATATATACATATCCTCACCTCTGCATGAAATAGAATTCTTGGTTAATTCACCAATAAAATTAAATATGAAGACAAGTAGCTAGGGAAATCAAATTGTTGCTTCTATTGTGGAGGATGATGATGATGATGATGGCCACTGTCTTCTTCTTCTGCCTCTTCTTGTGCTCTATCCATCCATCTTTATGCCCTTTTGCTCAACTCCTGCCTCCCCCTCCCGGTATCCATCCTTCTTAATTACTTTTATTCTTTTTGTCTTTCCTACTATTTTGTTTTTTAACCTCAAAATTAATTTTTTTTAATTAATTAATGGATGATTTGTTTTTTTTTTTTGTTTTTTTTAACTTGGGAGGATTGAAAGCGATATAAGTAATAATATTTAAGTATTTAATTTAATGGGAAGAAAAATTCATTTGATACCCACCATGCGTGATGAAATGAATGCCGACTTAAATCCAATACCGATTAGTATTATAAACCATCACTATATATTCAGTTCACTAACCAAACTTTCTGCTATATGAAGTATTATGTATGTCCAACACAACCACAGATGTGTCCCCAAGGCCACCTGACATCGACAACCACAACTACAATGCAGCAATTAACCAACACTTGATCAACAACAACAACAGCAGCAACAGGAATGCAGTCATACCTCGTCGCATTAAATTCAGCCATATAACCAACCCCAGAGGCAATCCAGCTGAAACTAATGGCGGATCACACTCCCCTTATGTACAGGGAGGCGCCGGCGTAATACCCTTTTATGCAGCAGCAGCAGCAGGCGGACGTGGCCGCCACCAGAATCAGAATCATCACAATCAAGGAAGCCCCTGTAAACCTGCTGCCACAGCTTTTGTCATATCAACATTCACATGGTTTCTCTGCACAATATAATGCACCAATAAAGGATAACTGGGTGTTTGTTTTCATGACAGAATATAAAAATATATATATATATATGTGCATACAGGTACAGCAAGCTTAATGTTCCCATTTCTACCTTGGATGAAGAAACAACTAATATTGCTCATATTTGTAATATTCTAAGGATCCATAACAATATGATTCAGCATTTGCCATTTGGAATTAGATGGAAGTAACAAGATTTTGCATTGTGCCGCCAAATACTACAGTGTACTGTGTACAGAAAAAGTTCCACAAGACTTCTACAAATTTACAAACTG
The DNA here is from genome assembly GCA_030278955.1 of Hygrophila difformis. NCBI lineage: Eukaryota > Viridiplantae > Streptophyta > Magnoliopsida > Lamiales > Acanthaceae > Hygrophila > Hygrophila difformis. Next base: position 41,752,478 of record JAOANR010000015.1, read on the forward strand.
ATCAAACCTATCCAGTATCCAGTGCTCTACCACCTCTCATGTGCAAAAGACATGTACCAGCCTGCCCATCATTTCGTTTTTTAAGTTTTAGCAAATATATAGCTTTATATACTAAGCATTCGTGGAAACTACTCCAGCAAATATATCCCATTGTTGCAAAAAAAACCTGAAAATACATAAAAGGAAAACGTTTTGCAAAGTGAGGAGGGCTGGATCAAGAATTGTGGCCTGCGGTGCTCTCTTTCACATCTTCTTTTGCTAGCAAGCAATGCCCCATAGTTTAAAAAGCCATGTAACACTAAGGGGATACTGGATAGTAATTGATATGAAGGATCTCCATGCCACAACATAAATCAATAACTCAATAGCTTGAGAATTCAAAGATACTTCTCTACACAATTGTAAAAATGTTTGTTTCCACAATTCAGTAAATTTTTACAAGCAGGGATGATCAACTTTCTACTTTGCCTGCATCAAGCTAAAACAATTAAAAAAAAGAAGAAAGAAAGAAGACCACTATTGATACAGTATCAACTTGATGGTGAGTATTAGCAACCTAAAGTTGAGAAAAGCACATGCTCGCTGGCTTTGGTTTAAAAACAAAAGCAAATACCAAACACTGAGACCACCATCTAAGACTTGTATCGAAGACAAAAGCTACACATGTTTAGTCAACCATCAAGTGAAGCATAAGTGATACCCGGACACCATTGCAGTGCTTCTTTATCAAACCAAAGTATTGCATGGCATCCTGGGGTCGCAGGCCTTCCATGAAAAAGCGAAACAAACGAGAATGTGTCTCACGCATCACATCCAATGACTGTTCCAACACTTTCACTTGCTGTGATTTGCTCAACTCTGTGGCCTCCATCAACGGCAATAGATCTTTCTCTTCTTCTTCAAAGTGTTGCTCACAATTTTCCTTTCAAAGGGGAAGGGAAAAATTAGAACAAACATCAGCAGCTAGAATACCAATTCTGGTAGGATTTGGATTCAGTTAGTTGAATCAGATACTCCTAAATGCTTCTGGGCACACCTTTAATTTTTTAAGACGGGATGAAAGGTTGTTAATGGCCTCTTGGTAGTCAGGACTACCTGAACTCATGACTCCAATGATCTTGATCTCTTCTTTGATTCCGTTCATCATAGGAAGTTGTTGGGCATGCTCCTCATTTGCAACTTTGCACAATCCTGCACATTACATGTTCAATCATATATAGCAAGCAATAAACTCATCATCCCTTCAAGTAGCATAAAACTGAAAATTCATAAGATCTCGTTCCCCAAGAGAAGTTTATAGATGTTTGCTGCACTCTGATAATCAATATTGCCAAAATCACATATTACTTGAGCTTTTTTACTTGATTGCAAAATATTTTTGATGAACAACCAAGAATAAAAAAGTTTAATACGCACTGCATTGAACCACTTTGTGAACAGATATTTATGGCAACAACCCATGGGCTTCCACCCCATAGTCTTTAACCTCATTTGTTAAATTATGCCACTATCTATACAGCTTTTAGATTTTACAGAACACCTTGTAAGTCCTCAATCTCAACATGCTATAAATTTACTTGATAAAATTACAATTCATTCTCATTTTACCTTTTTATTTTACATACAGTGTGTGTGTGTGTGTAGCTTGAATTTTTGAACAAGTGCTACTTAAGTTTCAAATCAATCAATTATACAATGAAAGATGGCACATTGCTATGATTGATTCTTTTCAATTCTCAAATTGTGTTTCTTTTAAGACAGTAAAATTTGATCCAGAAAAATATGTAAGTTGAGCTAAGCCTTAAATTTGGACAAAAAGAAAAGGGAAATTAATACTAATTATATATCCTCAATCACCCAATAATTTTCCATAATCACTCCACTACAGCTGCCCCCATCTTCATCAATCACAATCGTGTCACAATCCGCCATAGAAGATTATAAAAATCCTGGTTTGCGCATGCCTTATTGTCATCAATGATATCCAACACAGAAGTTTCAGAAAGGACAAAACGAAGAGAGCGCAGATGAGAATTCAAATAAGTATTAAAAATTGAGTAATCAATGACAACGACCAGGATTGCATTTGCATTTTCTTCTATGCAACCTAATCACCATCAAAGACCATAGTACCCGACGGAACAACATTTGTACAATCACTAACCAAAAAATAAATACTAAAAGAAAAAATCACCTCGATCGGCAGATTCGAGGATCTGAAAGAGAACCCTCTCCTCCATCTGAGCGTGCTCCAGCATCAACTGCAACAGGTGTGAATACTCCTTGGCAAATTTCTTGACCTCCATTCCCGGGGTGCCCATGGAAGGATCCCCTCTTGCTTTTCCGCCACGCGCCGCCATGTCGATCGCCCAGTTGACCATCCTGTCGAGATGAAAGTTAATGCTCCGGTGCTGGAGCAGCACAACCCAGACGACGATGGGAGTGGTTTCGCCGCACCAGCCCCAGATAGAGGTGGCGGTAGCATTGGTGAGGGCGAGAGGCGGGTCGGGGAATTTGGAGTCGAGGTAACGAAGGATATCCTCGGCGGATCCGGAAACAACGTCGGAATTGTAAATAAGGGTAGGGTTTAGGTGGGCGTCGGAGGGGATGAATTGGAGAGTGACGGGCTTGTAGAGGAGGGCCAATCGGATGTGGGAGGTGGCGAAGCTGTCAAGGGGGCCGTAGAGCTTGACGAGTGGAGGCGGAGGAGGCGGCGGCGACTTGGCTACACCCAACTCGGATGGCGCGATTTCCGCAGCCGACTTCTTGTTTGGGGTGGGGGTACCGAAGCAATTCCCCATTTGAGAAATGTGGAGGATTAAGGCGGAATCCAAGTGAAAGTGGTGTAATTATACTATAGGAGCAGAGTAGAGGAGTAGTTGTAATGAATGGGGATTAATAATAATAATAATAATAATGGCATAAAGATTGGATTTTCAGATTATTGCAACGAGATGGGAGATCTTGAGATGGGGCAAATGGGCAATAGATTAGATTAGGGTCGGTAAGAAATAGAGAGTGGAGTTTGGAGAATTGGAGTATGGAATGTGGAGTGGACTGTGGAGGGAGTAAAACGGAATTCTAGCAACCATCTCACATCTCATCTCATTATTATTATTATTATTATTATTATTATTATTATCCCTAAAAAGTAAAAACAATCTAAAGGGATGGAAGTTTGGAGAAAAGAAGGATAAAAAGGAGGGCTCGGAAGTTGGAAGAGAGCAACACAAAGTGTGTGTGTGTGTGTGTACAAGAGAGAAACAAGGCAACAGGCTTGTATAGTCATAGAGAGATGGTAATCATGAGTATAGTAGTGCACAAGATTGGGAAAAAGGAAAAGAAAAAAGGAAACAAGTATGGGCTGGTTGGATGATACTTGGAGTTGGATTGCTTGGTTGGGAAGGGAAGGAAAAGGTACTAGCAGGCAGAATAGTAGTACTAGTATTCTTCTTGTGTATGTACAGTATTTCTATTCTATTGATATATGGTTGGTACTCGTACTCCAAAATTGGTGAATAAATTAAAGAGAGACGGGCACCCCCTCCCACTGTCCCACAGAAGAAGAAGAGAATAAAGAGAAAAGCAGCAGGTGCCAGCTGGTGATGGAAGGGAAACCCCAACCCCAACCCTAAACCCAAATGACCACTGGAGTAGAGTAGTAGTAGTACTCCACTGTAGTAGAAGAACACAGAACGACACTACTACTAGAGCTGTCAAAATGGGCTAGGCCCGTTGGGCCAGCCCGCCCCCGCCTCCTAAAAGGGTGGGTTGGGCTGAATAAATAAAGGCCCGTTTGGAAGGGGCCTAAACGGGCTAGCCCGCTTGAACCCGCCGTCGCTTGGGCTGGCCCGCGGCGGGTGCGGGCCAGCCCGCGGGCTAAGCCAAAATTTTAATTTATTTAATTCTTTATTAAGTTTGTTATGAAAATCTAAATAATATATGTATTTGTAAGAATATTGATTAGTTGAATATTATTTGAATTTATATATTTTAATTTGATATTAGTTAATATAATTCAATTTATAATTTTTTTAATATAAAAAAAATTATAAATTGAATTATATTAACTAAATTAAATTAGAATAATTTTAAAGCTCACTTTATATGACATGAGCTACTTAACATTACTTTTTCAACTAATTTTTTTCAAAAAAAAGAATACTATACAATTAAACTAAATTATTTTAGATTTTATTAAAAATATATTTAATTTTAAAATTAGTTAATATATTTAATTTATTTTAAAATTAGTTAATATATTTAATTTTGGATAAATAATAATATTATACAATTTATAATATAATCAAAAATTAATTTATTAATTAAATAAAAAAACCGCGGGCTAGCCCGCCTGGCCCGCAACCCACCGGTGGGTTGGTCTGGGCTGAGGTTATTCTAGCCCGCCCCGCCGTGGGCCCAGCCCGCCTAAGCCCGCGAAATGGTGGGCTGGAGTGGGCTTGGCCCGTGTCGCCCCGCCAGCCCGTCTTGACACCTCTACTACTATCTAGCTAATTACTATTAAGGGAATTAAAGGGAGCTGCTGGGGGAGCTGCTGCTAGGGGACGGCCGGGCCTATGCAGTATGCAGTATGTAGTAGTAATGTCTTCTCATGAGAGTCCTTGATGATGGATATGATTAGATTCTCATCATTTCAGTTACAGTTAGCCACCCACACCCACCACCCACACCATTCCAATGGCCAATGAAATCAATGACCAATGACCAATCCATACAAGTACACACATTTTGGACATCATCATTTCATCCAACTAATAAGTACTCCCTCCGTCCCGCGAAGTTTGATACATTTCTTTTGGGCACGGTAATTTAGGTAGTGGAGTTTAATAGTTAAAGTGGTGTGAGTGTTTGTATTTAAGATTCTAATAAAATTTGATGCTGTTTATTATTTAACTTTGACTTAATGTTATCGTAATGATGTAATTAGAGAAAAATAATCAATTATGGTCTTGTTAGAATCATCTAATTGTGTAGTTTTAGAATATATATTTTATATAATTCTTATCTTACCAATTTTGAAATATTAAGAATTAAAGAAATACAAGGGACTTTGTGTAGAAAAGTAAAATTGTATTGGAATTTGTGCAGAATAGTAAAAATGATTACTTTTAATGGGATTTTACAATAATTAAAATTCTAATCAAACTTCTATTAATTTAATTTATCTAAAAATGGAAAGGTGTCAAACTTCGTGGGACACCCAAAAAAGGAATATGTGTCAAACTTCGTGGGACGGAGGGAGTACTACAGTAGTACATACTAATACTATGCTATGCTCTCCACTCGCAAACCTCCGATCCATCTCAAGTGAGTGAGGTGAGGTTCCACTCTCAATCATTGACTTTGGGCGGGCCCACTGGATCGGAGCGTCATTTATATACTACTACTACTCACCCCTAGCTACTATGTATACAAATCATTTGCTGCGGTTGGGCATACAATATATATATATATATATATATATATACAGGATAGAGCATATGTACTTTAGTCGCAGTTTGGTAAAATAATGAATGGCAATTGGCAAGCAATCAAATCTAATCGGCTGCCTGCTGGCTGAATAATAATAAAAATACTACGTACTAGTACTAATTAATCTCCATCTCCATCTCCATCTCCATCTCAACTCACTCATCAGGACCCGACCCAAAATGATATGCTGCAGTCGCAACTCCCATATATAATTAAGATTTTGGTTCAATTCAAGTAATAAAGTTGATAGTATATAAACAGCAATTAACCAGCAAGCTGCAGGTCAATAATTAAGTCTTCGATCTGTTGTTAGAGAATAACACCCTCTCCCTCTATTACTTTTATTGATCTCAAGTAGTCTCAAACTCATCATATCAGATTATTCATGCATGTTCATCTAATCATCATCATATTCATAATACTAGCTGTAAATGTAATAACTTGTAAGCGTGTCTGTGTCCTATATATATACGCTCCCGCCCACTTTTCTACTTTAGACTAATTAATAAAATTAAAAAAAAAAAGTTGAACGTTAATACTGCACTACACATGTTATTTATGTTAATGGCCCAATGGGTGATGCATGGGTCAGTTGTCTTCGGATAATGACTTATCATGAGTTATCACGCCCTCTTGAAAAAAAAAAATCATAATAATAATAATAATAATAATAATAATAATAATAATTCTAAAGTTTAAATAACAAATTTATTAAATTAAGCAAACATTTGGATATGTATTTATAACACACTATACATTATCTGGAGATGGACAATGCATGCACAAAAGCTGACCGTCTTAGAATCTTAGGCTGTGTCACCAAAAAATAAAATTGCTTCTCTTTCTTTCATTCCTTCTAGGTTCTTGGCGCCTCCAACACTACCGTATCTTCCTCCATTTTCTCTGCCCGTCCGTCGCCGACAGCCTCCTTAATTCTTCCTTAATTTCCACTCGGCCAAGCGGCAACCCTCACCGACCTGCCAACGGCAACCCTTATTTCCTGGTGATTTTTCATCCTCTGCCAACGGCAACCCCTTAGCTTATTTAAAGAGATTGGCCTTCTTTTATTGAGACTATTGATCCAATCTTTTTTTAACTAGCTAAGGAGTGATTTAATTGTGTATTATAGAGTTGATATGTTTGGTCTTTATTGACAAATTACAATTAGAAATTTGTACTAGAACCATGAGAATGTGAAGCCTGAAATGCCAGCAGGCGCCTGTAATGCATGGGCCTTCATAACTATGGAAACCCTCCGATCCCGTTTTGCAATTAATCCTCAAGTGGTAGTCCTTGGCCACTTTTGCCTTAGATATAGGAGAAAAGAATATAGTATTGGTTTAAAGAATAGTTGTAGTATATTTTAAGATCCACTACATTTATGATGTCGTCAAGTATGCGACATGATGTTAAATAACTGTAATATGCAATTTCATGCTGGATGACATCTTGTGAACTAGATATGATCGGAGTTTTCTTTTTGTCAGAACAAGCTATATACTTCTGTGATTGCAGATAAGATGGGTAATCTGTATCATTAGTGGCAACCAAGAACAACAGATCTGGGATTGCCACCCTGACTTGATCAATTATACTACAAGTAATTATATAAGTGTTTGTGTTTCCCCCAATTTAACATATGTCCATATTTTTGTGGAAGAGCAATACGCCAATGCATGGACAATTCAAGTTGAGACATTTCTGATAGCGACTTGAGATGGGAATTAAAAGTATTATATCCTTTAAATGAAATTTGAGAAATTTCTTTGCGTAACATACAAAGGAGCATATATATATATGGAGTTGTGGATACCATTTAATAAGTAGATAATGAATCTATTTTGCTAACGTGACGATATGAATCAAATGATAGATAACGTGACGCTATATCAACTAATAAGTAGGACTTAATTCTTGTGCTAGTAAAAATGTTGGAAAGTAGTTTATGTACCATTTTTCTATGGATTGAGGGCTGGATAAGAAATTGCATATTCAACATGAGTTTGGAAGGTAGAGACTTCTACAATTGAGTCTAGCTATTGAAAAATCATGGATCCGCCACTAAGCTGAGCGGGAAGCACACATGTGAATGTCACCTCAGCCGGCGACCCTTCACATCCTCCCGCACTTATCAATCCCATGCTGCACGACTTCGAGCATCATGAATTGTTACACCTCCGCGCGCATTCCCAAGACCATGCATCCATCTGGCCTGGGGATGCTGGACGACACTTGTGTCTGACAATTATGGAGAGTGCTTTTATATATATATGCATCCAAATGACATGCATGGGAACTGGGTTTCTCGAAAGTAGCGCATGGTTGAGCTTGATAACTCGCAATTAAGTCATGGAGCTAACTGGGGATGAGATAATGGAGCAGGCTTCCATTGGGAGATGTATATAGTTCAAAATTTTTAAAGAAATGCAGACTTGGCATTGCGATATTAAATTCTCCCTTTAGCCCTTTCAATTAATTTTAACCATTAATTTAATTATAATTCAGTGGTATATTTTGAATCTAGCTTAGTATATTGTGGCTACTAGAGCTATAAAACTGTTGGAAAACGGCATAAACGTCAAATGCCGTATTTGTTGAAGTCATCAAAGTAATAGTAAAGCCATCCGAGTTGATTTCTCATCTACGGCGCCGAAAGTATTGAAGCCTTCATAAGAACAGTTTAGCATATGTTCATTGTCTGTTGTATGTTTTCATTTCTATAAATAGGTTCTTCGATTGTTGTAATTCTCAGAGCGAAGCAAAGCAAGAAATCTAAAGAAAGCTTTAGCTATACAACTCTCCACTTTTGTTTATCCCTTTTAGATAACAAAAGTGTAAAGTGTCTTGTGTGTGTGTGATATCAATATCTACAAATTGGTATCAGAGCCTGAGTGATCCGAACTCAGAGCAAAACAGGTTTGAGTATAAACACTCAAATTAAAAAAATTAAATTTACCCACCGTGGTTTCCTCCGAGCTGCTGTCCGCCGCCTGCAACCTCTTTCCGGCGAACCCGCACTACCACAGCGCTGCTCAGCTCCCACCGCCGCTGTTTTGCTCCACCGTTCACGGTGTGCCCAGGCCCAGCAACCTGTGCAACGCTTCGCCTCCAGCCACCGCGAAGTCCACACCATCGTTGCCTGCAGCTGCTGCTCTCTCTAGGTCCGAAACCATTGTTCTCCATCCAATACTTCTACAACTAACTGTTGTTTCTGCGTCTCTCTGCTTGTAAATTTAATTGAAGATGGGCATTTAATGAGGTGGGAAGAAAGTAATTGAGAAGAAAAAAGAAGAGTGCAGGAGACAAGCCATTTATTCAAAGTGGTGACCAATTCAAATTGGTATCACGTGAAAGAGGCAATTGGAAATTGATGTTGTCGGTACAAGTGGGTTGAGAATTAAAGTGATTTGAAAAAAAAGAAGGAAAGTTGCGGTGAAGATCAAGTCAAAAAAAAAGGGAGTGGGCCAACTTCATTTTAAATACATTGAGAGGAGATGCTACTATTCCCATTTATTTCGGGATATTGAATCAAATATACAGGTCAAATGGCGAATATCACGGGACAAATGTCACTGTCGCAACTTACAAAAGCAAATTACGAGAAATGGAGTATTCAAATGAAAGCCCTTCTCGGAGCTCAAGATGCATGGGACGTGGTTCAAAATGGTTTTGTAGAACCTGAAAATACCGGAAAATTGACTGCAGCTGAACAAAAAGCATTGAAAGATGCGCGGTCCAAAGATAGCGGAGCCTTTTACATGTTATTCCGAGCCGTTGACGAATCAGGCTTCGAAAAGATATCCGGTGCCACCACCTCAAAAGAAGCGTGGGACATCCTTGAAAAATCATTCAAAGGAGCCGACCGGGTAAAGCAGGTGCGTCTCCAAACCCTTCGTGGAGAGCTTGAAAGCATGAAGATGAAAGAATCAGAAAACGTGTCCGACTACATCATACGTGTCCAGACCGTGGCAAACCAACTCAATCGGAATGGAGAAGAATTGTCCGATGCCAGAATTGTGGAGAAAATATTGAGATCATTAACCAATGATTTCGAAAATGTTGTGTGTGTGATTGAAGAATCAAAAGAGCTCAAAATGCTCACCGTTGAAGAGCTCGCCGGATCTCTCGAAGCACACGAACAAAGAAAAAAGAAAAAGAAAGAGGAGTCACTCGACCAGGCACTCCAAACCAAGGCGTCAATTAAAGATGAAAAGATTCTCTACGCTCGAAACTTTCGGGGGAGAAGACGTGATCGTGGATACGGTCGTGGTATCCAGGGCAACAATCATGAAGGATACCATAAGGACAAATTTCAAGGAAGTCAAGCAAACTGGCGTGGAAGAGGACGTGCTCGAGGAAGAGGCGGTCGATCAAATTTCTCTAACATCAAATGCCAAAAGTGCCACAAATATGGTCACCATGCCGAAGACTGCAACAACGAGGGTTGTTATAATTGTGGCAAGATGGGACACTTTGCAAAAAAGTGTCGGGCCAACAGACGAGTGGAAGAGACAACCAACCTAGTCGTGGAAGACAAAGCAAATGAAGGTGTTCTCATGATGGCGCACAACGATGTCAACGATGACACATCCTGGTACCTCGATTCTGGAGCAAGCAACCACATGTGCTATGATGAGCATCTATTCAAAGAAATGCAGAAAGTTGACAATGGTCATGTATCATTCGGAAATGCATCAAAAGTGCAAGTCAAAGGCTGTGGTACGATATGTTTCACACAGAATGATGGCTTGATAGGGACAATCCAAGATGTCTACTGTGTCCCAGATCTCAAAAACAACATCTTGAGTCTTGGCCAGCTCGCAGAGAAAGGTTATTCAACCTTTCTAAAAGATCAGTTGCTGCACCTGAAAGACAAGCAAGGACGTCTGATAGCTCGAGTCGAAATGGAGAGAAATCGGATGTACAAGTTGAACCTGAGAAGCTTGCAGGGGAAATTCTTACAAGTCAAAGAAGAAAATAAAGCGTCACTATGGCATCACCGCTTTGGCCACTTACACTATGATGGTCTGAAAAAGCTAGTTAAGATGAAGATGGTGAAAGGACTGCCCAGCATGGATTTTGGAGGAGAATTTTGTGAAGATTGTGTACTCGGGAAGCAAACAAGAGCCTCATTTCAGAAAAAGGCCGAATATGAAGCAAAGCATCCGCTTGAGCTGATCCACACCGACATATGTGGACCAATTACTCCCGAATCTTTCAGCGGAAAGAGATACTTCATCTCTTTCATCGATGATTTCTCCCGAAGGACGTGGGTCTATTTGTTGAAGGAAAAATCCGAGGCATTTAAGGTGTTCAAAATATTCAAGGCGAGTGTTGAGAAAGAAACTGGCAGATCCATCAAAGCAATTCGATCTGATAGAGGAGGCGAATACACCTCGACAGCCTTCCGAGAGTACTGTGAACGAGAAGGCATAAAAAGATTTCTGACAGCACCATACTCGCCCCAACAAAATGGAGTAGCTGAAAGGAAGAATAGGACCATCCTAGATATGGTTCGGTCGATGCTGAAAAGCAAAAAGATGCACAAAGAATTCTGGGCAGAAGCTGTGATGTGTGCCGTCTACATACAGAATCGGTGCCCACACATGAAGTTGAAGAATCGAACACCACTGGAAGCATGGAGTGGTAAGAAGCCTACCGTCTCTCATCTAAAGATATTCGGTAGTGTAGCATATGCACATGTACCAGATCCGCGAAGAATGAAGCTGGAAGATAAAAGCAAAGCATATGTTTTTATCAGATATGACGGACTGACAAAAGGGTATAAGCTGTATGACCCGATAAGCAAGAAAGTGATAACGAGTCGAGATGTGCGAGTGAACGAAAGCAAGTGAATGGGACTGGAATAACTCAAAGGAAGTCACCAACGAAGTCGGAGAATCATCAGCCGTTGTTCCGAAAGTTCTATCAACAGATCCTGAAATTGTTGAAGAAAAAGAAGAAGAAGATGAGCCACGACAGCCCCGAATGATAAGTCTCCAAGATTTGTACGACTCTACAGAGGTACATCTTGTATGTTTGTTGGCAGATTCTGAAAATATCAAGTATGAAGATGCCGTACTAGATGAAAAATGGAAGTCGGCCATGGATGAAGAAATAGAAGCAATCGAACGCAACAACACATGGGAGCTCACTGAATTACCCAAAGGAAGTCAGGCCATTGGAGTGAAATGGGTCTATAAGAAAAAGATGAATGCACAAGGGGAGATTGAACGATACGAAGCTCGGCTTGTCGCAAAGGGATACAAGCAAAAGGAATGAATCGATTATGATGAAGTCTTTGCCCCTAGCCCGTCTACTCATTTCTCAAGCTGCTCAGTACAGATGGCCAATATTCCAAATGGATGTCAAGACAGCATTCTTGAATGGTGTACTCGAAGAAGAAGTCTATATTGAGCAACCACCAGGTTATCTGAAACTTGGAGGAGAAACAAAGGTGTTGAAGTTGAAGAAGGCGCTTTACGGGCTAAAGTAAGCACCGCGAGCGTGGAATACTCGCATTGATGTATATTTCAAGGAGAATGGGTTTGAGCAATGTCCCTACGAGTATGCCCTCTACATCAAGAACAATGGAGGTAACATTTTATTTATTGCTCTTTATGTTGATGACCTCATTTTCATGGGTAATAGTGATGAGATGATAGAAGACTTCAAGAGAAGAATGAAACAATAGTTTGAGATGACTGATTTGGGCCTGATGAAGTTCTTCCTTGGTCAGGAAGTCAGACAAACAGAAAGAGGAATCTTTATATCACAGGAGACATATGCGAAGATCTTGAAAGATTTCAAGATGGAGAAATGCAACCCTGTATCAACACCTATGGAACCTGGAGCAAAAGTTTCAAAGTTTGATGAAGGAGAACAAGTTGATCCAGGAAGGTACAGAAGCTTGGTTGGAAGCCTTCGCTACCTCATATGCACAAGGCCAGATATTGCACTAAGTGTTGGCGTTGTGAGTCGGTTCATGGAGAACCCAACTTACTCACACTGGAAGGCATTGAAGAGAATCCTCAGGTACATTAAAGGAACAGCGTCACATGGATTGTTCTACTCGAGGACAGAAGATTACATGCCGATTGGATATTCTGACAGTGATTGGTGTGGAGATATTGATGATCGAAAAAGTACTGCAGGGTATGTGTTCTTTCTGGGAAATACTGCTTTTACTTGGCTTTCAAAGAAGCAGCCGATCGTGACGCTCTCAACATGTGAAGCTGAATATGTAGCAGCATCCTGGTGTGTATGTCATGCTGTATGGCTCAGAAATCTATTGAGCAAGATGGAGATGAAGCAGTCAAGCGGAACAGTGATTCACATAGACAACAAATCCGCAATTGAATTGGTGAATAATCCAGTGAATCATGAAAGAAGCAAACACATTGATGTTCGTTTCCACTTTATCCGAGATCATGTGAAAAATGGAAATGTGGAACTAATGCATGTGGCAAGCCTAGAACAAGTAGCAGATATATTTACAAAGCCATTGCCAAGGGTACTGCTCGACAAGTTCAAGAAAATGATAGGGATGATAGATGGAAGAAGCATTTGAAGTTTACGGGGGAGTTTTGTTGGAAAACGACATAAACGTCAATTGCCGTATTTGTTGAAGCCATCAAAGTAATAGTAAAGCCATCCGATTTGATTTCTCATCTACGGCGCCGAAAGTATTGAAGCCTTCATAAGAAAGTTTAGCATATGTTCATTGTCTGTTGTATGTTTTCATTTCTATAAATAGGTTTTTCGATTGTTGTAATTCTCAGAGCGAAGCAAAGCAAGAAATCTAAAGAAAGCTTTAGCTATACTACTCTCCACTTTTGCTTATCCCTTTTAGATAACAAAAGTGTAAAGTGTCTTGTGTGTGTGTGATATCAAAATCTACAAAAACAAACGTTTTGCCGACCACCAGATGGGGTCGGGGGTGTGGTCGGTGAATCCAACCCGGATATCAGGGGCGGACGCATGTTCGTCTTACCGGGGGCACGACACCGTTTAAATTTATGTTGTAAGGTAAAAAATATTTATGAGTAATTTAGTGCATCCGCTTAAATTTTTGTAGGGACCCCAAAGCTTGTGAAATCTGATTTACGAAATCGATAGGTGATGATTTTTTGATCAACGATTCTCTTATTTGTGCTATTGAGAAAGAAACTCTCAATATTATGAATGAAGGTGTTATTAATCGATTTCAAAGTATGAGAGACCATAGAGAGTATTTGTAAGAGGTATGTTTTGATTGTTATATTTAATACTATATTTAAATTTAAATATTATATTTAATATATTTAAATTTAAATTATTATTTTTGTGACCCCACTTAAATTTTTTTCTAGATCCGCCACTGCCGGATATTGTCGGTCGGTTGTTGTGGTCGGTCATCTCAATGTTTCTTATAGTGAACAAACAGTTCGCGAACAATGCTCGGTTCGATTCGTTTTCGTTTGTTTGTAAGTTTAACGAGCCGAGCTCGAACACGAACACCAACTCGTTTGCTTAACAAACAAACACGAGCTTGTTCGCGAACAGTTCGAAAGTGTTTGTATATGTTCGTTAATAGGGTAATTTTGTAATTTTATATCTTCGTTTGACAATTTCAATATTGTGGGGAAAACACATCTAATCCTTGATTGGATGAATGATTCCTAATTTTTTGGTAAATTTTTAATTGAGCCGAACGAGCTCAAATGAGTCGAGCCGAGCCGAACTCGAACTCGTGCTCACAAAGTTTTTCACGAGCCGAGCTAGAACACAATTTTAAGCTGATTTCCTTAGCGAACGAACACGAGCCGAGCTCAAACACCCAAAGTTCAGCTCGGTTCGGCTCGTTTACAGCTCTAGTGGCTACAAGAGAGTACGAATCAGTTCATTTTTTTTTTACATAATCTAAGAAGTGGGTATTTGTTGGTTGTTGTTAGGGTACAGTTGCCTACAATTGTGGGAAGAAAAGTTCTATTTGTAATGTGTAATGGATACAATCGTTTTGGTAATGATAGTTAGAAGTATTTCATGTGATGCATATAGTAATTCTGTGATAGTACCCTATCACAAAATAAGCACCTACTACTATAATAGTATTATTATGTACCTAAATTCCAATGGTATTTACATTCTCACTTTAATGTGAATTTGTAGATAAATTTAATTACTCTAAACATGATCGGATTAGAATTTTAATTGCTCCACCAATTTCATTATCACTTTTATTTTTTCGTACAAAGTTTAATACAGTTTTATTTTTCTTTCTCAAAGTTCAATACACTGACTAGAAAGTATAGATTGTTAAAAAAAAAAAAATGCCTCTAATATTTAAAAAATAAAAAAAAATGAACTAAAACTATTTTAAAATTCGTGTTAAATAATCACAAGTTCCAGAAAAGAAACAACTACGATCCCAAAGATTTGATTGACATTTTTATTTTAATGGATGCAAAAGACCGACGAAAGGCAAAGAAAGTGCACAATCTGTGTATCATCTGTGTCGATGTCCATGTCCGAACCCATTCAGAGTAAATGCATCGCCTTGTTGCTCTCCTGCGCTAATTCCTCCCTCCCCAAACTGCGCCAAGTCCATGCCTTTTCCATCCGCCGTGGCGTCCCTCCTTCCTCCCCCGATTTGGCCAAGCACTTGATCTTCACTCTCGTCTCTCTTTCTGGGCCCATGACTTATGCCCACAACATCTTCCATCAAATTCCCCACCCAAATATCTTCACCTGGGACACCATGATCAGGGGCTACGCCGAGAGCCCCAACCCCGCTCCAGCTCTCCTTCTATTCCGCCAATTGCGTCTCACCACTTCCCTCCATCCCGATACCCATACCTATCCTTTCCTTCTCAAGGCTATTGCTAAGTTGTCTCTTTTCAGGGAGGGGGAGAAAGTGCATTCTGCCTCCTTCAAAGACGGCCTTCTCTCCTTGGTCTTTGTTCAGAATGCCTTGGTTCATATGTATGGCTCCTGTGGCAGTCCGGAATCCGCCCTCAAGGTGTTCGATGAAATTCCCCACTCCCACAGGAATCTTGTCGCTTGGAATTCTGTCATCAATTCCCATGCTTTGAACAGTAGGCCCGACGACACATTGGCGCTCTATTCCGAAATGGGGTTCCACGGGGTTAAACCTGATGGCTTCACTTTGGTTAGTTTGCTCACCGCTTGTGCTCAACTCGGTGCCGCCTCAGCTTTGGGGACAAGGGCCCATGTTTACATGATCAAGGTTGGTTTGGACAAGAATAATTTACATGCTGCAAATGCGCTTATGATTGTTTATGCCAAGTCCGGAAACATCAGGGAGGCGTGGAAGGTCTTTGATGGGTTGCAGGAGAGGAGGAGTGTGGTGTCTTGGACTTCAATGGTGGTAGGATTGGCAGTCAATGGGTTGGGTGAGGAAGCGCTGGAACTCTTCCGGGAGATGGAGATGCGGAGATTGGTTCCGACTGAAATTACTTATGTTGGGGTGCTCTACGCTTGTAGCCACTGTGGTATGGTGGACCAAGGTTTTGCTTATTTTGAGAAGATGAGAAAGGAATATGGCATTGTGCCTAAGATCGAACATTATGGCTGTATGGTGGATTTACTGGGCAGAGCAGGTTTGGTTCAGCAGGCATACCAATACATTTGTGAAATGCCAATAGAACCTAATGCTGTGATCTGGAGGATGTTATTAGGTGCGTGCACCATACATCACAACTTATCAATAGCAGAGATAGCCAAGGAAAAGCTGAGGAGTTTAGAGCCCAAGCATTGTGGAGACTTTGTTCTTCTTTCCAACCTATATGCAATGGAGAGGCGTTGGGCGGATGTTCACAATGTGAGGACGATGATGCTTGAGGAAGGAGTGAGGAAGGTGCCCGGATATAGCCTGGTTGAATTAGGCAACCGTGTTCACGAATTTATAATGGGAGATAAGTCTCACCCTCAGGTGGATGCTATATATGCAATGCTCGCAGAGATGACAAGGCGACTGAGGGTCGAAGGGTATGCCCCCCACACGTCCAACGTGCTTGCTGATATAGAGGAAGAAGAGAAGGAGACAGCTTTGGTTTATCATAGTGAGAAGATTGCGATTGCATTCGCATTGATTAATACAGCTCCAAGAACACAAATTCATGTTGTCAAGAACTTGAGGGTATGTGCTGATTGTCACCTCGCAATAAAACTCATATCCAAGATTTTTGAGAGGGAGATAGTAGTGAGGGATCGTAGCCGATTTCACCATTTTAGAGATGGAATGTGCTCTTGTAAGGATTATTGGTAGAGCCGCGGAGAGCTCTGTTCAACATTTTAATCTCTCTTTTTTTTTTTTCGGCCTTTTTGGGTATAAGTTATGGAGCGAGTGCATTTGAAACTTGAAAGCTCTCACGCTAAGGCTAGAGGTTTGGTCATCATACACATTATACATATGTTTTGATATAGTGAGGCTGTTTGGATGACAGCATATTGACCAGCATATAGCATATTGTCTCACAGTTCTCTCTTCAAATCTACTATCTGCTAGCGGATCCGCTGACTCCCGTAGCTGCTAGGAATTAGGATCGTCTATTGCCTTGCTCTATTCCAAGTTCCCAACATTATAGCATGAATGAAGATTCTTTGGTACCAGAAATTTTGAGTTTGCTAGATTACTCCTGCTGTGTGCTATCTATCTATATGCACGAAAATTATTACCTGGATTGCAGCAAGTCTGATAGGTTTTGAGACCAGAAAACAAAGTGTGGTTCCATTTGTGCACCTGCATGCTACTGCTGTCACTAGAATACCATCTGTCTCGTCTTTAATTTTTATTAGAATAAACAGAATAAAAATGCAATGTTGTTCGGAGTATTATCTAAGCCAAACAAATTAACCAAATGGCATTCATTGTGCACGTCAGGAACGGCAAATATACATAATAGTATGTACGAGACTGCCAATTTTTGTACATAAGCAAGAAACACCATCATCCTCACAAGAAGCCAGACATCCAGAATCTTAACGGAACATAAGCCAGATAAGGCAGATTAGGATGAGAATGGCTCCTCCAACCATCAGCTTCATGTGAAGATTCTGCAACCACATCTTCCGACGTAACTGTCTTCCTTGCCGTTGGAAGCTGTCAGCCTGGATTATTTTCCAGGAGCATATTAGCACGAGTTCCAACTCTGTAAACTTCCTAGCTGCATAGTGCAGAATGAAAGAGATTGCTCACCTGGAACTGAAGGTTTTCTGTTTTATCTACCAGCAATTCAATTTTCTCACCACGATCTAGAACCTGAAGGACAATAAAAAGTTCGGAAAAACCATGTTCCAGTACTTTATATCAAGGTATCATTTTTTTCAGTTACGCATTATGCTTTAGGGTCAAAAAAAAAATGTGCAGTCATGCGACACAACAGTTTTTCATCACCCGATATTCTTCTTGTTGCAGAGAAAGCTGTGTTAAATGTTAAGTACAGAACTTTTGAAAGCCTATAATCAGGTAAACAATTTCTCAACCAACATAGACAGCCAAGTAATCACATAACACAACATCCCCATAGAGGCATGTTGACCGAATGAAGTAAATTTCAAATGCCTAAGGAAGCTTTGAAAACACCCGCAATTGCCATCAAAGAATAATAGCAGAAAATATTCAAATCTTAAGCATCTATTAGCTGCTCATCTAATAAAATATGTTCAAGAACCCAAGCGCGAAGGATAACTGTGAAGTGCTAAATTCAAGAAGAGAAGAGTTATATTGAGGTCCCTCGATCATACTAAATGCCGTGAAGTGCTAAATTCAAGAAGAAGAGAAGAGTTATATTGAGGTCCCTCGACCATATACAACTGGAAAAATATAACCGTGAAGTGCTAAATGCCCGTAAAAAGAATTTATTACAACAGAGAGAGAAGAGAAGAGTTATATTGAGGTCCCTCGATCATACTAATGCAAGAAAACTTTGAAAAGCATCCCAAATGCTTATATTCAGTGATACTAACTCAGAGAAGAGGTTATGCACGATAGGTTGCCATCTTTAGTCAGAAGTGAAATATTTGTTTTATAATCACAAATTCAACCAAATCATATGTATGCTCAAAACCCTGTCCTCATTGCACTCACACATACCTCACATCTCATCCTCGTATTATGCTCTTGTGAGGAAACTCTAGTTTTGAATATGCATTTTTTGGAAATGCATAAGTTGTTGCCACATGCTCTTTTCAGTACAATATAAGCAAGGACAAAGGGGTCGAGTAAATATATCAAGTTGGCGAATAATCAGTTCAGAGAGGAATGCGCATTACAACAAGCAGAGTAGAACTACAACTTGTAAAGAACCTTAAAACACAGGATGCTCTTAAACTTGTATTAACAAGGTTTATTTATAGTTGCTAGTACAGCCCTTAACAATTACATCACCAGTAGAAGTCATCCTTTTATTATGTTATTTAGAAATGTTTGGGATGATTCATAATTCTAACTAATATGGGTTTTAGAAAAACGGTTCTTATCTATTCTTTTGCTCTTAATCATCTTTCAGCACTTTACGCTTTCTTTCTGTAATACTTCTTGACATACTACATTTTAGACGCTGGGTATAGATGTTTAACACATATTGTGCTTTCCACAAAACGGGATAAGGAAATGAAATAGCAGAGAAGCGAGAATCGCATCACACCTCTATTTCATTGTCAATCTCCTTAACTATGACATTAACACTTGGGGCGATACACAACAATAAGCAGAGACAATTAAGAAGAAAAGGACGATATGACCGCTCGAGACATAGGCAGTAAAATGATAATTATTCCATATTATCCAAAAGTTGGTTATATATAATGTTCATTGTCGTACTCATACTTGTGTAAGAGAAGAATAGGTGGTAGGTGTACCTTTTCAATATTATCCATCATAATTCCTTTGACCTCAGTTATTTGAGCCTTGAGTTTGGACAGCTTGTTCATTTCTTCTGGATGATTCATACAATACTGCATGTGGTCTTTAAGCTTTGGCCTAGCGAGAACCAATGAGAAACATAAACTCCAGAGTTCAGAACAATTGAAACAGGAAAATAAACTCGAGTTATTCAAGAAGAATTAGACAAACCCAAAATCTCGATCAAGATTGTATGCAATGCTGAATCGATCTTCAAATAAATCATCATCTTCATCAGCATCGTGTAGAGGGTGTTGGGCGGTATTATTTATGCTCTCGGCATAGCGTTGTTTGAAGTCATCCTTGACTCTCTCGAGGAAGACAAAAGGCACACTTCTCCCCATGGATTCATCAGCGACAACAAGAAAGACAAATCCAGTGTCGAGGAGGAAATTGAAAGTGTGGCCATCACAGGAGTAGGTGTACTTGGTGCTATTAGAAGGAAGCTTCTGCAAGCACTGGACAGCAATGGTGCTGAAATTTCCAGAATAAGGAGTGTGTTCGGCGAGCACAACAGTCCCTTTTGCGACAAAGCTATAAATCAAGCCTTTGGGGCTCATTTTGGGAAAACCTATGACAGTCACAGGCCCCAAATAAACGGTTGTAAGTTGAGGGAAACCGAAACAGATAGGAACATAACATAAGTAATATTAATTGATGATCAAGATTCAAGAGAAACACAGGAAGAAGAAGAAGAATTAAGTTAAGTTAAGGGAAACCGAAACAGATAGGAACATAGTCATTAGTGATATTAATTGATGATCAATATTCAAGAGCAACACAGGAAGAAGAAGAAGAAGAAGAAGAAGAATAAGAGAATCCATTAGCCAAGCCCATGGATCTCGCAGTATGATATAGAATCCGCAGAAAATCGGTAGAAAAGACAAGATCACAAGACAAGACCGAGGGAAACTAAAAAAAAAAAAGAGGGGTTTAACAAGATAGTAATAACAATTAACAAGCGTGACGAATAATAAAAAATAAAAATGATAGAAGGAAGAAGCAGAACCTTGTGGTCGTCGTTGTGGATGCGGATGCGTTCGGAGGAGGAGCAGAAGACGGGAGAGAGAGAGACGAGATGGCGTCAAGAATCAATGAAATGAAAGCTGTGAGGCGTGAGCGTGATGAGAGATAGAGAGATAATTAGAGTTGGGACTTGGGATTGTGATTGGGGCCGCTTATTATTACACTTGCACAACAAGACCTCAAGCTGTGGCCCACCACCCCACGGGCCCACCGGCCCACTTTCTTACGGAGAGTAGAGTACTTACACCATCTACAACAATAAACTCTATTTTTCAGTCAACTCTACTCTATTTTTAAGTCCAGTTTACAATTTTTTAAATTTTCATCTCCAACAATCAACTCTAAATTTCTCTCTATTTAAGAATATTCAATTTTAATTCTTTTACTATTCATTTAATTTTCATCAATCAAATTAATATGTTATTTATATTAAAATATAATATTATATTTAAATTTTATAATTATTATTTTTTAAATATATATTATATTTCAAGTCTATATTAATACAATACTTTTATTTACTTTTAATTATTTAATATAAAATATACATAAAAAAGAAAAATAGAAAATAAAATTACAAGAAAAGAAAAAAGAAAAAAAATTATTTTCCAAGCTCTAGGTTAGAATTTTGTCTTCTAGTTCAATTAGAAAATGAAAAATTAATAATAAAAAGGAGAAGAAAAGAAAATAAAAAAAAAAGAAAAAAAAAGATGCCGGCAGCTACAGTACCCGCTACAATTAGTGGGTACTGTTCATTCACCCCTAAAATGCAGTCCCGTTTGGCGTTTGCAGGCAACTATGGGAGGATGCTCACACTCTATTTTGGCATTTTCCTCTACTTCCCCGTAGCTGTTCGAGTTGCTCTTAGAGCAGCTCGACTCGAGCGGTCCCTGTAAACTGGTGGAAAATGCTAAAATACCGCCAAGTCTTTTCCAATAATCACGGTAGACGGCAAATGTTACGGTATTTTCTTGTTAAGGACATCCCAATAATAAACTCTATTTTCCAGTCAACTCTACTTTTTTTTTTTTCACTTTTCATCTCCAATCATCAAATCTAAATTTTCCTCTCTTTAAGAATATTCCATTTTAATTCCTTCACTATTCATTTAAGTTTTATCTATCAAATCAATATATTTAAATATAATATCTTTAAATTTTATTAAAATAAATATTTGTTGGGAATGAAACTTGACCCAAGTGGTCATATTTTTTGTTTTCCAACCATAGGTTGGGTTCAATTTCCATCTGGCCTCCTATCCATCCCATTATCCCCTTTGTAATTTGTGTAGTTTGGACTTCCAAGCACCTTTACCGACATATATGTATTAATCTTTACCAAAAAATAAATATTTGTTGATAATAAAATATAAATAGGAAATGAAATTAAAAAAGAGAAGAAGAAAAACACAAAACAAATGGGATATCGGGGCACTATTCTAAAAATAAAAATATAGTATATAATTAAATTCTTGTAATTATTAAAAATAAAATTTAATATAATAAAATAGAGTAAATAAACGTATAAAATGGAAAAAAAAACAAAAAAAAAGATAGCGTTGCGATTCCTTCATTTCAAAAGATTTAGTTTGGTAGTGAGTTTCAAACTAGGGTTTATTCACCATGGAAGTCGATCCCTCTAATCCCTCACCGCCGCCCTCTGACCCCGACCCTCCGCCGGCTTCGCCGGACTCTGACAAGCCTCTCCCGTCTGAGAAACTATCGTTCCGAGACATAGTGATTTCCCAGCCTACTACTCCTCTCCCTGCCGCGAATGTTCCCCTTTCGGAATTGGTCACATATGATATCATTGATGATAACCCCTTATTGCCTGCTATTGAGTTTGACGCTGCAGCGATCAAACGCCTCAGTAGGCCATTCCAAGAAGCTTTGGTAGTGCAACTTATGGGTAAACAGATTAATTTGAAGACTATGCAGACCCATCTGGAAAGGTTATGGAAGCCGAAAGGCCAATTGAAACTTGTTGATAGCGATAAAGGTTAGTTTTTGGCAAAATTTGAAAGTGCGGAGGATAGGTGCCATGCTTTATTTGATGGATCATGGTCGGTGTTCGACCATCACCTTGCGGTGGCTCCTTGGACAAAGGATACGCATGCCACTGCTGGAAGGGTTACTCGTACGTCAGTATGGATTAGGTTTCCAGGCTTGGATCCTATGTACTATGAGGAAGAAGCGCTTTTGTTGATTGCCAGGATGGTAGGCAAGCCAATTCGGGTTGATGCAAATTCTAAGGCGTTACATAGGGGATGTTTCGCTCGTGTATGTGTGGAAATTGACTTGGCTCAACCGGTCATTGGCAAGGTCATGGTAGATAAGTGCTGGCAAAACGTTTCGTATGAAGGTCTTCACCACATATGCACAACTTGTGGGAGATTCCGATTTGATCTTGGTGAATGCCTCCATCCTGGTTATAAAGTCAAGGCCACGGCCCCAGCAGATCCTTCTCCAGATCATCCGATGGGTGAGCAGGCCGATGGGGCTGCTGTGGCTGGTAGGGCTGATCCGGAGTTGGGCACCGAGGATGGTGCTAATCACTCAGATGTCGCTGAACACTCTCAGACACATTCTGTGCCTAGCTATGGTCCAGATATCGCAACCCACGGGGATTGGATTCGGGTTGTCCGCCCCCCTCGGCCGAAGCGGGACGGAGGACATGGCAAAGCCGCCATGCCTTTGCAGGACCGAACAAACACATATGGCGGTCCTCACAGACAGGCAGGTGTTAAGGATACTAATTTACAGGTCGTCCCTCTAAGCGGCAGTCATGATGAAAACAACGATGATGCTAAAGGTGCTAATCCTGAGGCACGGAAGTTTCAAGTGAAGCGCCCTCGTCGTGCTTTGGGTGTTGATCATGCGGACAAGGTGCATGGCCGCAATGAGAATTCTGCTAACCAGAATTCATTCCAGGCCTTAACTACCATTGCTAGCGCAATGGATACTGAACATTCTGGACCAGGGAGTCATGGTCACTCTTCTGATGCCTCTTAATGATTGAGTTCCGCGATTTTTCGATCTTTGCATGGAATATACGTGGCGCCATGCATAGGAATACTAACGCCACTTGGCCAATATACTTCGTTCGTTTTCCACTGCGATTCTTATTATTATGGAACCCCGAGGTCTATTTGAGCGGCTTAGAGTTTTTCTTTATCGTCTCAATTATGATATTATTCATATAAATGATTGTGTTGGGCAGGCCAGGGGATTATGGGTCTTGCAGCGACTTGGTCAGTCCGTTTCTTTCACTGTTGTTTCTGTTTTTCCAAGAATAATTACTCTCCAAATCAGTTATGGTCAGGTGTCTTGGTCCCTCTCAGCTGTGTATGCCAGCCCCACTTCACGCGACCGAGAGAATGATTGGCAAGATATGCGTACCACCCACAACTTGATAACAGGCCCCTGGCTTGCGATAGGGGATTGGAACGATATTATTTACATGTCGGAAGCCACTGGTATGTCTCCAGATGCTCGCCAATGTAGGCTCTTCCGAGAGATGCTTGATGAGTGTGGCATTAGGACTGTTCATACGATTGGTGATGCTTATACTTGGCAACGTAACACTACGGGTGGTCCGGTTGCTAGGAAAAGGCTTGATCGCGTTGTGGCCAACGTTGAATGGACTACTTCTTTCCCGGGGGGATTCGTGGAAATATTGCCTCGTCGGGTATCAGTCCATAATGGTTTGTTACTTAGGTGTTACCCTCGGTTTCTTCCTATTGGCCAAAAACCATTCAGATGGGAACAAGCTTGGTCGCTTCATCCTGATTATATTCATGGGGTGGATGCTGTGTGGCATGAG